>JAKDEW010000201.1:0-562231 GCA_021963965.1 Artemisiospiza belli
CTTTTGGGATTCACAAGATTCCTTTTCCCTTCCCGAAAGGAAATTTCATTTCCTTTCGGGAAGGGAAAAGAAATCTTGTGATTTCAATGGGGACGAATCGAAGAATCATTGGTGCATTTCCCTGCCCTTGATGGCATGCCATGCCTTTTGGTGGCTTTGCCTTGGGGAAAGATTTTTTTCATTTTTTGGTTGATTTCTGAAGTGTCCATGCCATGTCCTCATATCTTGCCACCTAAGTTGTGTCTTCCTCCTTGACTTTTTCCCCTGCTTTTGCAACATCTGTGAGCTTAGTTTTTGCATCTTTTGGTCCTTCGCACTGCACCTGATATTATCCCGGGCCATTTTCTTACAGTCACTAAATTTCCCAAATTTTCTTTTTTTCTCCTCCAATTACAATTCCTTTGATGGTGTCTCCGCTCCAGCCTGTTTGTAGGCCCTTATTTTCTGTTTTGGCCTTCAGTGGGGATCAGATTTGGCAAGCTTTGCTGCATGTGCCTGCACTTGCTGGTGTATGGCCTGCCTGCATTTTGAAGGCTTTGACTTTGGGAACGATTTTTTCTTGTTTTTCTTTTTTCTTGTTTTAAATATTCATGCCATGTCCCTCATATCTTGCCCCCTAAGTTGTGTTTTCCTCCTTGACTTTTTCCGCTGCTTTTGAAATATCTGTGAGCTTTGTTTTGGCATCATTTAGTCCTTCGCACTGCACCTGACATAATCCCGGGCCATTTTCTTACAGTCACTAAATTTACCAAATTTACATTTTTACTTTTCCTAATGCAATATTTCCGATGCTGTCTCCATCCACCGCCCCTCACTGCCTGAAGCCCTGCCTCTCACACAGGGAGCCCCAGCCATGACTGCCTAGTGCCCCGCCCCGCACTGACTGGATCCCCACCCCTGAAAGCCTGGAAGCCCGCGCCTCACTCATGGGGCCTTGCCCTTCATAATTGGAGCCCCGCCCCTCAAATATGGAGCCTTGCCCCTGACTGCATGGAGCCCTGCCCATCCCTCATGGATCCCCGCCCATCACTGGCTGGAGCCCTGCCCCACAAACATGGAGCCCTTTCCCTCACACATGGAGCCTTGCCCCTCTCTGGCTGGAGCCCTGCCACTAACACAAAGAGCCCCGGCCATCACTGCCCTGAGCCCCGCCCCTCACTGACTGGATCCCCACCCCTGAAAGCCTGGAACCCCGGCCTTCACTCATGGGGCCTTGCCCTTCATATTTGAAGCCCCGCCCCTCAAATATGGAGCCCTATCCCTCACTGCATGGAGCCCTGCCCATCCCACATGGAGCCCCGCCCATCACTGGCTGGAGCCCTGCCCCACACACATGGAGCCTTTTCCCTCACACATGGAGCCCTGCCCCTCTCTGGCTGCAGCCCTAACCCTAACACATGGAGCCTCGGCAATCACTGCCTAGAGCCCCACCCCTCACTGACTGGATCCCCACCCCTCACAGCCCGGAACCCCGCCCCTCACGCATGGAACCCCTTCCCTCACTCATGGAGCCCTGCCCATCCCACATGGAGCCCCGCCCATCACTGGCTGGAGCCCTGCTCCACACACATGGAGCCGCTTCCGTCACACATAGAGCACCGCCCCTCACTGCCTGAAGCCCTGCCCCTCATACATGGAGCCCCGCGTTTGTAGGTCCTTCTTTTCGGTTTTGGTCTTCAGTGGGGATCAATTTTGGCAAGCTTTGCTGCATGTGTCTGCACTTGCTGGCGTATGGCCTGCCTGCATTTTGATGGCTTTGACTTTGGGAAAGATTTTTTCTTGTTTTTTTTTTTTTTGTTTAACTGTTCATGCCATGTCCCTCATATCTTGCCCCGTAAGTTGTGTCTTCCTCCTTGACTATTTCCCCTGATTTTGCAACATCTCTTAGCTTAATTTTTGCATCTTTTGGTCCTTCGCACTGCACCTCATATAATCCCGGGCCATTTTCTTAGAGTAACTAGATTTCCCAAATTTCCTTTTTTTCTCCTCCAATTGCAATTCCTTTGATGGAGTCTCCGTTCCAGTGTGTTTGTAGGTCCTTCTTTTCTGTTTGGGCCTTCAGTGGGGATGAATTTTGGCAAGCTTTGCTGCATGTGCCTGGACTTGCTGGTGTATGGCCTGCCTGCATGTTGATGGCTTTGACTTTGGAAAAATTTTTTTTTTTCGTTGTTTTGTGAAGTGTCCATGCCATGTCCCTCATATCTTGCCCCCTAAGTTGTGTCTTCCTCCTTGACTTTTTCCCCTGCTTTTGCAACATCTGTGAGCCTATTTTTTGCATGTTTTGGTCCTTTGCAATGCAGCTGATTTCCTCACAGCCTATTTTTTGAAGACATTAAAATTACTGATTTTCTGCTTTTTTCAATTGCATTTCATTTGAACTTATCTCCTTTCCAGAGTGTTTGCAAGCCTTTCTTTTGGGATTCACAAGATTCCTTTTCCCTTCCCGAAAGGAAATTTCATTTCCTTTCGGGAAGGGAAAAGAAATCTTGTGATTTCAATGGGGGACGAATCGAAGAATCATTGGTGCATTTCCCTGCCCTTGATGGCATGCCATGCCTTTTGGTGGCTTTGCCTTGGGGAAAGATTTTTTTCATTTTTTGGTTGATTTCTGAAGTGTCCATGCCATGTCCTCATATCTTGCCACCTAAGTTGTGTCTTCCTCCTTGACTTTTTCCCCTGCTTTTGCAACATCTGTGAGCTTAGTTTTTGCATCTTTTGGTCCTTCGCACTGCACCTGATATTATCCCGGGCCATTTTCTTACAGTCACTAAATTTCCCAAATTTTCTTTTTTTCTCCTCCAATTACAATTCCTTTGATGGTGTCTCCGCTCCAGCCTGTTTGTAGGCCCTTATTTTCTGTTTTGGCCTTCAGTGGGGATCAGATTTGGCAAGCTTTGCTGCATGTGCCTGCACTTGCTGGTGTATGGCCTGCCTGCATTTTGAAGGCTTTGACTTTGGGAACGATTTTTTCTTGTTTTTCTTTTTTCTTGTTTTAAATATTCATGCCATGTCCCTCATATCTTGCCCCCTAAGTTGTGTTTTCCTCCTTGACTTTTTCCGCTGCTTTTGAAATATCTGTGAGCTTTGTTTTGGCATCATTTAGTCCTTCGCACTGCACCTGACATAATCCCGGGCCATTTTCTTACAGTCACTAAATTTACCAAATTTACATTTTTACTTTTCCTAATGCAATATTTCCGATGCTGTCTCCATCCACCGCCCCTCACTGCCTGAAGCCCTGCCTCTCACACAGGGAGCCCCAGCCATGACTGCCTAGTGCCCCGCCCCGCACTGACTGGATCCCCACCCCTGAAAGCCTGGAAGCCCGCGCCTCACTCATGGGGCCTTGCCCTTCATAATTGGAGCCCCGCCCCTCAAATATGGAGCCTTGCCCCTGACTGCATGGAGCCCTGCCCATCCCTCATGGATCCCCGCCCATCACTGGCTGGAGCCCTGCCCCACAAACATGGAGCCCTTTCCCTCACACATGGAGCCTTGCCCCTCTCTGGCTGGAGCCCTGCCACTAACACAAAGAGCCCCGGCCATCACTGCCCTGAGCCCCGCCCCTCACTGACTGGATCCCCACCCCTGAAAGCCTGGAACCCCGGCCTTCACTCATGGGCCTTGCCCTTCATATTTGAAGCCCCGCCCCTCAAATATGGAGCCCTATCCCTCACTGCATGGAGCCCTGCCCATCCCACATGGAGCCCCGCCCATCACTGGCTGGAGCCCTGCCCCACACACATGGAGCCTTTTCCCTCACACATGGAGCCCTGCCCCTCTCTGGCTGCAGCCCTAACCCTAACACATGGAGCCTCGGCAATCACTGCCTAGAGCCCCACCCCTCACTGACTGGATCCCCACCCCTCACAGCCCGGAACCCCGCCCCTCACGCATGGAACCCCTTCCCTCACTCATGGAGCCCTGCCCATCCCACATGGAGCCCCGCCCATCACTGGCTGGAGCCCTGCTCCACACACATGGAGCCGCTTCCGTCACACATAGAGCACCGCCCCTCACTGCCTGAAGCCCTGCCCCTCATACATGGAGCCCCGCGTTTGTAGGTCCTTCTTTTCGGTTTTGGTCTTCAGTGGGGATGAATTTTGGCAAGCTTTGCTGCATGTGCCTGCACTTGCTGGTGTATGGCCTTGCCTGCATTTTGATGGCTTTGACTTTGGAAAAATTTTTTTTTTTCGTTGTTTTGTGAAGTGTCCATGCCATGTCCCTCATATCTTGCCCCCTAAGTTGTGTCTTCCTCCTTGACTTTTTCCCCTGCTTTTGCAACATCTGTGAGCCTATTTTTTGCATGTTTTGGTCCTTTGCAATGCAGCTGATTTCCTCACAGCCTATTTTTTGAAGACATTAAAATTACTGATTTTCTGCTTTTTTCAATTGCATTTCATTTGAACTTATCTCCTTTCCAGAGTGTTTGCAAGCCTTTCTTTTGGGATTCACAAGATTCCTTTTCCCTTCCCGAAAGGAAATTTCATTTCCTTTTGGGAAGGGAAATGGAATCTTGTGATTTCAATGGGGACGAATCGAAGAATCATTGGTGCATTTCCCTGCCCTTGATGGCATGCCATGCCTTTTGGTGGCTTTGACTTGGGGAAAGATTTTTTTCATTTTTTGGTTGATTTCTGAAGTGTCCATGCCATGTCCTCATATCTTGCCACCTAAGTTGTGTCTTCCTCCTTGACTTTTTCCCCTGCTTTTGCAACATCTGTGAGCTTAGTTTTTGCATCTTTTGGTCCTTCGCACTGCACCTGATATTATCCCGGGCCATTTTCTTACAGTCACTAAATTTCCCAAATTTTCTTTTTTTCTCCTCCAATTACAATTCCTTTGATGGTGTCTCCGCTCCAGCCTGTTTGTAGGCCCTTATTTTCTGTTTTGGCCTTCAGTGGGGATCAGATTTGGCAAGCTTTGCTGCATGTGCCTGCACTTGCTGGCGTATGGCCTGCCTGCATTTTGAAGGCTTTGACTTTGGGAACGATTTTTTCTTGTTTTTCTTTTTTCTTGTTTGAAATATTCATGCCATGTCCCTCATATCTTGCCCCCTAAGTTGTGTTTTCCTCCTTGACTTTTTCCGCTGCTTTTGAAATATCTGTGAGCTTTGTTTTGGCATCATTTAGTCCTTCGCACTGCACCTGACATAATCCCGGGCCATTTTCTTACAGTCACTAAATTTACCAAATTTACATTTTTACTTTTCCTAATGCAATATTTCCGATGCTGTCTCCATCCACCGCCCCTCACTGCCTGAAGCCCTGCCCCTCACACAGGGAGCCCCAGCCATGACTGCCTAGTGCCCCGCCCCGCCCCCGCACTGACTGGATCCCCACCCCTGAAAGCCTGGAACCCCGCGCCTCACTCATGGGGCCTTGCCCTTCATAATTGGAGCCCCGCCCCTCAAATATGGAGCCTTGCCCCTGACTGCATGGAGCCCTGCCCATCCCTCATGGATCCCCGCCCATCACTGGCTGGAGCCCTGCCCCACAAACATGGAGCCCTTTCCCTCACACATGGAGCCTTGCCCCTCTCTGGCTGGAGCCCTGCCACTAACACAAAGAGCCCCGGCCATCACTGCCCTGAGCCCCGCCCCTCACTGACTGGATCCCCACCCCTGAAAGCCTGGAACCCCGGCCTTCACTCATGGGGCCTTGCCCTTCATATTTGAAGCCCCGCCCCTCAAATATGGAGCCCTATCCCTCACTGCATGGAGCCCTGCCCATCCCACATGGAGCCCCGCCCATCACTGGCTGGAGCCCTGCCCCACACACATGGAGCCTTTTCCCTCACACATGGAGCCCTGCCCCTCTCTGGCTGCAGCCCTAACCCTAACACATGGAGCCTCGGCAATCACTGCCTAGAGCCCCACCCCTCACTGACTGGATCCCCACCCCTCACAGCCCGGAACCCCGCCCCTCACGCATGGAACCCCTTCCCTCACTCATGGAGCCCTGCCCATCCCACATGGAGCCCCGCCCATCACTGGCTGGAGCCCTGCTCCACACACATGGAGCCGCTTCCGTCACACATAGAGCACCGCCCCTCACTGCCTGAAGCCCTGCCCCTCACACATGGAGCCCCGCGTTTGTAGGTCCTTCTTTTCGGTTTTGGCCTTCAGTGGGGATCAATTTTGGCAAGCTTTGCTGCATGTGTCTGCACTTGCTGGCGTATGGCCTGCCTGCATTTTGATGGCTTTGACTTTGGGAAAGATTTTTTCTTGGTTTTTTTTTTTTTGTTTAACTGTTCATGCCATGTCCCTCATATCTTGCCCCGTAAGTTGTGTCTTCCTCCTTGACTATTTCCCTGATTTTGCAACATCTCTTAGCTTAATTTTTGCATCTTTTGGTCCTTCGCACTGCACCTCATATAATCCCGGGCCATTTTCTTAGAGTAACTAGATTTCCCAAATTTCCTTTTTTTCTCCTCCAATTGCAATTCCTTTGATGGAGTCTCCGTTCCAGTGTGTTTGTAGGTCCTTCTTTTCTGTTTGGGCCTTCAGTGGGGATGAATTTTGGCAAGCTTTGCTGCATGTGCCTGGACTTGCTGGTGTATGGCCTGCCTGCATTTTGATGGCTTTGACTTTGGAAAATTTTTTTTTTTTCGTTGTTTTGTGAAGTGTCCATGCCATGTCCCTCATATCTTGCCCCCTAAGTTGTGTCTTCCTCCTTGACTTTTTCCCCTGCTTTTGCAACATCTGTGAGCCTATTTTTTGCATGTTTTGGTCCTTTGCAATGCAGCTGATTTCCTCACAGCCTATTTTTTGAAGACATTAAAATTACTGATTTTCTGCTTTTTTCAATTGCATTTCATTTGAACTTATCTCCTTTCCAGAGTGTTTGCAAGCCTTTCTTTTGGGATTCACAAAATTCCTTTTCCCTTCCCGAAAGGAAATTTCATTTCCTTTTGGGAAGGGAAATGGAATCTTGTGATTTCAATGGGGACGAATCGAAGAATCATTGGTGCATTTCCCTGCCCTTGATGGCATGCCATGCCTTTTGGTGGCTTTGACTTGGGGAAAGATTTTTTTCATTTTTTGGTTGATTTCTGAAGTGTCCATGCCATGTCCTCATATCTTGCCACCTAAGTTGTGTCTTCCTCCTTGACTTTTTCCCCTGCTTTTGCAACATCTGTGAGCTTAGTTTTTGCATCTTTTGGTCCTTCGCACTGCACCTGATATTATCCCGGGCCATTTTCTTACAGTCACTAAATTTCCCAAATTTTCTTTTTTTTCTCCTCCAATTACAATTCCTTTGATGGTGTCTCCGCTCCAGCCTGTTTGTAGGCCCTTATTTTCTGTTTTGGCCTTCAGTGGGGATCAGATTTGGCAAGCTTTGCTGCATGTGCCTGCACTTGCTGGCGTATGGCCTGCCTGCATTTTGAAGGCTTTGACTTTGGGAACGATTTTTTCTTGTTTTTCTTTTTTCTTGTTTGAAATATTCATGCCATGTCCCTCATATCTTGCCCCCTAACTTGTGTTTTCCTCCTTGACTTTTTCCGCTGCTTTTGAAATATCTGTGAGCTTTGTTTTGGCATCATTTAGTCCTTCGCACTGCACCTGACATAATCCCGGGCCATTTTCTTACAGTCACTAAATTTACCAAATTTACATTTTTACTTTTCCTAATGCAATATTTCCGATGCTGTCTCCATCCACCGCCCCTCACTGCCTGAAGCCCTGCCCCTCACACAGGGAGCCCCAGCCATGACTGCCTAGTGCCCCGCCCCTCACTGACTGAATCCCCACCCCTGAAAGCCTGGAACCCCGCGCCTCACTCATGGGGCCTTGCCCTTCATAATTGGAGCCCCGCCCCTCAAATATGGAGCCTTGCCCCTGACTGCATGGAGCCCTGCCCATCCCTCATGGATCCCCGCCCATCACTGGCTGGAGCCCTGCCCCACCAACATGGAGCCCTTTCCCTCACACATGGAGCCTTGCCCCTCTCTGGCTGGAGCCCTGCCACTAACACAAAGAGCCCCGGCCATCACTGCCCTGAGCCCCGCCCCTCACTGACTGGATCCCCACCCCTGAAAGCCTGGAACCCCGGCCTTCACTCATGGGGCCTTGCCCTTCATATTTGAAGCCCCGCCCCTCAAATATGGAGCCCTATCCCTCACTGCATGGAGCCCTGCCCATCCCACATGGAGCCCCGCCCATCACTGGCTGGAGCCCTGCCCCACACACATGGAGCCTTTTCCCTCACACATGGAGCCCTGCCCCTCTCTGGCTGCAGCCCTAACCCTAACACATGGAGCCTCGGCAATCACTGCCTAGAGCCCCACCCCTCACTGACTGGATCCCCACCCCTCACAGCCCGGAACCCCGCCCCTCACGCATGGAACCCCTTCCCTCACTCATGGAGCCCTGCCCATCCCACATGGAGCCCCGCCCATCACTGGCTGGAGCCCTGCTCCACACACATGGAGCCCCGCGTTTGTAGGTCCTTCTTTTCGGTTTTGGCCTTCAGTGGGGATCAATTTTGGCAAGCTTTGCTGCATGTGTCTGCACTTGCTGGCGTATGGCCTGCCTGCATTTTGATGGCTTTGACTTTGGGAAAGATTTTTTCTTGTTTTTTTTTTTTTTGTTTAACTGTTCATGCCATGTCCCTCATATCTTGCCCCGTAAGTTGTGTCTTCCTCCTTGACTATTTCCCCTGATTTTGCAACATCTCTTAGCTTAATTTTTGCATCTTTTGGTCCTTCGCACTGCACCTCATATAATCCCGGGCCATTTTCTTAGAGTAACTAGATTTCCCAAATTTCCTTTTTTTCTCCTCCAATTGCAATTCCTTTGATGGAGTCTCCGTTCCAGTGTGTTTGTAGGTCCTTCTTTTCTGTTTGGGCCTTCAGTGGGGATGAATTTTGGCAAGCTTTGCTGCATGTGCCTGGACTTGCTGGTGTATGGCCTGCCTGCATGTTGATGGCTTTGACTTTGGAAAAATTTTTTTTTTTCGTTGTTTTGTGAAGTGTCCATGCCATGTCCCTCATATCTTGCCCCCTAAGTTGTGTCTTCCTCCTTGACTTTTTCCCCTGCTTTTGCAACATCTGTGAGCCTATTTTTTGCATGTTTTGGTCCTTTGCAATGCAGCTGATTTCCTCACAGCCTATTTTTTGAAGACATTAAAATTACTGATTTTCTGCTTTTTTCAATTGCATTTCATTTGAACTTATCTCCTTTCCAGAGTGTTTGCAAGCCTTTCTTTTGGGATTCACAAGATTCCTTTTCCCTTCCCGAAAGGAAATTTCATTTCCTTTCGGGAAGGGAAAAGAAATCTTGTGATTTCAATGGGGACGAATCGAAGAATCATTGGTGCATTTCCCTGCCCTTGATGGCATGCCATGCCTTTTGGTGGCTTTGCCTTGGGGAAAGATTTTTTTCATTTTTTGGTTGATTTCTGAAGTGTCCATGCCATGTCCTCATATCTTGCCACCTAAGTTGTGTCTTCCTCCTTGACTTTTTCCCCTGCTTTTGCAACATCTGTGAGCTTAGTTTTTGCATCTTTTGGTCCTTCGCACTGCACCTGATATTATCCCGGGCCATTTTCTTACAGTCACTAAATTTCCCAAATTTTCTTTTTTTCTCCTCCAATTACAATTCCTTTGATGGTGTCTCCGCTCCAGCCTGTTTGTAGGCCCTTATTTTCTGTTTTGGCCTTCAGTGGGGATCAGATTTGGCAAGCTTTGCTGCATGTGCCTGCACTTGCTGGTGTATGGCCTGCCTGCATTTTGAAGGCTTTGACTTTGGGAACGATTTTTTCTTGTTTTTCTTTTTTCTTGTTTTAAATATTCATGCCATGTCCCTCATATCTTGCCCCCTAAGTTGTGTTTTCCTCCTTGACTTTTTCCGCTGCTTTTGAAATATCTGTGAGCTTTGTTTTGGCATCATTTAGTCCTTCGCACTGCACCTGACATAATCCCGGGCCATTTTCTTACAGTCACTAAATTTACCAAATTTACATTTTTACTTTTCCTAATGCAATATTTCCGATGCTGTCTCCATCCACCGCCCCTCACTGCCTGAAGCCCTGCCTCTCACACAGGGAGCCCCAGCCATGACTGCCTAGTGCCCCGCCCCGCACTGACTGGATCCCCACCCCTGAAAGCCTGGAAGCCCGCGCCTCACTCATGGGGCCTTGCCCTTCATAATTGGAGCCCCGCCCCTCAAATATGGAGCCTTGCCCCTGACTGCATGGAGCCCTGCCCATCCCTCATGGATCCCCGCCCATCACTGGCTGGAGCCCTGCCCCACCAACATGGAGCCCTTTCCCTCACACATGGAGCCTTGCCCCTCTCTGGCTGGAGCCCTGCCACTAACACAAAGAGCCCCGGCCATCACTGCCCTGAGCCCCGCCCCTCACTGACTGGATCCCCACCCCTGAAAGCCTGGAACCCCGGCCTTCACTCATGGGGCCTTGCCCTTCATATTTGAAGCCCCGCCCCTCAAATATGGAGCCCTATCCCTCACTGCATGGAGCCCTGCCCATCCCACATGGAGCCCCGCCCATCACTGGCTGGAGCCCTGCCCCACACACATGGAGCCTTTTCCCTCACACATGGAGCCCTGCCCCTCTCTGGCTGCAGCCCTAACCCTAACACATGGAGCCTCGGCAATCACTGCCTAGAGCCCCACCCCTCACTGACTGGATCCCCACCCCTCACAGCCCGGAACCCCGCCCCTCACGCATGGAACCCCTTCCCTCACTCATGGAGCCCTGCCCATCCCACATGGAGCCCCGCCCATCACTGGCTGGAGCCCTGCTCCACACACATGGAGCCGCTTCCGTCACACATAGAGCACCGCCCCTCACTGCCTGAAGCCCTGCCCCTCATACATGGAGCCCCGCGTTTGTAGGTCCTTCTTTTCGGTTTTGGTCTTCAGTGGGGATCAATTTTGGCAAGCTTTGCTGCATGTGTCTGCACTTGCTGGCGTATGGCCTGCCTGCATTTTGATGGCTTTGACTTTGGGAAAGATTTTTTCTTGTTTTTTTTTTTTTTTGTTTAACTGTTCATGCCATGTCCCTCATATCTTGCCCCGTAAGTTGTGTCTTCCTCCTTGACTATTTCCCCTGATTTTGCAACATCTCTTAGCTTAATTTTTGCATCTTTTGGTCCTTCGCACTGCACCTCATATAATCCCGGGCCATTTTCTTAGAGTAACTAGATTTCCCAAATTTCCTTTTTTTCTCCTCCAATTGCAATTCCTTTGATGGAGTCTCCGTTCCAGTGTGTTTGTAGGTCCTTCTTTTCTGTTTGGGCCTTCAGTGGGGATGAATTTTGGCAAGCTTTGCTGCATGTGCCTGGACTTGCTGGTGTATGGCCTGCCTGCATGTTGATGGCTTTGACTTTGGAAAAATTTTTTTTTTTCGTTGTTTTGTGAAGTGTCCATGCCATGTCCCTCATATCTTGCCCCCTAAGTTGTGTCTTCCTCCTTGACTTTTTCCCCTGCTTTTGCAACATCTGTGAGCCTATTTTTTGCATGTTTTGGTCCTTTGCAATGCAGCTGATTTCCTCACAGCCTATTTTTTGAAGACATTAAAATTACTGATTTTCTGCTTTTTTCAATTGCATTTCATTTGAACTTATCTCCTTTCCAGAGTGTTTGCAAGCCTTTCTTTTGGGATTCACAAGATTCCTTTTCCCTTCCCGAAAGGAAATTTCATTTCCTTTCGGGAAGGGAAAAGAAATCTTGTGATTTCAATGGGGACGAATCGAAGAATCATTGGTGCATTTCCCTGCCCTTGATGGCATGCCATGCCTTTTGGTGGCTTTGCCTTGGGGAAAGATTTTTTTCATTTTTTGGTTGATTTCTGAAGTGTCCATGCCATGTCCTCATATCTTGCCACCTAAGTTGTGTCTTCCTCCTTGACTTTTTCCCCTGCTTTTGCAACATCTGTGAGCTTAGTTTTTGCATCTTTTGGTCCTTCGCACTGCACCTGATATTATCCCGGGCCATTTTCTTACAGTCACTAAATTTCCCAAATTTTCTTTTTTTCTCCTCCAATTACAATTCCTTTGATGGTGTCTCCGCTCCAGCCTGTTTGTAGGCCCTTATTTTCTGTTTTGGCCTTCAGTGGGGATCAGATTTGGCAAGCTTTGCTGCATGTGCCTGCACTTGCTGGTGTATGGCCTGCCTGCATTTTGAAGGCTTTGACTTTGGGAACGATTTTTTCTTGTTTTTCTTTTTTCTTGTTTTAAATATTCATGCCATGTCCCTCATATCTTGCCCCCTAAGTTGTGTTTTCCTCCTTGACTTTTTCCGCTGCTTTTGAAATATCTGTGAGCTTTGTTTTGGCATCATTTAGTCCTTCGCACTGCACCTGACATAATCCCGGGCCATTTTCTTACAGTCACTAAATTTACCAAATTTACATTTTTACTTTTCCTAATGCAATATTTCCGATGCTGTCTCCATCCACCGCCCCTCACTGCCTGAAGCCCTGCCTCTCACACAGGGAGCCCCAGCCATGACTGCCTAGTGCCCCGCCCCGCACTGACTGGATCCCCACCCCTGAAAGCCTGGAAGCCCGCGCCTCACTCATGGGGCCTTGCCCTTCATAATTGGAGCCCCGCCCCTCAAATATGGAGCCTTGCCCCTGACTGCATGGAGCCCTGCCCATCCCTCATGGATCCCCGCCCATCACTGGCTGGAGCCCTGCCCCACAAACATGGAGCCCTTTCCCTCACACATGGAGCCTTGCCCCTCTCTGGCTGGAGCCCTGCCACTAACACAAAGAGCCCCGGCCATCACTGCCCTGAGCCCCGCCCCTCACTGACTGGATCCCCACCCCTGAAAGCCTGGAACCCCGGCCTTCACTCATGGGGCCTTGCCCTTCATATTTGAAGCCCCGCCCCTCAAATATGGAGCCCTATCCCTCACTGCATGGAGCCCTGCCCATCCCACATGGAGCCCCGCCCATCACTGGCTGGAGCCCTGCCCCACACACATGGAGCCTTTTCCCTCACACATGGAGCCCTGCCCCTCTCTGGCTGCAGCCCTAACCCTAACACATGGAGCCTCGGCAATCACTGCCTAGAGCCCCACCCCTCACTGACTGGATCCCCACCCCTCACAGCCCGGAACCCCGCCCCTCACGCATGGAACCCCTTCCCTCACTCATGGAGCCCTGCCCATCCCACATGGAGCCCCGCCCATCACTGGCTGGAGCCCTGCTCCACACACATGGAGCCGCTTCCGTCACACATAGAGCACCGCCCCTCACTGCCTGAAGCCCTGCCCCTCATACATGGAGCCCCGCGTTTGTAGGTCCTTCTTTTCGGTTTTGGTCTTCAGTGGGGATGAATTTTGGCAAGCTTTGCTGCATGTGCCTGCACTTGCTGGTGTATGGCCTGCCTGCATTTTGATGGCTTTGACTTTGGAAAAATTTTTTTTTTTCGTTGTTTTGTGAAGTGTCCATGCCATGTCCCTCATATCTTGCCCCCTAAGTTGTGTCTTCCTCCTTGACTTTTTCCCCTGCTTTTGCAACATCTGTGAGCCTATTTTTTGCATGTTTTGGTCCTTTGCAATGCAGCTGATTTCCTCACAGCCTATTTTTTGAAGACATTAAAATTACTGATTTTCTGCTTTTTTCAATTGCATTTCATTTGAACTTATCTCCTTTCCAGAGTGTTTGCAAGCCTTTCTTTTGGGATTCACAAGATTCCTTTTCCCTTCCCGAAAGGAAATTTCATTTCCTTTTGGGAAGGGAAATGGAATCTTGTGATTTCAATGGGGACGAATCGAAGAATCATTGGTGCATTTCCCTGCCCTTGATGGCATGCCATGCCTTTTGGTGGCTTTGACTTGGGGAAAGATTTTTTTCATTTTTTGGTTGATTTCTGAAGTGTCCATGCCATGTCCTCATATCTTGCCACCTAAGTTGTGTCTTCCTCCTTGACTTTTTCCCCTGCTTTTGCAACATCTGTGAGCTTAGTTTTTGCATCTTTTGGTCCTTCGCACTGCACCTGATATTATCCCGGGCCATTTTCTTACAGTCACTAAATTTCCCAAATTTTCTTTTTTTCTCCTCCAATTACAATTCCTTTGATGGTGTCTCCGCTCCAGCCTGTTTGTAGGCCCTTATTTTCTGTTTTGGCCTTCAGTGGGGATCAGATTTGGCAAGCTTTGCTGCATGTGCCTGCACTTGCTGGCGTATGGCCTGCCTGCATTTTGAAGGCTTTGACTTTGGGAACGATTTTTTCTTGTTTTTCTTTTTTCTTGTTTGAAATATTCATGCCATGTCCCTCATATCTTGCCCCCTAAGTTGTGTTTTCCTCCTTGACTTTTTCCGCTGCTTTTGAAATATCTGTGAGCTTTGTTTTGGCATCATTTAGTCCTTCGCACTGCACCTGACATAATCCCGGGCCATTTTCTTACAGTCACTAAATTTACCAAATTTACATTTTTACTTTTCCTAATGCAATATTTCCGATGCTGTCTCCATCCACCGCCCCTCACTGCCTGAAGCCCTGCCCCTCACACAGGGAGCCCCAGCCATGACTGCCTAGTGCCCCGCCCCGCCCCGCACTGACTGGATCCCCACCCCTGAAAGCCTGGAACCCCGCGCCTCACTCATGGGGCCTTGCCCTTCATAATTGGAGCCCCGCCCCTCAAATATGGAGCCTTGCCCCTGACTGCATGGAGCCCTGCCCATCCCTCATGGATCCCCGCCCATCACTGGCTGGAGCCCTGCCCCACAAACATGGAGCCCTTTCCCTCACACATGGAGCCTTGCCCCTCTCTGGCTGGAGCCCTGCCACTAACACAAAGAGCCCCGGCCATCACTGCCCTGAGCCCCGCCCCTCACTGACTGGATCCCCACCCCTGAAAGCCTGGAACCCCGGCCTTCACTCATGGGGCCTTGCCCTTCATATTTGAAGCCCCGCCCCTCAAATATGGAGCCCTATCCCTCACTGCATGGAGCCCTGCCCATCCCACATGGAGCCCCGCCCATCACTGGCTGGAGCCCTGCCCCACACACATGGAGCCTTTTCCCTCACACATGGAGCCCTGCCCCTCTCTGGCTGCAGCCCTAACCCTAACACATGGAGCCTCGGCAATCACTGCCTAGAGCCCCACCCCTCACTGACTGGATCCCCACCCCTCACAGCCCGGAACCCCGCCCCTCACGCATGGAACCCCTTCCCTCACTCATGGAGCCCTGCCCATCCCACATGGAGCCCCGCCCATCACTGGCTGGAGCCCTGCTCCACACACATGGAGCCGCTTCCGTCACACATAGAGCACCGCCCCTCACTGCCTGAAGCCCTGCCCCTCACACATGGAGCCCCGCGTTTGTAGGTCCTTCTTTTCGGTTTTGGCCTTCAGTGGGGATCAATTTTGGCAAGCTTTGCTGCATGTGTCTGCACTTGCTGGCGTATGGCCTGCCTGCATTTTGATGGCTTTGACTTTGGGAAAGATTTTTTCTTGGTTTTTTTTTTTTTTGTTTAACTGTTCATGCCATGTCCCTCATATCTTGCCCCGTAAGTTGTGTCTTCCTCCTTGACTATTTCCCCTGATTTTGCAACATCTCTTAGCTTAATTTTTGCATCTTTTGGTCCTTCGCACTGCACCTCATATAATCCCGGGCCATTTTCTTAGAGTAACTAGATTTCCCAAATTTCCTTTTTTTCTCCTCCAATTGCAATTCCTTTGATGGAGTCTCCGTTCCAGTGTGTTTGTAGGTCCTTCTTTTCTGTTTGGGCCTTCAGTGGGGATGAATTTTGGCAAGCTTTGCTGCATGTGCCTGGACTTGCTGGTGTATGGCCTGCCTGCATTTTGATGGCTTTGACTTTGGAAAATTTTTTTTTTTTCGTTGTTTTGTGAAGTGTCCATGCCATGTCCCTCATATCTTGCCCCCTAAGTTGTGTCTTCCTCCTTGACTTTTTCCCCTGCTTTTGCAACATCTGTGAGCCTATTTTTTGCATGTTTTGGTCCTTTGCAATGCAGCTGATTTCCTCACAGCCTATTTTTTGAAGACATTAAAATTACTGATTTTCTGCTTTTTTCAATTGCATTTCATTTGAACTTATCTCCTTTCCAGAGTGTTTGCAAGCCTTTCTTTTGGGATTCACAAAATTCCTTTTCCCTTCCCGAAAGGAAATTTCATTTCCTTTTGGGAAGGGAAATGGAATCTTGTGATTTCAATGGGGACGAATCGAAGAATCATTGGTGCATTTCCCTGCCCTTGATGGCATGCCATGCCTTTTGGTGGCTTTGACTTGGGGAAAGATTTTTTTCATTTTTTGGTTGATTTCTGAAGTGTCCATGCCATGTCCTCATATCTTGCCACCTAAGTTGTGTCTTCCTCCTTGACTTTTTCCCCTGCTTTTGCAACATCTGTGAGCTTAGTTTTTGCATCTTTTGGTCCTTCGCACTGCACCTGATATTATCCCGGGCCATTTTCTTACAGTCACTAAATTTCCCAAATTTTCTTTTTTTCTCCTCCAATTACAATTCCTTTGATGGTGTCTCCGCTCCAGCCTGTTTGTAGGCCCTTATTTTCTGTTTTGGCCTTCAGTGGGGATCAGATTTGGCAAGCTTTGCTGCATGTGCCTGCACTTGCTGGCGTATGGCCTGCCTGCATTTTGAAGGCTTTGACTTTGGGAACGATTTTTTCTTGTTTTTCTTTTTTCTTGTTTGAAATATTCATGCCATGTCCCTCATATCTTGCCCCCTAACTTGTGTTTTCCTCCTTGACTTTTTCCGCTGCTTTTGAAATATCTGTGAGCTTTGTTTTGGCATCATTTAGTCCTTCGCACTGCACCTGACATAATCCCGGGCCATTTTCTTACAGTCACTAAATTTACCAAATTTACATTTTTACTTTTCCTAATGCAATATTTCCGATGCTGTCTCCATCCACCGCCCCTCACTGCCTGAAGCCCTGCCCCTCACACAGGGAGCCCCAGCCATGACTGCCTAGTGCCCCGCCCCTCACTGACTGAATCCCCACCCCTGAAAGCCTGGAACCCCGCGCCTCACTCATGGGGCCTTGCCCTTCATAATTGGAGCCCCGCCCCTCAAATATGGAGCCTTGCCCCTGACTGCATGGAGCCCTGCCCATCCCTCATGGATCCCCGCCCATCACTGGCTGGAGCCCTGCCCCACCAACATGGAGCCCTTTCCCTCACACATGGAGCCTTGCCCCTCTCTGGCTGGAGCCCTGCCACTAACACAAAGAGCCCCGGCCATCACTGCCCTGAGCCCCGCCCCTCACTGACTGGATCCCCACCCCTGAAAGCCTGGAACCCCGGCCTTCACTCATGGGGCCTTGCCCTTCATATTTGAAGCCCCGCCCCTCAAATATGGAGCCCTATCCCTCACTGCATGGAGCCCTGCCCATCCCACATGGAGCCCCGCCCATCACTGGCTGGAGCCCTGCCCCACACACATGGAGCCTTTTCCCTCACACATGGAGCCCTGCCCCTCTCTGGCTGCAGCCCTAACCCTAACACATGGAGCCTCGGCAATCACTGCCTAGAGCCCCACCCCTCACTGACTGGATCCCCACCCCTCACAGCCCGGAACCCCGCCCCTCACGCATGGAACCCCTTCCCTCACTCATGGAGCCCTGCCCATCCCACATGGAGCCCCGCCCATCACTGGCTGGAGCCCTGCTCCACACACATGGAGCCCCGCGTTTGTAGGTCCTTCTTTTCGGTTTTGGCCTTCAGTGGGGATCAATTTTGGCAAGCTTTGCTGCATGTGTCTGCACTTGCTGGCGTATGGCCTGCCTGCATTTTGATGGCTTTGACTTTGGGAAAGATTTTTTCTTGTTTTTTTTTTTTTTGTTTAACTGTTCATGCCATGTCCCTCATATCTTGCCCCGTAAGTTGTGTCTTCCTCCTTGACTATTTCCCCTGATTTTGCAACATCTCTTAGCTTAATTTTTGCATCTTTTGGTCCTTCGCACTGCACCTCATATAATCCCGGGCCATTTTCTTAGAGTAACTAGATTTCCCAAATTTCCTTTTTTTCTCCTCCAATTGCAATTCCTTTGATGGAGTCTCCGTTCCAGTGTGTTTGTAGGTCCTTCTTTTCTGTTTGGGCCTTCAGTGGGGATGAATTTTGGCAAGCTTTGCTGCATGTGCCTGGACTTGCTGGTGTATGGCCTGCCTGCATGTTGATGGCTTTGACTTTGGAAAAATTTTTTTTTTTCGTTGTTTTGTGAAGTGTCCATGCCATGTCCCTCATATCTTGCCCCCTAAGTTGTGTCTTCCTCCTTGACTTTTTCCCCTGCTTTTGCAACATCTGTGAGCCTATTTTTTGCATGTTTTGGTCCTTTGCAATGCAGCTGATTTCCTCACAGCCTATTTTTTGAAGACATTAAAATTACTGATTTTCTGCTTTTTTCAATTGCATTTCATTTGAACTTATCTCCTTTCCAGAGTGTTTGCAAGCCTTTCTTTTGGGATTCACAAGATTCCTTTTCCCTTCCCGAAAGGAAATTTCATTTCCTTTCGGGAAGGGAAAAGAAATCTTGTGATTTCAATGGGGACGAATCGAAGAATCATTGGTGCATTTCCCTGCCCTTGATGGCATGCCATGCCTTTTGGTGGCTTTGCCTTGGGGAAAGATTTTTTTCATTTTTTGGTTGATTTCTGAAGTGTCCATGCCATGTCCTCATATCTTGCCACCTAAGTTGTGTCTTCCTCCTTGACTTTTTCCCCTGCTTTTGCAACATCTGTGAGCTTAGTTTTTGCATCTTTTGGTCCTTCGCACTGCACCTGATATTATCCCGGGCCATTTTCTTACAGTCACTAAATTTCCCAAATTTTCTTTTTTTCTCCTCCAATTACAATTCCTTTGATGGTGTCTCCGCTCCAGCCTGTTTGTAGGCCCTTATTTTCTGTTTTGGCCTTCAGTGGGGATCAGATTTGGCAAGCTTTGCTGCATGTGCCTGCACTTGCTGGTGTATGGCCTGCCTGCATTTTGAAGGCTTTGACTTTGGGAACGATTTTTTCTTGTTTTTCTTTTTTCTTGTTTTAAATATTCATGCCATGTCCCTCATATCTTGCCCCCTAAGTTGTGTTTTCCTCCTTGACTTTTTCCGCTGCTTTTGAAATATCTGTGAGCTTTGTTTTGGCATCATTTAGTCCTTCGCACTGCACCTGACATAATCCCGGGCCATTTTCTTACAGTCACTAAATTTACCAAATTTACATTTTTACTTTTCCTAATGCAATATTTCCGATGCTGTCTCCATCCACCGCCCCTCACTGCCTGAAGCCCTGCCTCTCACACAGGGAGCCCCAGCCATGACTGCCTAGTGCCCCGCCCCGCACTGACTGGATCCCCACCCCTGAAAGCCTGGAAGCCCGCGCCTCACTCATGGGGCCTTGCCCTTCATAATTGGAGCCCCGCCCCTCAAATATGGAGCCTTGCCCCTGACTGCATGGAGCCCTGCCCATCCCTCATGGATCCCCGCCCATCACTGGCTGGAGCCCTGCCCCACAAACATGGAGCCCTTTCCCTCACACATGGAGCCTTGCCCCTCTCTGGCTGGAGCCCTGCCACTAACACAAAGAGCCCCGGCCATCACTGCCCTGAGCCCCGCCCCTCACTGACTGGATCCCCACCCCTGAAAGCCTGGAACCCCGGCCTTCACTCATGGGGCCTTGCCCTTCATATTTGAAGCCCCGCCCCTCAAATATGGAGCCCTATCCCTCACTGCATGGAGCCCTGCCCATCCCACATGGAGCCCCGCCCATCACTGGCTGGAGCCCTGCCCCACACACATGGAGCCTTTTCCCTCACACATGGAGCCCTGCCCCTCTCTGGCTGCAGCCCTAACCCTAACACATGGAGCCTCGGCAATCACTGCCTAGAGCCCCACCCCTCACTGACTGGATCCCCACCCCTCACAGCCCGGAACCCCGCCCCTCACGCATGGAACCCCTTCCCTCACTCATGGAGCCCTGCCCATCCCACATGGAGCCCCCGCCCATCACTGGCTGGAGCCCTGCTCCACACACATGGAGCCGCTTCCGTCACACATAGAGCACCGCCCCTCACTGCCTGAAGCCCTGCCCCTCATACATGGAGCCCCGCGTTTGTAGGTCCTTCTTTTCGGTTTTGGTCTTCAGTGGGGATCAATTTTGGCAAGCTTTGCTGCATGTGTCTGCACTTGCTGGCGTATGGCCTGCCTGCATTTTGATGGCTTTGACTTTGGGAAAGATTTTTTCTTGTTTTTTTTTTTTTGTTTAACTGTTCATGCCATGTCCCTCATATCTTGCCCCGTAAGTTGTGTCTTCCTCCTTGACTATTTCCCCTGATTTTGCAACATCTCTTAGCTTAATTTTTGCATCTTTTGGTCCTTCGCACTGCACCTCATATAATCCCGGGCCATTTTCTTAGAGTAACTAGATTTCCCAAATTTCCTTTTTTTCTCCTCCAATTGCAATTCCTTTGATGGAGTCTCCGTTCCAGTGTGTTTGTAGGTCCTTCTTTTCTGTTTGGGCCTTCAGTGGGGATGAATTTTGGCAAGCTTTGCTGCATATGCCTGGACTTGCTGGTGTATGGCCTGCCTGCATTTTGATGCCTTTGACTTTGGAAAAATTTTTTTTTTTCGTTCTTTTGTGAAGTGTCCATGCCATGTCCCTCATATCTTGCCCCCTAAGTTGTGTCTTCCTCCTTGACTTTTTCCCCTGCTTTTGCAACATCTGTGAGCCTATTTTTTGCATGTTTTGGTCCTTTGCAATGCAGCTGATTTCCTCACAGCCTATTTTTTGAAGACATTAAAATTACTGATTTTCTGCTTTTTTCAATTGCATTTCATTTGAACTTATCTCCTTTCCAGAGTGTTTGCAAGCCTTTCTTTTGGGATTCACAAGATTCCTTTTCCCTTCCCGAAAGGAAATTTCATTTCCTTTTGGGAAGGGAAATGGAATCTTGTGATTTCAATGGGGACGAATGGAAGAATCATTGGTGCATTTCCCTGCCCTTGATGGCATGCCATGCCTTTTGGTGGCTTTGACTTGGGGAAAGATTTTTTTCATTTTTTGGTTGATTTCTGAAGTGTCCATGCCATGTCCTCATATCTTGCCACCTAAGTTGTGTCTTCCTCCTTGACTTTTTCCCCTGCTTTTGCAACATCTGTGAGCTTAGTTTTTGCATCTTTTGGTCCTTCGCACTGCACCTGATATTATCCCGGGCCATTTTCTTACAGTCACTAAATTTCCCAAATTTTCTTTTTTTCTCCTCCAATTACAATTCTTTTGATGGTGTCTCCGCTCCAGCCTGTTTGTAGGCCCTTATTTTCTGTTTTGGCCTTCAGTGGGGATCAGATTTGGCAAGCTTTGCTGCATGTGCCTGCACTTGCTGGCGTATGGCCTGCCTGCATTTTGAAGGCTTTGACTTTGGGAACGATTTTTTCTTGTTTTTCTTTTTTCTTGTTTGAAATATTCATGCCATGTCCCTCATATCTTGCCCCCTAACTTGTGTTTTCCTCCTTGACTTTTTCCGCTGCTTTTGAAATATCTGTGAGCTTTGTTTTGGCATCATTTAGTCCTTCGCACTGCACCTGACATAATCCCGGGCCATTTTCTTACAGTCACTAAATTTACCAAATTTACATTTTTACTTTTCCTAATGCAATATTTCCGATGCTGTCTCCATCCACCGCCCCTCACTGCCTGAAGCCCTGCCCCTCACACAGGGAGCCCCAGCCATGACTGCCTAGTGCCCCGCCCCGCACTGACTGGATCCCCACCCCTGAAAGCCTGGAACCCCGCGCCTCACTCATGGGGCCTTGCCCTTCATAATTGGAGCCCCGCCCCTCAAATATGGAGCCTTGCCCCTGACTGCATGGAGCCCTGCCCATCCCTCATGGATCCCCGCCCATCACTGGCTGGAGCCCTGCCCCACAAACATGGAGCCCTTTCCCTCACACATGGAGCCTTGCCCCTCTCTGGCTGGAGCCCTGCCACTAACACAAAGAGCCCCGGCCATCACTGCCCTGAGCCCCGCCCCTCACTGACTGGATCCCCACCCCTAAAAGCCTGGAACCCCGGCCTTCACTCATGGGGCCTTGCCCTTCATATTTGAAGCCCTGCCCCTCAAATATGGAGCCCTATCCCTCACTGCATGGAGCCCTGCCCATCCCACATGGAGCCCCGCCCATCACTGGCTGGAGCCCTGCCCCACACACATGGAGCCTTTTCCCTCACACATGGAGCCCTGCCCCTCTCTGGCTGCAGCCCTAACCCTAACACATGGAGCCTCGGCAATCACTGCCTAGAGCCCCACCCCTCACTGACTGGATCCCCACCCCTCACAGCCCGGAACCCCGCCCCTCACGCATGGAACCCCTTCCCTCACTCATGGAGCCCTGCCCATCCCACATGGAGCCCCGCCCATCACTGGCTGGAGCCCTGCTCCACACACATGGAGCCGCTTCCGTCACACATAGAGCACCGCCCCTCACTGCCTGAAGCCCTGCCCCTCACACATGGAGCCCCGCGTTTGTAGGTCCTTCTTTTCGGTTTTGGTCTTCAGTGGGGATCAATTTTGGCAAGCTTTGCTGCATGTGTCTGCACTTGCTGGCGTATGGCCTGCCTGCATTTTGATGGCTTTGACTTTGGGAAAGATTTTTTCTTGTTTTTTTTTTTTTGTTTAACTGTTCATGCCATGTCCCTCATATCTTGCCCCGTAAGTTGTGTCTTCCTCCTTGACTATTTCCCCTGATTTTGCAACATCTCTTAGCTTAATTTTTGCATCTTTTGGTCCTTCGCACTGCACCTCATATAATCCCGGGCCATTTTCTTAGAGTAACTAGATTTCCCAAATTTCCTTTTTTTCTCCTCCAATTGCAATTCCTTTGATGGAGTCTCCGTTCCAGTGTGTTTGTAGGTCCTTCTTTTCTGTTTGGGCCTTCAGTGGGGATGAATTTTGGCAAGCTTTGCTGCATGTGCCTGGACTTGCTGGTGTATGGCCTGCCTGCATTTTGATGCCTTTGACTTTGGAAAAATTTTTTTTTTTCGTTCTTTTGTGAAGTGTCCATGCCATGTCCCTCATATCTTGCCCCCTAAGTTGTGTCTTCCTCCTTGACTTTTTCCCCTGCTTTTGCAACATCTGTGAGCCTATTTTTTGCATGTTTTGGTCCTTTGCAATGCAGCTGATTTCCTCACAGCCTATTTTTTGAAGACATTAAAATTACTGATTTTCTGCTTTTTTCAATTGCATTTCATTTGAACTTATCTCCTTTCCAGAGTGTTTGCAAGCCTTTCTTTTGGGATTCACAAGATTCCTTTTCCCTTCCCGAAAGGAAATTTCATTTCCTTTCGGGAAGGGAAATGGAATCTTGTGATTTCAATGGGGACGAATGGAAGAATCATTGGTGCATTTCCCTGCCCTTGATGGCATGCCATGCCTTTTGGTGGCTTTGACTTGGGGAAAGATTTTTTTCATTTTTTGGTTGATTTCTGAAGTGTCCATGCCATGTCCTCATATCTTGCCACCTAAGTTGTGTCTTCCTCCTTGACTTTTTCCCCTGCTTTTGCAACATCTGTGAGCTTAGTTTTTGCATCTTTTGGTCCTTCGCACTGCACCTGATATTATCCCGGGCCATTTTCTTACAGTCACTAAATTTCCCAAATTTTCTTTTTTTCTCCTCCAATTACAATTCTTTTGATGGTGTCTCCGCTCCAGCCTGTTTGTAGGCCCTTATTTTCTGTTTTGGCCTTCAGTGGGGATCAGATTTGGCAAGCTTTGCTGCATGTGCCTGCACTTGCTGGCGTATGGCCTGCCTGCATTTTGAAGGCTTTGACTTTGGGAACGATTTTTTCTTGTTTTTCTTTTTTCTTGTTTGAAATATTCATGCCATGTCCCTCATATCTTGCCCCCTAACTTGTGTTTTCCTCCTTGACTTTTTCCGCTGCTTTTGAAATATCTGTGAGCTTTGTTTTGGCATCATTTAGTCCTTCGCACTGCACCTGACATAATCCCGGGCCATTTTCTTACAGTCACTAAATTTACCAAATTTACATTTTTACTTTTCCTAATGCAATATTTCCGATGCTGTCTCCATCCACCGCCCCTCACTGCCTGAAGCCCTGCCCCTCACACAGGGAGCCCCAGCCATGACTGCCTAGTGCCCCGCCCCGCACTGACTGGATCCCCACCCCTGAAAGCCTGGAACCCCGCGCCTCACTCATGGGGCCTTGCCCTTCATAATTGGAGCCCCGCCCCTCAAATATGGAGCCTTGCCCCTGACTGCATGGAGCCCTGCCCATCCCTCATGGATCCCCGCCCATCACTGGCTGGAGCCCTGCCCCACAAACATGGAGCCCTTTCCCTCACACATGGAGCCTTGCCCCTCTCTGGCTGGAGCCCTGCCACTAACACAAAGAGCCCCGGCCATCACTGCCCTGAGCCCCGCCCCTCACTGACTGGATCCCCACCCCTGAAAGCCTGGAACCCCGGCCTTCACTCATGGGGCCTTGCCCTTCATATTTGAAGCCCCGCCCCTCAAATATGGAGCCCTATCCCTCACTGCATAGAGCCCTGCCCATCCCACATGGAGCCCCGCCCATCACTGGCTGGAGCCCTGCCCCACACACATGGAGCCTTTTCCCTCACACATGGAGCCCTGCCCCTCTCTGGCTGCAGCCCTAACCCTAACACATGGAGCCTCGGCAATCACTGCCTAGAGCCCCACCCCTCACTGACTGGATCCCCACCCCTCACAGCCCGGAACCCCGCCCCTCACGCATGGAACCCCTTCCCTCACTCATGGAGCCCTGCCCATCCCACATGGAGCCCCGCCCATCACTGGCTGGAGCCCTGCCCCACACACATGGAGCCGCTTCCGTCACACATAGAGCACCGCCCCTCACTGCCTGAAGCCCTGCCCCTCACACATGGAGCCCCGCGTTTGTAGGTCCTTCTTTTCGGTTTTGGCCTTCAGTGGGGATCAATTTTGGCAAGCTTTGCTGCATGTGTCTGCACTTGCTGGCGTATGGCCTGCCTGCATTTTGATGGCTTTGACTTTGGGAAAGATTTTTTCTTGTTTTTTTTTTTTTGTTTAACTGTTGATGCCATGTCCCTCATATCTTGCCCCGTAAGTTGTGTCTTCCTCCTTGACTATTTCCCCTGATTTTGCAACATCTCTTAGCTTAATTTTTGCATCTTTTGGTCCTTCGCACTGCACCTCATATAATCCCGGGCCATTTTCTTAGAGTAACTAGATTTCCCAAATTTCCTTTTTTTCTCCTCCAATTGCAATTCCTTTGATGGAGTCTCCGTTCCAGTGTGTTTGTAGGTCCTTCTTTTCTGTTTGGGCCTTCAGTGGGGATGAATTTTGGCAAGCTTTGCTGCATGTGCCTGGACTTGCTGGTGTATGGCCTGCCTGCATTTTGATGGCTTTGACTTTGGAAAATTTTTTTTTTTTCGTTCTTTTGTGAAGTGTCCATGCCATGTCCCTCATATCTTGCCCCCTAAGTTGTGTCTTCCTCCTTGACTTTTTCCCCTGCTTTTGCAACATCTGTGAGCCTATTTTTTGCATGTTTTGGTCCTTTGCAATGCAGCTGATTTCCTCACAGCCTATTTTTTGAAGACATTAAAATTACTGATTTTCTGCTTTTTTCAATTGCATTTCATTTGAACTTATCTCCTTTCCAGAGTGTTTGCAAGCCTTTCTTTTGGGATTCACAAGATTCCTTTTCCCTTCCCGAAAGGAAATTTCATTTCCTTTCGGGAAGGGAAATGGAATCTTGTGATTTCAATGGGGACGAATCGAAGAATCATTGGTGCATTTCCCTGCCCTTGATGGCATGCCATGCCTTTTGGTGGCTTTGACTTGGGGAAAGATTTTTTTCATTTTTTGGTTGATTTCTGAAGTGTCCATGCCATGTCCTCATATCTTGCCACCTAAGTTGTGTCTTCCTCCTTGACTTTTTCCCCTGCTTTTGCAACATCTGTGAGCTTAGTTTTTGCATCTTTTGGTCCTTCGCACTGCACCTGATATTATCCCGGGCCATTTTCTTACAGTCACTAAATTTCCCAAATTTTCTTTTTTTCTCCTCCAATTACAATTCCTTTGATGGTGTCTCCGCTCCAGCCTGTTTGTAGGCCCTTATTTTCTGTTTTGGCCTTCAGTGGGGATCAGATTTGGCAAGCTTTGCTGCATGTGCCTGCACTTGCTGGCGTATGGCCTGCCTGCATTTTGAAGGCTTTGACTTTGGGAACGATTTTTTCTTGTTTTTCTTTTTTCTTGTTTGAAATATTCATGCCATGTCCCTCATATCTTGCCCCCTAACTTGTGTTTTCCTCCTTGACTTTTTCCGCTGCTTTTGAAATATCTGTGAGCTTTGTTTTGGCATCATTTAGTCCTTCGCACTGCACCTGACATAATCCCGGGCCATTTTCTTACAGTCACTAAATTTACCAAATTTACATTTTTACTTTTCCTAATGCAATATTTCCGATGCTGTCTCCATCCACCGCCCCTCACTGCCTGAAGCCCTGCCCCTCACACAGGGAGCCCCAGCCATGACTGCCTAGTGCCCCGCCCCGCACTGACTGGATCCCCACCCCTGAAAGCCTGGAACCCCGCACCTCACTCATGGGGCCTTGCCCTTCATAATTGGAGCCCCGCCCCTCAAATATGGAGCCTTGCCCCTGACTGCATGGAGCCCTGCCCATCCCTCATGGATCCCCGCCCATCACTGGCTGGAGCCCTGCCCCACAAACATGGAGCCCTTTCCCTCACACATGGAGCCTTGCCCCTCTCTGGCTGGAGCCCTGCCACTAACACAAAGAGCCCCGGCCATCACTGCCCTGAGCCCCGCCCCTCACTGACTGGATCCCCACCCCTGAAAGCCTGGAACCCCGGCCTTCACTCATGGGGCCTTGCCCTTCATATTTGAAGCCCCGCCCCTCAAATATGGAGCCCTATCCCTCACTGCATGGAGCCCTGCCCATCCCACATGGAGCCCCGCCCATCACTGGCTGGAGCCCTGCCCCACACACATGGAGCCTTTTCCCTCACACATGGAGCCCTGCCCCTCTCTGGCTGCAGCCCTAACCCTAACACATGGAGCCTCGGCAATCACTGCCTAGAGCCCCACCCATCACTGACTGGATCCCCACCCCTCACAGCCCGGAACCCCGCCCCTCACGCATGGAACCCCTTCCCTCACTCATGGAGCCCTGCCCATCCCACATAGAGCACCGCCCCTCACTGCCTGAAGCCCTGCCCCTCACACATGGAGCCCCGCGTTTGTAGGTCCTTCTTTTCGGTTTTGGCCTTCAGTGGGGATCAATTTTGGCAAGCTTTGCTGCATGTGTCTGCACTTGCTGGCGTATGGCCTGCCTGCATTTTGATGGCTTTGACTTTGGGAAAGATTTTTTCTTGTTTTTTTTTTTTGTTTAACTGTTCATGCCATGTCCCTCATATCTTGCCCCGTAAGTTGTGTCTTCCTCCTTGACTATTTCCCCTGATTTTGCAACATCTCTTAGCTTAATTTTTGCATCTTTTGGTCCTTCGCACTGCACCTCATATAATCCCGGGCCATTTTCTTAGAGTAACTAGATTTCCCAAATTTCCTTTTTTTCTCCTCCAATTGCAATTCCTTTGATGGAGTCTCCGTCCCAGTGTGTTTGTAGGTCCTTCTTTTCTGTTTGGGCCTTCAGTGGGGATGAATTTTGGCAAGCTTTGCTGCATGTGCCTGGACTTGCTGGTGTATGGCCTGCCTGCATGTTGATGGCTTTGACTTTGGAAAAATTTTTTTTTTTTCGTTGTTTTGTGAAGTGTCCATGCCATGTCCCTCATATCTTGCCCCCTAAGTTGTGTCTTCCTCCTTGACTTTTTCCCCTGCTTTTGCAACATCTGTGAGCCTATTTTTTGCATGTTTTGGTCCTTTGCAATGCAGCTGATTTCCTCACAGCCTATTTTTTGAAGACATTAAAATTACTGATTTTCTGCTTTTTTCAATTGCATTTCATTTGAACTTATCTCCTTTCCAGAGTGTTTGCAAGCCTTTCTTTTGGGATTCACAAGATTCCTTTTCCCTTCCCGAAAGGAAATTTCATTTCCTTTCGGGAAGGGAAAAGAAATCTTGTGATTTCAATGGGGACAAATCGAAGAATCATTGGTGCATTTCCCTGCCCTTGATGGCATGCCATGCCTTTTGGTGGCTTTGCCTTGGGGAAAGATTTTTTTCATTTTTTGGTTGATTTCTGAAGTGTCCATGCCATGTCCTCATATCTTGCCACCTAAGTTGTGTCTTCCTCCTTGACTTTTTCCCCTGCTTTTGCAACATCTGTGAGCTTAGTTTTGCATCTTTTGGTCCTTCGCACTGCACCTGATATTATCCCGGGCCATTTTCTTACAGTCACTAAATTTCCCAAATTTTCTTTTTTTCTCCTCCAATTACAATTCCTTTGATGGTGTCTCCGCTCCAGCCTGTTTGTAGGCCCTTATTTTCGGTTTTGGCCTTCAGTGGGGATCAGATTTGGCAAGCTTTGCTGCATGTGTCTGCACTTGCTGGCGTATGGCCTGCCTGCATTTTGAAGGCTTTGACTTTGGGAACGATTTTTTCTTGTTTTTCTTTTTTCTTGTTTGAAATATTCATGCCATGTCCCTCATATCTTGCCCCCTAAGTTGTGTTTTCCTCCTTGACTTTTTCCGCTGCTTTTGAAATATCTGTGAGCTTTGTTTTGGCATCATTTAGTCCTTCGCACTGCACCTGACATAATCCCGGGCCATTTTCTTACAGTCACTAAATTTACCAAATTTACATTTTTACTTTTCCTAATGCAATATTTCTGATGCTGTCTCCATCCACCGCCCCTCGCTGCCTGAAGCCCTGCCCCTCACACAGGGAGCCCCAGCCATGACTGCCTAGTGCCCCGCCCCGCACTGACTGGATCCCCACCCCTGAAAGCCTGGAACCCCGCGCCTCACTCATGGGGCCTTGCCCTTCATAATTGGAGCCCCGCCCCTCAAATATGGAGCCTTGCCCCTGACTGCATGGAGCCCTGCCCATCCCTCATGGATCCCCGCCCATCACTGGCTGGAGCCCTGCCCCACAAACATGGAGCCCTTTCCCTCACACATGGAGCCTTGCCCCTCTCTGGCTGGAGCCCTGCCACTAACACAAAGAGCCCCGGCCATCACTGCCCTGAGCCCCGCCCCTCACTGACTGGATCCCCACCCCTGAAAGCCTGGAACCCCGGCCTTCACTCATGGGGCCTTGCCCTTCATATTTGAAGCCCCGCCCCTCAAATATGGAGCCCTATCCCTCACTGCATGGAGCCCTGCCCATCCCACATGGAGCCCCGCCCTTCACTGGCTGGAGCCCTGCCCCACACACATGGAGCCTTTTCCCTCACACATGGAGCCCTGCCCCTCTCTGGCTGCAGCCCTAACCCTAACACATGGAGCCTCGGCAATCACTGCCTAGAGCCCCACCCATCACTGACTGGATCCCCACCCCTCACAGCCCGGAACCCCGCCCCTCACGCATGGAACCCCTTCCCTCACTCATGGAGCCCTGCCCATCCCACATGGAGCCCCGCCCATCACTGGCTGGAGCCCTGCTCCACACACATGGAGCCGCTTCCGTCACACATAGAGCACCGCCCCTCACTGCCTGAAGCCCTGCCCCTCACACATGGAGCCCCGCGTTTGTAGGTCCTTCTTTTCGGTTTTGGCCTTCAGTGGGGATCAATTTTGGCAAGCTTTGCTGCATGTGTCTGCACTTGCTGGCGTATGGCCTGCCTGCATTTTGATGGCTTTGACTTTGGGATAGATTTTTTCTTGTTTTTTTTTTTTTGTTTAACTGTTCATGCCATGTCCCTCATATCTTGCCCCGTAAGTTGTGTCTTCCTCCTTGACTATTTCCCCTGATTTTGCAACATCTCTTAGCTTAATTTTTGCATCTTTTGGTCCTTCGCACTGCACCTCATATAATCCCGGGCCATTTTCTTAGAGTAACTAGATTTCCCAAATTTCCTTTTTTTCTCCTCCAATTGCAATTCCTTTGATGGAGTCTCCGTCCCAGTGTGTTTGTAGGTCCTTCTTTTCTGTTTGGGCCTTCAGTGGGGATGAATTTTGGCAAGCTTTGCTGCATGTGCCTGGACTTGCTGGTGTATGGCCTGCCTGCATTTTGATGGCTTTGACTTTGGAAAAATTTTTTTTTTTTCGTTGTTTTGTGAAGTGTCCATGCCATGTCCCTCATATCTTGCCCCCTAAGTTGTGTCTTCCTCCTTGACTTTTTCCCCTGCTTTTGCAACATCTGTGAGCCTATTTTTTGCATGTTTTGGTCCTTTGCAATGCAGCTGATTTCCTCACAGCCTATTTTTTGAAGACATTAAAATTACTGATTTTCTGCTTTTTTCAATTGCATTTCATTTGAACTTATCTCCTTTCCAGAGTGTTTGCAAGCCTTTCTTTTGGGATTCACAAGATTCCTTTTCCCTTCCCGAAAGGAAATTTCATTTCCTTTCGGGAAGGGAAAAGAAATCTTGTGATTTCAATGGGGACAAATCGAAGAATCATTGGTGCATTTCCCTGCCCTTGATGGCATGCCATGCCTTTTGGTGGCTTTGACTTGGGGAAAGATTTTTTTCATTTTTTGGTTGATTTCTGAAGTGTCCATGCCATGTCCTCATATCTTGCCACCTAAGTTGTGTCTTCCTCCTTGACTTTTTCCCCTGCTTTTGCAACATCTGTGAGCTTAGTTTTGCATCTTTTGGTCCTTTGCACTGCACCTGATATTATCCCGGGCCATTTTCTTACAGTCACTAAATTTCCCAAATTTTCTTTTTTTCTCCTCCAATTACAATTCCTTTGATGGTGTCTCTGCTCCAGCCTGTTTGTAGGCCCTTATTTTCGGTTTTGGCCTTCAGTGGGGATCAGATTTGGCAAGCTTTGCTGCATGTGCCTGCACTTGCTGGCGTATGGCCTGCCTGCAATTTGAAGGCTTTGACTTTGGGAACGATTTTTTCTTGTTTTTCTTTTTTCTTGTTTGAAATATTCATGCCATGTCCCTCATATCTTGCCCCCTAAGTTGTGTTTTCCTCCTTGACTTTTTCCGCTGCTTTTGAAATATCTGTGAGCTTTGTTTTGGCATCATTTAGTCCTTCGCACTGCACCTGACATAATCCCGGGCCATTTTCTTACAGTCACTAAATTTACCAAATTTACATTTTTACTTTTCCTAATGCAATATTTCCGATGCTGTCTCCATCCACCGCCCCTCACTGCCTGAAGCCCTGCCCCTCACACAGGGAGCCCCAGCCATGACTGCCTAGTGCCCCGCCCCGCACTGACTGGATCCCCACCCCTGAAAGCCTGGAACCCCGCGCCTCACTCATGGGGCCTTGCCCTTCATAATTGGAGCCCCGCCCCTCAAATATGGAGCCTTGCCCCTGACTGCATGGAGCCCTGCCCATCCCTCATGGATCCCCGCCCATCACTGGCTGGAGCCCTGCCCCACAAACATGGAGCCCTTTCCCTCACACATGGAGCCTTGCCCCTCTCTGGCTGGAGCCCTGCCACTAACACAAAGAGCCCCGGCCATCACTGCCCTGAGCCCCGCCCCTCACTGACTGGATCCCCACCCCTGAAAGCCTGGAACCCCGGCCTTCACTCATGGGGCCTTGCCCTTCATATTTGAAGCCCCGCCCCTCAAATATGGAGCCCTATCCCTCACTGCATGGAGCCCTGCCCATCCCACATGGAGCCCCGCCCATCACTGGCTGGAGCCCTGCCCCACACACATGGAGCCTTTTCCCTCACACATGGAGCCCTGCCCCTCTCTGGCTGCAGCCCTAACCCTAACACATGGAGCCTCGGCAATCACTGCCTAGAGCCCCACCCCTCACTGACTGGATCCCCACCCCTCACAGCCCGGAACCCCGCCCCTCACGCATGGAACCCCTTCCCTCACTCATGGAGCCCTGCCCATCCCACATGGAGCCCCGCCCATCACTGGCTGGAGCCCTGCTCCACACACATGGAGCCGCTTCCGTCACACATAGAGCACCGCCCCTCACTGCCTGAAGCCCTGCCCCTCACACATGGAGCCCCGCGTTTGTAGGTCCTTCTTTTCGGTTTTGGCCTTCAGTGGGGATCAATTTTGGCAAGCTTTGCTGCATGTGTCTGCACTTGCTGGCGTATGGCCTGCCTGCATTTTGATGGCTTTGACTTTGGGATAGATTTTTTCGTGTTTTTTTTTTTTTGTTTAACTGTTCATGCCATGTCCCTCATATCTTGCCCCGTAAGTTGTGTCTTCCTCCTTGACTATTTCCCCTGATTTTGCAACATCTCTTAACTTAATTTTTGCATCTTTTGGTCCTTCGCACTGCACCTCATATAATCCCGGGCCATTTTCTTAGAGTAACTAGATTTCCCAAATTTCCTTTTTTTCTCCTCCAATTGCAATTCCTTTGATGGAGTCTCCGTCCCAGTGTGTTTGTAGGTCCTTCTTTTCTGTTTGGGCCTTCAGTGGGGATGAATTTTGGCAAGCTTTGCTGCATGTGCCTGGACTTGCTGGTGTATGGCCTGCCTGCATTTTGATGGCTTTGACTTTGGAAAAATTTTTTTTTTTTCGTTGTTTTGTGAAGTGTCCATGCCATGTCCCTCATATCTTGCCCCCTAAGTTGTGTCTTCCTCCTTGACTTTTTCCCCTGCTTTTGCAACATCTGTGAGCCTATTTTTTGCATGTTTTGGTCCTTTGCAATGCAGCTGATTTCCTCACAGCCTATTTTTTGAAGACATTAAAATTGCAGATTTTCTGCTTTTTTCAATTGCATTTCATTTGAACTTATCTCCTTTCCAGAGTGTTTGCAAGCCTTTCTTTTGGGATTCACAAGATTCCTTTTCCCTTCCCGAAAGGAAATTTCATTTCCTTTCGGGAAGGGAAAAGAAATCTTGTGATTTCAATGGGGACAAATCGAAGAATCATTGGTGCATTTCCCTGCCCTTGATGGCATGCCATGCCTTTTGGTGGCTTTGACTTGGGGAAAGATTTTTTTCATTTTTTGGTTGATTTCTGAAGTGTCCATGCCATGTCCTCATATCTTGCCACCTAAGTTGTGTCTTCCTCCTTGACTTTTTCCCCTGCTTTTGCAACATCTGTGAGCTTAGTTTTTGCATCTTTTGGTCCTTCGCACTGCACCTGATATTATCCCGGGCCATTTTCTTACAGTCACTAAATTTCCCAAATTTTCATTTTTTCTCCTCCAATTACAATTCCTTTGATGGTGTCTCCGCTCCAGCCTGTTTGTAGGCCCTTCTTTTCTGTTTTGGCCTTCAGTGGGGATCAGATTTGGCAAGCTTTGCTGCATGTGTCTGCACTTGCTGGCGTATGGCCTGCCTGCATTTTGAAGGCTTTGACTTTGGGAACGATTTTTTCTTGTTTTTCTTTTTTCTTGTTTGAAATATTCATGCCATGTCCCTCATATCTTGCCCCCTAAGTTGTGTTTTCCTCCTTGACTTTTTCCGCTGCTTTTGAAATATCTGTGAGCTTTGTTTTGGCATCATTTAGTCCTTCGCACTGCACCTGACATAATCCCGGGCCATTTTCTTACAGTCACTAAATTTACCAAATTTACATTTTTACTTTTACTAATGCAATATTTCCGATGCTGTCTCCATCCACCGCCCCTCACTGCCTGAAGCCCTGCCCCTCACACAGGGAGCCCCAGCCATGACTGCCTAGTGCCCCGCCCGCACTGACTGGATCCCCACCCCTGAAAGCCTGGAACCCCGCACCTCACTCATGGGGCCTTGCCCTTCATAATTGGAGCCCCGCCCCTCAAATATGGAGCCTTGCCCCTGACTGCATGGAGCCCTGCCCATCCCTCATGGATCCCCGCCCATCACTGGCTGGAGCCCTGCCCCACAAACATGGAGCCCTTTCCCTCACACATGGAGCCTTGCCCCTCTCTGGCTGGAGCCCTGCCACTAACACAAAGAGCCCCGGCCATCACTGCCCTGAGCCCCGCCCCTCACTGACTGGATCCCCACCCCTGAAAGCCTGGAACCCCGGCCTTCACTCATGGGGCCTTGCCCTTCATATTTGAAGCCCCGCCCCTCAAATATGGAGCCCTATCCCTCACTGCATGGAGCCCTGCCCATCCCACATGGAGCCCCGCCCTTCACTGGCTGGAGCCCTGCCCCACACACATGGAGCCTTTTCCCTCACACATGGAGCCCTGCCCCTCTCTGGCTGCAGCCCTAACCCTAACACATGGAGCCTCGGCAATCACTGCCTAGAGCCCCACCCATCACTGACTGGATCCCCACCCCTCACAGCCCGGAACCCCGCCCCTCACGCATGGAACCCCTTCCCTCACTCATGGAGCCCTGCCCATCCCACATGGAGCCCCGCCCATCACTGGCTGGAGCCCTGCTCCACACACATGGAGCCGCTTCCGTCACACATAGAGCACCGCCCCTCACTGCCTGAAGCCCTGCCCCTCACACATGGAGCCCCGCGTTTGTAGGTCCTTCTTTTCGGTTTTGGCCTTCAGTGGGGATCAATTTTGGCAAGCTTTGCTGCATGTGTCTGCACTTGCTGGCGTATGGCCTGCCTGCATTTTGATGGCTTTGACTTTGGGAAAGATTTTTTCTTGTTTTTTTTTTTTTTGTTTAACTGTTCATGCCATGTCCCTCATATCTTGCCCCGTAAGTTGTGTCTTCCTCCTTGACTATTTCCCCTGATTTTGCAACATCTCTTAGCTTAATTTTTGCATCTTTTGGTCCTTCGCACTGCACCTCATATAATCCCGGGCCATTTTCTTAGAGTAACTAGATTTCCCAAATTTCCTTTTTTTCTCCTCCAATTGCAATTCCTTTGATGGAGTCTCCGTTCCAGTGTGTTTGTAGATCCTTCTTTTCTGTTTGGGCCTTCAGTGGGGATGAATTTTGGCAAGCTTTGCTGCATGCGCCTGGACTTGCTGGTGTATGGCCTGCCTGCATTTTGATGGCTTTGACTTTGGAAAAATGTTCTTTTTTTCGTTGCTTTGTGAAGTGTCCATGCCATGTCCCTCATATCTTGCCCCCTAAGTTGTGTCTTCCTCCTTGACTTTTTCCCCTGCTTTTGCAACATCTGTGAGCCTATTTTTTGCATGTTTTGGTCCTTTGCAATGCAGCTGATTTCCTCACAGCCTATTTTTTGAAGACATTAAAATTACTGATTTTCTGCTTTTTTCAATTGCATTTCATTTGAACTTATCTCCCTTCCAGAGTGTTTGCAAGCCTTTCTTTTGGGATTCACAAGATTCCTTTTCCCTTCCCGAAAGGAAATTTCATTTCCTTTCGGGAAGGGAAAAGAAATCTTGTGATTTCAATGGGGACGAATGGAAGAATCATTGGTGCATTTCCCTGCCCTTGATGGCATGCCATGCCTTTTGGTGGCTTTGACTTGGGGAAAGATTTTTTTCATTTTTTGGCTGATTTCTGAAGTGTCCATGCCATGTCCTCATATCTTGCCACCTAAGTTGTGTCTTCCTCCTTGACTTTTTCCCCTGCTTTTGCAACATCTGTGAGCTTAGTTTTTGCATCTTTTGGTCCTTCGCACTGCACCTGATATTATCCCGGGCCATTTTCTTACAGTCACTAAATTTCCCAAATTTTCTTTTTTTCTCCTCCAATTACAATTCCTTTGATGGTGTCTCCGCTCCAGCCTGTTTGTAGGCCCTTCTTTTCTGTTTTGGCCTTCAGTGGGGATCAGATTTGGCAAGCTTTGCTGCATGTGCCTGCACTTGCTGGCGTATGGCCTGCCTGCATTTTGATGGCTTTGACTTTGGGAACGATTTTTTCTTGTTTTTCTTTTTTCTTGTTTTAAATATTCATGCCATGTCCCTCATATCTTGCCCCCTAAGTTGTGTTTTCCTCCTTGACTTTTTCCGCTGCTTTTGAAATATCTGTGAGCTTTGTTTTGGCATCATTTAGTCCTTCGCACTGCACCTGACATAATCCCGGGCCATTTTCTTACAGTCACTAAATTTACCAAATTTACATTTTTACTTTTCCTAATGCAATATTTCCGATGCTGTCTCCATCCACCGCCCCTCACTGCCTGAAGCCCTGCCCCTCACACAGGGAGCCCCAGCCATGACTGCCTAGTGCCCCGCCCCGCACTGACTGGATCCCCACCCCTGAAAGCCTGGAACACCGCGCCTCACTCATGGGGCCTTGCCCTTCATAATTGGAGCCCCGCCCCTCAAATATGGAGCCTTGCCCCTGACTGCATGGAGCCCTGCCCATCCCTCATGGATCCCCACCCATCACTGGCTGGAGCCCTGCCCCACAAACATGGAGCCCTTTCCCTCACACATGGAGCCTTACCCCTCTCTGGCTGGAGCCCTGCCACTAACACAAAGAGCCCTGGCCATCACTGCCCTGAGCCCCGCCCCTCACTGACTGGATCCCCACCCCTGAAAGCCTGGAACCCCGGCCTTCACTCATGGGGCCTTGCCCTTCATACTTGAAGCCCCGCCCCTCAAATATGGAGCCCTATCCCTCACTGCATGGAGCCCTGCCCATCCCACATGGAGCCCCGCCCATCACTGGCTGGAGCCCTGCCCCACACACATGGAGCCTTTTCCCTCACACATGGAGCCCTGCCCCTCTCTGGCTGCAGCCCTAACCCTAACACATGGAGCCTCGGCAATCACTGCCTAGAGCCCCACCCCTCACTGACTGGATCCCCACCCCTCACAGCCCGGAACCCCGCCCCTCACGCATGGAACCCCTTCCCTCACTCATGGAGCCCTGCCCATCCCACATGGAGCCCCGCCCATCACTGGCTGGAGCCCTGCCCCACACACATGGAGCCGCTTCCGTCACACATAGAGCACCGCCCCTCACTGCCTGAAGCCCTGCCCCTCACAGATGGAGCCCCGCGTTTGTAGGTCCTTCTTTTCGGTTTTGGCCTTCAGTGGGGATCAATTTTGGCAAGCTTTGCTGCATGTGTCTGCACTTGCTGGCGTATGGCCTGCCTGCATTTTGATGACTTTGACTTTGGGTAAGATTTTTTCGTGGTTTTTTTTTTTTGTTTAACTGTTCATGCCATGTCCCTCATATCTTGCCCCCTAAGTTGTGTCTTCCTCCTTGACTATTTCCCCTGATTTTGCAACATCTCTTAGCTTAATTTTTGCATCTTTTGGTCCTTCGCACTGCACCTCATATAATCTTGGGCCATTTTCTTAGAGTAACTAGATTTCCCAAATTTCCTTTTTTTCTCCTCCAATTGCAATTCCTTTGATGGAGTCTCCATTCCAGTGTGTTTGTAGGTCCTTCTTTTCTGTTTGGGCCTTCAGCGGGGATGAATTTTGGCAAGCTTTGCTGCATGTGCCTGGACTTGCTGGTGTATGGCCTGCCTGCATTTTGATGGCTTTGACTTTGGAAAAATTTTTTTTTTTTCGTTGTTTTCTGAAGTGTCCATGCCATGTCCCTCATATCTTGCCCCCTAAGTTGTGTCTTCCTCCTTGACTTTTTCCCCTGCTTTTGCAACATCTGTGAGCCTATTTTTTGCATCTTTTGGTCCTTTGCAATGCAGCTGATTTCCTCACAGCCTATTTTTTGAAGACATTAAAATTACTGATTTTCTGCTTTTTTCAATTGCATTTCATTTGAACTTATCTCCTTTCCAGAGTGTTTGCAAGCCTTTCTTTTGGGATTCACAAGATTCCTTTTCCCTTCCCAAAAGGAAATTTCATTTCCTTTCGGGAAGGAAAAGGAATCTTGTGATTTCAATGGGGACGAATCGAAGAATCATTGGTGCATTTCCCTGCCCTTGATGGCATGCCATGCCTTTTGGTGGCTTTGACTTGGGGAAAGATTTTTTTCATTTTTTGGTTGATTTCTGAAGTGTCCATGCCATGTCCTCATATCTTGCCACCTAAGTTGTGTCTTCCTCCTTGACTTTTTCCCCTGCATTTGCAAAATCTGTGAGCTTAGTTTTTGCATCTTTTGGTCCTTCGCACTGCACCTGATATTATCCCGGGCCATTTCCTTACAGTCACTAAATTTCCCAAATTTTCTTTTTTTCTCCTCCAATTACAATTCCTTTGATGGTGTCTCCGCTCCAGCCTGTTTGTAGGCCCTTCTTTTCTGTTTTGGCCTTCAGTGGGGATCAGATTTGGCAAGCTTTGCTGCATGTGCCTGCACTTGCTGGCGTATGGCCTGCCTGCATTTTGAAGGCTTTGACTTTGGGAACGATTTTTTCTTGTTTTTCTTTTTTCTTGTTTTAAATATTCATGCCATGTCCCTCATATCTTGCCCCCTAAGTTGTGTTTTCCTCCTTGACTTTTTCCGCTGCTTTTGAAATATCTGTGAGCTTTGTTTTGGCATCATTTAGTCCTTCGCACTGCACCTGACATAATCCCGGGCCATTTTCTTACAGTCACTAAATTTACCAAATTTACATTTTTACTTTTCCTAATGCAATATTTCCGATGCTGTCTCCACCCGCCGCCCCTCACTGCCTGAAGCCCTGCCCCTCACACAGGGAGCCCCAGCCATGACTGCCTAGTGCCCCGCCCCGCACTGACTGGATCCCCACCCCTGAAAGCCTGGAACCCCGGCCTTCACCCATGGGGCCTTGCCCTTCATAATTCGAGCCCCGCCCCTCAAATATGGAGCCTTGCCCCTGACTGCATGGAGCCCTGCCCATCCCTCATGGATCCCCGCCCATCACTGGCTGGAGCCCTGCCCCACAAACATGGAGCCCTTTCCCTCACACATGGAGCCTTTCCCCTCTCTGGCTGGAGCCCTGCCACTAACACAAAGAGCCCCGGCCATCACTGCCCTGAGCCCCGCCCCTCACTGACTGGATCCCCACCCCTGAAAGCCTGGAACCCCGGCCTTCACTCATGGGGCCTTGCCCTTCATATTTGAAGCCCCGCCCCTCAAATATGGAGCCCTATCCCTCACTGCATGGAGCCCTGCCCATCCCACATGGAGCCCCGCCCATCACTGGCTGGAGCCCTGCCCCACACACATGGAGCCTTTTCCCTCACACATGGAGCCCTGCCCCTCTCTGGCTGCAGCCCTAACCCTAACACATGGAGCCTCGGCAATCACTGCCTAGAGCCCCACCCCTCACTGACTGGATCCCCACCGCTCACAGCCCGGAACCCCGCCCCTCACGCATGGAACCCCTTCTCTCACTCATGGAGCCCTGCCCATCCCACATGGAGCCCCGCCCATCACTGGCTGGAGCCCTGCCCCACACACATGGAACCGCTTCCGTCACACATAGAGCACCGCCCCGCACTGCCTGAAGCCCTGCCCCTCACACATGGAGCCCCGCGTTTGTAGGTCCTTCTTTTCGGTTTTGGCCTTCAGTGGGGATCAATTTTGGCAAGCTTTGCTGCATGTGCCTGGACTTGCTGGTGTATGGCCTGCCTGCATTTTGATGGCTTTGACTTTGGAAAAATTTTTTTTTCGTTGTTTTGTGAAGTGTCCATGCCATGTCCCTCATATCTTGCCCCCTAAGTTGTGTCTTCCTCCTTGACTTTTTCCCCTGCTTTTGCAACCTCTGTGAGCCTATGTTTTGCATCTTTTGGTCCTTTGCAATGCAGCTGATTTCCTCACAGCCTATTTTTTGAAGACATTAAAATTACTGATTTTCTGCTTTTTTCAATTGCATTTCATTTGAACTTATCTCCTTTCCAGAGTGTTTGCAAGCCTTTCTTTTGGGATTCACAAGATTCCTTTTCCCTTCCCGAAAGGAAATTTCATTTCCTTTCGGGAAGGGAAAAGAAATCTTGTGATTTCAATGGGGACGAATCGAAGAATCATTGGTGCATTTCCCTGCCCTTGATGGCATGCCATGCCTTTTGGTGGCTTTGACTTGGGGAAAGATTTTTTTCATTTTTTGGTTGATTTCTGAAGTGTCCATGCCATGTCCTCATATCTTGCCACCTAAGTTGTGTCTTCCTCCTTGACTTTTTCCCCTGCTTTTGCAACATCTGTGAGCTTAGTTTTTGCATCTTTTGGTCCTTCGCACTGCACCTGATATTATCCCGGGCCATTTTCTTACAGTCACTAAATTTCCCAAATTTTCTTTTTTTCTCCTCCAATTACAATTCCTTTGATGGTGTCTCCGCTCCAGCCTGTTTGTAGGCCCTTCTTTTCTGTTTTGGCCTTCAGTGGGGATCAGATTTGGCAAGCTTTGCTGCATGTGCCTGCACTTGCTGGCGTATGGCCTGCCTGCATTTTGAAGGCTTTGACTTTGGGAACGATTTTTTCTTGTTTTTCTTTTTTCTTGTTTTAAATATTCATGCCATGTCCCTCATATCTTGCCCCCTAAGTTGTGTTTTCCTCCTTGACTTTTTCCGCTGCTTTTGAAATATCTGTGAGCTTTGTTTTGGCATCATTTAGTCCTTCGCACTGCACCTGACGTAATCCCGGGCCATTTTCTTACAGTCACTAAATTTACCAAATTTACATTTTTACTTTTCCTAATGCAATATTTCCGATGCTGTCTCCATCCACCGCCCCTCACTGCCTGAAGCCCTGCCCCTCACACAGGGAGCCCCAGCCATGACTGCCTAGTGCCCCGCCCCGCACTGACTGGATCCCCACCCCTGAAAGCCTGGAACCCCGCGCCTCACTCATGGGGCCTTGCCCTTCATAATTGGAGCCCTGCCCCTCAAAGATGGAGCCTTGCCCCTGACTGCATGGAGCCCTTCCCCTTCCTTCATGGATCCCCGCCCATCACTGGCTGGAGCCCTGCCCCACAAACATGGAGCCCTTTCCCTCACACATGGAGCCTTGCCCCTCTCTGGCTGGAGCCCTGCCACTAACACAAAGAGCCCCGGCCATCACTGCCCTGAGCCCCGCCCCTCACTGACTGGATCCCCACCCCTGAAAGCCTGGAACCCCGGCCTTCACTCATGGGGCCTTGCCCTTCATATTTGAAGCCCCGCCCCTCAAATATGGAGCCCTATCCCTCACTGCATGGAGCCCTGCCCATCCCACATGGAGCCCCGCCCATCACTGGCTGGAGCCCTGCCCCACACACATAGAGCCTTTTCCCTCACACATGGAGCCCTGCCCCTCTCTGGCTGCAGCCCTAACCCTAACACATGGAGCCTCGGCAATCACTGCCTAGAGCCCCACCCCTCACTGACTGGATCCCCACCCCTCACAGCCCGGAACCCCGCCCCTCACGCATGGAACCCCTTCCCTCACTCATGGAGCCCTGCCCATCCCACATGGAGCCCCGCCCATCACTGGCTGGAGCCATGCCCCACACACATGGAGCCGCTTCCGTCACACATAGAGCACCGCCCCTCACTGCCTGAAGCCCTGCCCCTCACACATGGAGCCCCGCGTTTGTAGGTCCTTCTTTTCGGTTTTGGCCTTCAGTGGGGATCAATTTTGGCAAGCTTTGCTGCATGTGTCTGCACTTGCTGGCGTATGGCCTGCCTGCATTTTGATGGCTTTGACTTTGGGAAAGATTTTTTCTTGTTTTTTTTTTTTTTTTGTTTAACTGTTCATGCCATGTCCCTCATATCTTGCCCCGTAAGTTGTGTCTTCCTCCTTGACTATTTCCCCTGATTTTGCAACATCTCTTAGCTTAATTTTTGCATCTTTTGGTCCTTCGCACTGCACCTCATATAATCCCGGGCCATTTTCTTAGAGTAACTAGATTTCCCAAATTTCCTTTTTTTCTCCTCCAATTGCAATTCCTTTGATGGAGTCTCCATTCCAGTGTGTTTGTAGGTCCTTCTTTTCTGTTTGGGCCTTCAGTGGGGATGAATTTTGGCAAGCTTTGCTGCATGTGCCTGGACTTGCTGGTGTATGGCCTGCCTGCATTTTGATGGCTTTGACTTTGGAAAAATTTTTTTTTTCGTTGTTTTGTGAAGTGTCCATGCCATGTCCCTCATATCTTGCCCCCTAAGTTGTGTCTTCCTCCTTGACTTTTTCCCCTGCTTTTGCAACATCTGTGAGCCTATTTTTTGCATCTTTTGGTCCTTTGCAATGCAGCTGATTTCCTCACAGCCTATTTTTTGAAGACATTAAAATTACTGATTTTCTGCTTTTTTCAATTGCATTTCATTTGAACTTATCTCCTTTCCAGAGTGTTTGCAAGCCTTTCTTTTGGGATTCACAAGATTCCTTTTCCCTTCCCGAAAGGAAATTTCATTTCCTTTCGGGAAGGGAAAAGAAATCTTGTGATTTCAATGGGGACGAATCGAAGAATCATTGGTGCATTTCCCTGCCCTTGATGGCATGCCATGCCTTTTGGTGGCTTTGACTTGGGGAAAGATTTTTTTCATTTTTTGTTTGATTTCTGAAGTGTCCATGCCATGTCCTCATATCTTGCCACCTAAGTTGTGTCTTCCTCCTTGACTTTTTCCCCTGCTTTTGCAACATCTGTGAGCTTAGTTTTTGCATCTTTTGGTCCTTCGCACTGCACCTGATATTATCCCGGGCCATTTACTTACAGTCACTAAATTTCCCAAATTTTCTTTTTTTCTCCTCCAATTACAATTCCTTTGATGGTGTCTCCGCTCCAGCCTGTTTGTAGGCCCTTCTTTTCTGTTTTGGCCTTCAGTGGGGATCAGATTTGGCAAGCTTTGCTGCATGTGCCTGCACTTGCTGGCGTATGGCCTGCCTGCATTTTGATGGCTTTGACTTTGGGAACGATTTTTTCTTGTTTTTCTTTTTTCTTGTTTTAAATATTCATGCCATGTCCCTCATATCTTGCCCCCTAAGTTGTGTTTTCCTCCTTGACTTTTTCCGCTGCTTTTGAAATATCTGTGAGCTTTGTTTTGGCATCATTTAGTCCTTCGCACTGCACCTGACATAATCCCGGGCCATTTTCTTACAGTCACTAAATTTACCAAATTTACATTTTTACTTTTCCTAATGCAATATTTCCGATGCTGTCTCCATCCACCGCCCCTCACTGCCTGAAGCCCTGCCCCTCACACAGGGAGCCCCAGCCATGACTGCCTAGTGCCCCGCCCCGCACTGACTGGATCCCCACCCCTGAAAGCCTGGAACACCGCGCCTCACTCATGGGGCCTTGCCCTTCATAATTGGAGCCCCGCCCCTCAAATATGGAGCCTTGCCCCTGACTGCATGGAGCCCTGCCCATCCCTCATGGATCCCCACCCATCACTGGCTGGAGCCCTGCCCCACAAACATGGAGCCCTTTCCCTCACACATGGAGCCTTACCCCTCTCTGGCTGGAGCCCTGCCACTAACACAAAGAGCCCTGGCCATCACTGCCCTGAGCCCCGCCCCTCACTGACTGGATCCCCACCCCTGAAAGCCTGGAACCCCGGCCTTCACTCATGGGGCCTTGCCCTTCATACTTGAAGCCCCGCCCCTCAAATATGGAGCCCTATCCCTCACTGCATGGAGCCCTGCCCATCCCACATGGAGCCCCGCCCATCACTGGCTGGAGCCCTGCCCCACACACATGGAGCCTTTTCCCTCACACATGGAGCCCTGCCCCTCTCTGGCTGCAGCCCTAACCCTAACACATGGAGCCTCGGCAATCACTGCCTAGAGCCCCACCCCTCACTGACTGGATCCCCACCCCTCACAGCCCGGAACCCCGCCCCTCACGCATGGAACCCCTTCCCTCACTCATGGAGCCCTGCCCATCCCACATGGAGCCCCGCCCATCACTGGCTGGAGCCCTGCCCCACACACATGGAGCCGCTTCCGTCACACATAGAGCACCGCCCCTCACTGCCTGAAGCCCTGCCCCTCACAGATGGAGCCCCGCGTTTGTAGGTCCTTCTTTTCGGTTTTGGCCTTCAGTGGGGATCAATTTTGGCAAGCTTTGCTGCATGTGTCTGCACTTGCTGGCGTATGGCCTGCCTGCATTTTGATGACTTTGACTTTGGGTAAGATTTTTTCGTGGTTTTTTTTTTTTGTTTAACTGTTCATGCCATGTCCCTCATATCTTGCCCCCTAAGTTGTGTCTTCCTCCTTGACTATTTCCCCTGATTTTGCAACATCTCTTAGCTTAATTTTTGCATCTTTTGGTCCTTCGCACTGCACCTCATATAATCTTGGGCCATTTTCTTAGAGTAACTAGATTTCCCAAATTTCCTTTTTTTCTCCTCCAATTGCAATTCCTTTGATGGAGTCTCCATTCCAGTGTGTTTGTAGGTCCTTCTTTTCTGTTTGGGCCTTCAGCGGGGATGAATTTTGGCAAGCTTTGCTGCATGTGCCTGGACTTGCTGGTGTATGGCCTGCCTGCATTTTGATGGCTTTGACTTTGGAAAAATTTTTTTTTTTTCGTTGTTTTCTGAAGTGTCCATGCCATGTCCCTCATATCTTGCCCCCTAAGTTGTGTCTTCCTCCTTGACTTTTTCCCCTGCTTTTGCAACATCTGTGAGCCTATTTTTTGCATCTTTTGGTCCTTTGCAATGCAGCTGATTTCCTCACAGCCTATTTTTTGAAGACATTAAAATTACTGATTTTCTGCTTTTTTCAATTGCATTTCATTTGAACTTATCTCCTTTCCAGAGTGTTTGCAAGCCTTTCTTTTGGGATTCACAAGATTCCTTTTCCCTTCCCAAAAGGAAATTTCATTTCCTTTCGGGAAGGAAAAGGAATCTTGTGATTTCAATGGGGACGAATCGAAGAATCATTGGTGCATTTCCCTGCCCTTGATGGCATGCCATGCCTTTTGGTGGCTTTGACTTGGGGAAAGATTTTTTTCATTTTTTGGTTGATTTCTGAAGTGTCCATGCCATGTCCTCATATCTTGCCACCTAAGTTGTGTCTTCCTCCTTGACTTTTTCCCCTGCATTTGCAAAATCTGTGAGCTTAGTTTTTGCATCTTTTGGTCCTTCGCACTGCACCTGATATTATCCCGGGCCATTTCCTTACAGTCACTAAATTTCCCAAATTTTCTTTTTTTCTCCTCCAATTACAATTCCTTTGATGGTGTCTCCGCTCCAGCCTGTTTGTAGGCCCTTCTTTTCTGTTTTGGCCTTCAGTGGGGATCAGATTTGGCAAGCTTTGCTGCATGTGCCTGCACTTGCTGGCGTATGGCCTGCCTGCATTTTGAAGGCTTTGACTTTGGGAACGATTTTTTCTTGTTTTTCTTTTTTCTTGTTTTAAATATTCATGCCATGTCCCTCATATCTTGCCCCCTAAGTTGTGTTTTCCTCCTTGACTTTTTCCGCTGCTTTTGAAATATCTGTGAGCTTTGTTTTGGCATCATTTAGTCCTTCGCACTGCACCTGACATAATCCCGGGCCATTTTCTTACAGTCACTAAATTTACCAAATTTACATTTTTACTTTTCCTAATGCAATATTTCCGATGCTGTCTCCACCCGCCGCCCCTCACTGCCTGAAGCCCTGCCCCTCACACAGGGAGCCCCAGCCATGACTGCCTAGTGCCCCGCCCCGCACTGACTGGATCCCCACCCCTGAAAGCCTGGAACCCCGGCCTTCACCCATGGGGCCTTGCCCTTCATAATTCGAGCCCCGCCCCTCAAATATGGAGCCTTGCCCCTGACTGCATGGAGCCCTGCCCATCCCTCATGGATCCCCGCCCATCACTGGCTGGAGCCCTGCCCCACAAACATGGAGCCCTTTCCCTCACACATGGAGCCTTTCCCCTCTCTGGCTGGAGCCCTGCCACTAACACAAAGAGCCCCGGCCATCACTGCCCTGAGCCCCGCCCCTCACTGACTGGATCCCCACCCCTGAAAGCCTGGAACCCCGGCCTTCACTCATGGGGCCTTGCCCTTCATATTTGAAGCCCCGCCCCTCAAATATGGAGCCCTATCCCTCACTGCATGGAGCCCTGCCCATCCCACATGGAGCCCCGCCCATCACTGGCTGGAGCCCTGCCCCACACACATGGAGCCTTTTCCCTCACACATGGAGCCCTGCCCCTCTCTGGCTGCAGCCCTAACCCTAACACATGGAGCCTCGGCAATCACTGCCTAGAGCCCCACCCCTCACTGACTGGATCCCCACCGCTCACAGCCCGGAACCCCGCCCCTCACGCATGGAACCCCTTCTCTCACTCATGGAGCCCTGCCCATCCCACATGGAGCCCCGCCCATCACTGGCTGGAGCCCTGCCCCACACACATGGAACCGCTTCCGTCACACATAGAGCACCGCCCCGCACTGCCTGAAGCCCTGCCCCTCACACATGGAGCCCCGCGTTTGTAGGTCCTTCTTTTCGGTTTTGGCCTTCAGTGGGGATCAATTTTGGCAAGCTTTGCTGCATGTGCCTGGACTTGCTGGTGTATGGCCTGCCTGCATTTTGATGGCTTTGACTTTGGAAAAATTTTTTTTTCGTTGTTTTGTGAAGTGTCCATGCCATGTCCCTCATATCTTGCCCCCTAAGTTGTGTCTTCCTCCTTGACTTTTTCCCCTGCTTTTGCAACCTCTGTGAGCCTATGTTTTGCATCTTTTGGTCCTTTGCAATGCAGCTGATTTCCTCACAGCCTATTTTTTGAAGACATTAAAATTACTGATTTTCTGCTTTTTTCAATTGCATTTCATTTGAACTTATCTCCTTTCCAGAGTGTTTGCAAGCCTTTCTTTTGGGATTCACAAGATTCCTTTTCCCTTCCCGAAAGGAAATTTCATTTCCTTTCGGGAAGGGAAAAGAAATCTTGTGATTTCAATGGGGACGAATCGAAGAATCATTGGTGCATTTCCCTGCCCTTGATGGCATGCCATGCCTTTTGGTGGCTTTGACTTGGGGAAAGATTTTTTTCATTTTTTGGTTGATTTCTGAAGTGTCCATGCCATGTCCTCATATCTTGCCACCTAAGTTGTGTCTTCCTCCTTGACTTTTTCCCCTGCTTTTGCAACATCTGTGAGCTTAGTTTTTGCATCTTTTGGTCCTTCGCACTGCACCTGATATTATCCCGGGCCATTTTCTTACAGTCACTAAATTTACCAAATTTTCTTTTTTTCTCCTCCAATTACAATTCCTTTGATGGTGTCTCCGCTCCAGCCTGTTTGTAGGCCCTTCTTTTCTGTTTTGGCCTTCAGTGGGGATCAGATTTGGCAAGCTTTGCTGCATGTGCCTGCACTTGCTGGTGTATGGCCTGCCTGCATTTTGAAGGCTTTGACTTTGGGAACGATTTTTTCTTGTTTTTCTTTTTTCTTGTTTTAAATATTCATGCCATGTCCCTCATATCTTGCCCCCTAAGTTGTGTTTTCCTCCTTGACTTTTTCCGCTGCTTTTGAAATATCTGTGAGCTTTGTTTTGGCATCATTTAGTCCTTCGCACTGCACCTGACATAATCCCGGGCCATTTTCTTACAGTCACTAAATTTACCAAATTTACATTTTTACTTTTCCTAATGCAATATTTCAGATGCTGTCTCCATCCACCGCCCCTCACTGCCTGAAGCCCTGCCCCTCACACAGGGAGCCCCAGCCATGACTGCCTAGTGCCCCGCCCCGCACTGACTGGATCCCCACCCCTGAAAGCCTGGAATCCCGCGCCTCACTCATGGGGCCTTGCCCTTCATAATTGGAGCCCCGCCCCTCAAAGATGGAGCCTTGCCCCTGACTGCATGGAGCCCTGCCCATCCCTCATGGATCCCCGCCCATCACTGGCTGGAGCCCTGCCCCACAAACATGGAGCCCTTTCCCTCACACATGGAGCCTTGCCCCTCTCTGGCTGGAGCCCTGCCACTAACACAAAGAGCCCCGGCCATCACTGCCCTGAGCCCCGCCCCTCACTGACTGGATCCCCACCCCTGAAAGCCTGGAACCCCGGCCTTCACTCATGGGGCCTTGCCCTTCATATTTGAAGCCCCGCCCCTCAAATATGGAGCCCTATCCCTCACTGCATGGAGCCCTGCCCATCCCACATGGAGCCCCGCCCATCACTGGCTGGAGCCCTGCCCCACACACATAGAGCCTTTTCCCTCACACATGGAGCCCTGCCCCTCTCTGGCTGCAGCCCTAACCCTAACACATGGAGCCTCGGCAATCACTGCCTAGAGCCCCACCCCTCACTGACTGGATCCCCACCCCTCACAGCCCGGAACCCCGCCCCTCACGCATGGAACCCCTTCCCTCACTCATGGAGCCCTGCCCATCCCACATGGAGCCCCGCCCATCACTGGCTGGAGCCCTGCCCCACACACATGGAGCCGCTTCCGTCACACATAGAGCACCGCCCCTCACTGCCTGAAGCCCTGCCCCTCACACATGGAGCCCCGCGTTTGTAGGTCCTTCTTTTCGGTTTTGGCCTTCAGTGGGGATCAATTTTGGCAAGCTTTGCTGCATGTGTCTGCACTTGCTGGCGTATGGCCTGCCTGCATTTTGATGGCTTTGACTTTGGGAAAGATTTTTTCTTGTTTTTTTTTTTTTTTTTGTTTAACTGTTCATGCCATGTCCCTCATATCTTGCCCCGTAAGTTGTGTCTTCCTCCTTGACTATTTCCCCTGATTTTGCAACATCTCTTAGCTTAATTTTTGCATCTTTTGGTCCTTCGCACTGCACCTCATATAATCCCGGGCCATTTCCTTAGAGTAACTAGATTTCCCAAATTTCCTTTTTTTCTCCTCCAATTGCAATTCCTATGATGGAGTCTCCGTTCCAGTGTGTTTGTAGGTCCTTCTTATCTGTTTGGGCCTTCAGTGGGGATGAATTTTGGAAAGCTTTGCTGCATGTGCCTGGACTTGCTGGCGTATGGCCTGCCTGCATTTTGATGACTTTGACTTTGGAAAAATTTTTTTTTTTCGTTGTTTTGTGAAGTGTCCATGCCATGTCCCTCATATCTTGCCCCCTAAGTTGTGTCTTCCTCCTTGACTTTTTCCCCTGCTTTTGCAACATCTGTGAGCCTATTTTTTGCATGTTTTGGTCCTTTGCAATGCAGCTGATTTCCTCACAGCCTATTTTTTGAAGACATTAAAATTACTGCTTTCTGCTTTTTTCAATTGCATTTCATTTGAACTTATCTCCTTTCCAGAGTGTTTGCAAGCCTTTCTTTTGGGATTCACAAGATTCCTTTTCCCTTCCCGAAAGGAAATTTCATTTCCTTTCGGGAAGGGAAAAGAAATCTTGTGATTTCAATGGGGACGAATCGAAGAATCATTGGTGCATTTCCCTGCCCTTGATGGCATGCCATGCCTTTTGGTGGCTTTGACTTGGGGAAAGATTTTTTTCATTTTTTGTTTGATTTCTGAAGTGTCCATGCCATGTCCTCATATCTTGCCACCTAAGTTGTGTCTTCCTCCTTGACTTTTTCCCCTGCTTTTGCAACATCTGTGAGCTTAGTTTTTGCACTTTCTGTCCTTAACACTGCACCTGATATTATCCCGGGCCATTTTCTTACAGTCACTAAATTTCCCAAATTTTCTTTTTTTCTCCTCCAATTACAATTCCTTTGCTGGTGTCTCCGCTCCAGCCTGTTTGTAGGCCCTTCTTTTCTGTTTTGGCCTTCAGTGGGGATCAGATTTGGCAAGCTTTGCTGCATGTGCCTGCACTTGCTGGCGTATGGCCTGCCTGCATTTTGAAGGCTTTGACTTTGGGAACGATTTTTTCTTGTTTTTCTTTTTTCTTGTTTTAAATATTCATGCCATGTCCCTCATATCTTGCCCCCTAAGTTGTGTTTTCCTCCTTGACTTTTTCCGCTGCTTTTGAAATATCTGTGAGCTTTGTTTTGGCATCATTGAGTCCTTCGCACTGCACCTGACATAATCCCGGGCCATTTTCTTACAGTCACTAAATTTACCAAATTTACATTTTTACTTTTCCTAATGCAATATTTCCGATGCTGTCTCCATCCACCGCCCCTCACTGCCTGAAGCCCTGCCCCTCACACAGGGAGCCCCAGCCATGACTGCCTAGTGCCCCGCCCCGCACTGACTGGATCCCCACCCCTGAAAGCCTGGAACACCGCGCCTCACTCATGGGGCCTTGCCCTTCATAATTGGAGCCCCGCCCCTCAAATATGGAGCCTTGCCCCGGACTGCATGGAGCCCTGCCCATCCCTCATGGATCCCCGCCCATCACTGGCTGGAGCCCTGCCCCACAAACATGGAGCCCTTTCCCTCACACATGGAGCCTTGCCCCTCTCTGGCTGGAGCCCTGCCACTAACACAAAGAGCCCCGGCCACCACTGCCCTGAGCCCCGCCCCTCACTGACTGGATCCCCACCCCTGAAAGCCTGGAATCCCGGCCTTCACTCCTGGGGCCTTGCCCTTCATATTTGAAGCCCCGCCCCTCAAATATGGAGCCCTATCCCTCACTGCATGGAGCCCTGCCCATCCCACATGGAGCCCCGCCCTTCACTGGCTGGAGCCCTGCCCCACACACATGGAGCCTTTTCCCTCACACATGGAGCCCTGCCCCTCTCTGGCTGCAGTCCTAACCCTAACACATGGAGCCTCGGCAATCACTGCCTAGAGCCCCACCCCTCACTGACTGGATCCCCACCCCTCACAGCCCGGAACCCCGCCCCTCACGCATGGAACCCCTTCCCTCACTCATGGAGCCCTGCCCATCCCACATGGAGCCCCGCCCATCACTGGCTGGAGCCCTGCCCCACACACATGGAGCCGCTTCCGTCACACATAGAGCACCGCCCCTCACTGCCTGAAGCCCTGCCCCTCACACATGGAGCCCTGCGTTTGTAGGTCCTTCTTTTCGGTTTTGGCCTTCAGTGGGGATCAATTTTGGCAAGCTTTGCTGCATGTGCCTGGACTTGCTGGCGTATGGCCTGCCTGCATTTTTAAGGCTTTGACTTTGGGAACGATTTTTTCTTGTTTTTCTTTTTTCTTGTTTTAAATATTCATGCCATGTCCCTCATATCTTGCCCCCTAAGTTGTGTTTTCCTCCTTGACTTTTTCCGCTGCTTTTGAAATATCTGTGAGCTTTGTTTTGGCATCATTTAGTCCTTCGCACTGCACCTGACATAATCCCGGGCCATTTTCTTACAGTCACTAAATTTACCAAATTTACATTTTTACTTTTCCTAATGCAATATTTCAGATGCTGTCTCCATCCACCGCCCCTCACTGCCTGAAGCCCTGCCCCTCACACAGGGAGCCCCAGCCATGACTGCCTAGTGCCCCACCCCGCACTGACTGGATCCCCACCCCTGAAAGCCTGGAACCCCACGCCTCACTCATGGGGCCTTGCCCTTCATAATTGGAGCCCTGCCCCTCAAATATGGAGCCTTGCCCCTGACTGCATGGAGCCCTGCCCATCCCTCATGGATCCCCGCCCATCACTGGCTGGAGCCCTGCCCCACAAACATGGAGCACTTTCCCTCACACATGGAGCCTTGCCCCTCTCTGGCTGGAGCCCTGCCACTAACACAAAGAGCCCCGGCCATCACTGCCCTGAGCCCCGCCCCTCACTGACTGGATCCCCACCCCTGAAAGCCTGGAACCCCGGCCTTCACTCATGGGGCCTTGCCCTTCATATTTGAAGCCCCGCCCCCCAAATATGGAGCCCTATCCCTCACTGCATGGAGCCCTGCCCATCCCACATGGAGCCCCGCCCATCACTGGCTGGAGCCCTGCCCCACACACATGGAGCCTTTTCCCTCACACATGGAGCCCTGCCCCTCTCTGGCTGCAGCCCTAACCCTAACACATGGAGCCTCGGCAATCACTGCCTAGAGCCCCACCCCTCACTGACTGGATCCCCACCCCTCACAGCCCGGAACCCCGCCCCTCACGCATGGAACCCCTTCCCTCACTCATGGAGCCCTGCCCATCCCACATGGAGCCCCGCCCATCACTGGCTGGAGCCCTGCCCCACACACATGGAGCCGCTTCCGTCACACATAGAGCACCGCCCCTCACTGCCTGAAGCCCTGCCCCTCACACATGGAGCCCCGCGTTTGTAGGTCCTTCTTTACGGTTTTGGCCTTCAGTGGGGATCAATTTTGGCAAGCTTTGCTGCATGTGTCTGCACTTGATGGCATATGGCCTGCCTGCATTTTGATGGCTTTGACTTTGGAAAAATTTTTTTTTTTTCGTTGTTTTGTGAAGTGTCCATGCCATGTCCCTCATATCTTGCCCCCTAAGTTGTGTCTTCCTCCTTGACTTTTTCCCCTGCTTTTGCAACATCTGTGAGCTTTTTTTTTGCATCTTTTGGTCCTTTGCAATGCAGCTGATTTCCTCACAGCCTATTTTTTGAAGACATTAAAATTACTGATTTTCTGCTTTTTTCAATTGCATTTCATTTGAACTTATCTCCTTTCCAGAGTGTTTGCAAGCCTTTCTTTTGGGATTCACAAGATTCCTTTTCCCTTCCCGAAAGGAAATTTCATTTCCTTTCGGGAAGGGAAGAGAAATCTTGTGATTTCAATGGGGACGAATCGAAGAATCATTGGTGCATTTCCCTGCCCTTGATGGCATGCCATGCCTTTTGGTGGCTTTGACTTGGGGAAAGATTTTTTTCATTTTTTGGTTGATTTCTGAAGTGTCCATGCCATGTCCTCATATCTTGCCACCTAAGTTGTGTCTTCCTCCTTGACTTTTTCCCCTGCTTTTGCAACATCTGTGAGCTTAGTTTTTGCACCTTTTGGTCCTTCGCACTGCACCTGATATTATCCCGGGCCATTTTCTTACAGTCACTAAATTTACCAAATTTACATTTTTTCTCCTCCAATTTCAATTCCTTTGATGGTGTCTCCGCTCCAGCCTGTTTGTAGGCCCTTCTTTTCTGTTTTGGCCTTCAGTGGGGATCAGATTTGGCAAGCTTTGCTGCATGTGCCTGCACTTGCTGGTGTATGGCCTGCCTGCATTTTGAAGGCTTTGACTTTGGGAACGATTTTTTCTTGTTTTTCGTTTTTCTTGTTTTAAATATTCATGCCATGTCCCTCATATCTTGCCCCCTAAGTTGTGTTTTCCTCCTTGACTTTTTCCGCTGCTTTTGAAATATCTGTGAGCTTTGTTTTGGCATCATTTAGTCCTTCGCACTGCACCTGACATAATCCCGGGCCATTTTCTTACAGTCACTAAATTTACCAAATTTACATTTTTACTTTTCCTAATGCAATATTTCCGATGCTGTCTCCATCCACCGCCCCTCACTGCCTGAAGCCCTGCCCCTCACACAGGGAGCCCCAGCCATGACTGCCTAGTGCCCCGCCCCGCACTGACTGGATCCCCACCCCTGAAAGCCTGGAACCCCGCACCTCACTCATGGGTCCTTGCCCTTCATAATTGGAGCCCCACCCCTCAAATATGGAGCCTTGCCCCTGACTGCATGGAGCCCTGCCCATCCCTCATGGATCCCCGCCCATCACTGGCTGGAGCCCTGCCCCACAAACATGGAGCCCTTTCCCTCACACATGGAGCCTTGCCCCTCTCTGGCTGGAGCCCTGCCACTAACACAAAGAGCCCCGGCCATCACTGCCCTGAGCCCCGCCCCTCACTGACTGGATCCCCACCCCTGAAAGCCTGGAACCCCGGCCTTCACTCATGGGGCCTTGCCCTTCATATTTGAAGCCCCGCCCCTCAAATATGGAGCCCTATCCCTCACTGCATGGAGCCCTGCCCATCCCACATGGAGCCCCGCCCATCACTGGCTGGAGCCCTGCCCCACACACATGGAGCCTTTTCCCTCACACATGGAGCCCTGCCCCTCTCTGGCTGCAGCCCTAAGCCTAACACATGGAGCCTCGGCAATCACTGCCTAGAGCCCCCCCCCCTCACTGACTGGATCCCAACCCCTCACAGCCCGGAACCCCGCCCCTCACGCATGGAACCCCTTCCCTCACTCATGGAGCCCTGCCCATCCCACATGGAGCCCCGCCCATCACTGGCTGGAGCCCTGCCCCACACACATGGAGCCGCTTCCGTCACACATAGAGCACCGCCCCTCACTGCCTGAAGCCCTGCCCCTCACACATGGAGCCCCGAGTTTGTAGGTCCTTCTTTTCGGTTTTGGTCTTCAGTGGGGATCAATTTTGGCAAGCTTTGCTGCATGTGCCTGGACTTGCTGGTGTATGGCCTGCCTGCATTTTGATGGCTTTGACTTTGGAAAATTTTTTTTTTCGTTGTTTTGTGAAGTGTCCATGCCATGTCCCTCATATCTTGCCCCCTAAGTTGTGTCTTCCTCCTTGACTTTTTCCCCTGCTTTTGCAACATCTGTGAGCCTATTTTTTGCATCTTTTGGTCCTTTGCAATGCAGCTGATTTCCTCACAGCCTATTTTTTGAAGACATTAAAATTACCGATTTTCTGCTTTTTTCAATTGCATTTCATTTGAACTTATCTCCTTTCCAGAGTGTTTGCAAGCCTTTCTTTTGGGATTCACAAGATTCCTTTTCCCTTCCCGAAAGGAAATTTCATTTCCTTTTGGGAAGGGAAAAGAAATCTTGTGATTTCAATGGGGACGAATCGAAGAATCATTGGTGCATTTCCCTGCCCTTGATGGCATGCCATGCCTTTTGGTGGCTTTGACTTGGGGAAAGATTTTTTTCATTTTTTGGTTGATTTCTGAAGTGTCCATGCCATGTCCTCATATCTTGCCACCTAAGTTGTGTCTTCCTCCTTGACTTTTTCCCCTGCTTTTGCAACATCTGTGAGCTTAGTTTTTGCATCTTTTGGTCCTTCGCACTGCACCTGATATTATCCCGGGCCATTTTCTTACAGTCACTAAATTTCCCAAATTTTCTTTTTTTCTCCTCCAATTACAATTCCTTTGATGGTGTCTCCGCTCCAGCCTGTTTGTAGGCCCTTATTTTCTGTTTTGGCCTTCAGTGGGGATCAGATTTGGCAAGCTTTGCTGCATGTGCCTGCACTTGCTGGCGTATGGCCTGCCTGCATTTTGAAGGCTTTGACTTTGGGAACGATTTTTTCTTGTTTTTCTTTTTTCTTGTTTTAAATATTCATGCCATGTCCCTCATATCTTGCCCCCTAAGTTGTGTTTTCCTCCTTGACTTTTTCCGCTGCTTTTGAAATATCTGTGAGCTTTGTTTTGGCATCATTTAGTCCTTCGCACTGCACCTGACATAATCCCGGGCCATTTTCTTACAGTCACTAAATTTACCAAATTTACATTTTTACTTTTCCTAATGCAATATTTCCGATGCTGTCTCCATCCACCGCCCCTCACTGCCTGAAGCCCTGCCCCTCACACAGGGAGCCCCAGCCATGACTGCCTAGTGCCCCGCCCCGCACTGACTGGATCCCCACCCCTGAAAGCCTGGAACCCCGCGCCTCACTCATGGGGCCTTGCCCTTCATAATTGGAGCCCCGCCCCTCAAATATGGAGCCTTGCCCCTGACTGCATGGAGCCCTGCCCATCCCTCATGGATCCCCGCCCATCACTGGCTGGAGCCCTGCCCCACAAACATGGAGCCCTTTCCCTCACACATGGAGCCTTGCCCCTCTCTGGCTGGAGCCCTGCCACTAACACAAAGAGCCCCGGCCATCACTGCCATGAGCCCCGCCCCTCACTGACTGGATCCCCACCCCTGAAAGCCTGGAACCCCGGCCTTCACTCATGGGGCCTTGCCCTTCATATTTGAAGCATCGCCCCTCAAATATGGAGCCCTATCCCTCACTGCATGGAGCCCTGCCCATCCCACATGGAGCCCCGCCCATCACTGGCTGGAGCCCTGCCCCACACACATGGAGCCGCTTCCGTCACACATAGAGCACCGCCCCTCACTGCCTGAAGCCCTGCCCCTCACACATGGAGCCCCGCGTTTGTAGGTCCTTCTTTTCGGTTTTGGCCTTCAGTGGGGATCAATTTTGGCAAGCTTTGCTGCATGTGTCTGCACTTGCTGGCGTTCGACCTGCTTACATTTTGATGGCTTTGACTTTGGGAAAGATTTTTTCTTGTTTTTTTTTTTTTTGTTTAACTGTTCATGCCATGTCCCTCATATCTTGCCCCGTAAGTTGTGTCTTCCTCCTTGACTATTTCCCCTGAATTTGCAACGTTTCTTAGCTTAATTTTTGCATCTTTTGGTCCTTCGCACTGCACCTCATATAATCTTGGGCCATTTTCTTAGAGTAACTAGATTTCCCAAATTTCCTTTTTTTCTCCTCCAATTGCGATTCCTTTGATGGAGTCTCCGTTCCAGTGTGTTTGTAGGTCCTTCTTTTCTGTTTGGGCCTTCAGTGGGGATGAATTTTGGCAAGCTTTGCTGCATGTGCCTGGACTTGCTGGTGTATGGCCTGCCTGCATTTTGATGGCTTTGACTTTGGAAAAATTTTTTTTTTTTCGTTGTTTTGTGAAGTGTCCATGCCATGTCCCTCATATCTTGCCCCCTAAGTTGTGTCTTCCTCCTTGATTTTTTCCCCTGCTTTTGCAACATCTGTGAGCCTATTTTTTGCATGTTTTGGTCCTTTGCAATACAGCTGATTTCCTCACAGCCTATTTTTTGAAGACATTAAAATTACTGATTTTCTGCTTTTTTCAATTGCATTTCATTTGAACTTATCTCCTTTCCAGAGTGTTTGCAAGCCTTTCTTTTGGGATTCACAAGATTCCTTTTCCCTTCCCGAAAGGAAATTTCATTTCCTTTCGGGAAGGGAAAAGAAATCTTGTGATTTCAATGGGGACGAATCGAAGAGTCATTGGTGCATTTCCCTGCCCTTGATGGCATGCCATGCCTTTTGGTGGCTTTGACGTGGGGAAAGATTTTTTTCATTTTTTGGTTGATTTCTGAAGTGTCCATGCCATGTCCTCATATCTTGCCACCTAAGTTGTGTCTTCCTCCTTGACTTTTTCCCCTGCTTTTGCAACATCTGTGAGCTTAGTGTTTGCACCTTTTGGTCCTTCGCACTGCACCTGATATTATCCCGGGCCATTTTCTTACAGTCACTAAATTTCCCAAATTTTCTTTTTTTCTCCTCCAATTTCAATTCCTTTGATGGTGTCTCCGCTCCAGCCTGTTTGTAGGCCCTTCTTTTCTGTTTTGGCCTTCAGTGGGGATCAATTTTGGCAAGCTTTGCTGCATGTGCCTGCACTTGCTGGCGTATGGCCTGCCTGCATTTTTAAGGCTTTGACTTTGGGAACGATTTTTTCTTGTTTTTCTTTTTTCTTGTTTTAAATATTCATGCCATGTCCCTCATATCTTGCCCCCTAAGTTGTGTTTTCCTCCTTGACTTTTTCCGCTGCTTTTGAAATATCTGTGAGCTTTGTTTTGGCATCATTTAGTCCTTCGCACTGCACCTGACATAATCCCGGGCCATTTTCTTACAGTCACTAAATTTACCAAATTTACATTTTTACTTTTTCCTAATGCAATATTTCAGATGCTGTCTCCATCCACCGCCCCTCACTGCCTGAAGCCCTGCCCCTCACACAGGGAGCCCCAGCCATGACTGCCTAGTGCCCCACCCCGCACTGACTGGATCCCCACCCCTGAAAGCCTGGAACCCCACGCCTCACTCATGGGGCCTTGCCCTTCATAATTGGAGCCCCGCCCCTCAAATATGGAGCCTTGCCCCTGACTGCATGGAGCCCTGCCCATCCCTCATGGATCCCCGCCCATCACTGGCTGGAGCCCTGCCCCACAAACATGGAGCCCTTTCCCTCACACATGGAGCCTTGCCCCTCTCTGGCTGGAGCCCTGCCACTAACACAAAGAGCCCCGGCCATCACTGCCCTGAGCCCCGCCCCTCACTGACTGGATCCCCACCCCTGAAAGCCTGGAACCCCGGCCTTGACTCATGGGGCCTTGCCCTTCATATTTGAAGCCCCGCCCCCCAAATATGGAGCCCTATCCCTCACTGCATGGAGCCCTGCCCATCCCACATGGAGCCCCGCCCATCACTGGCTGGAGCCCTGCCCCACACACATGGAGCCTTTTCCCTCACACATGGAGCCCTGCCCCTCTCTGGCTGCAGCCCTAACCCTAACACATGGAGCCTCGGCAATCACTGCCTAGAGCCCCACCCCTCACTGACTGGATCCCCACCCCTCACAGCCCGGAACCCCGCCCCTCACGCATGGAACCCCTTCCCTCACTCATGGAGCCCTGCCCATCCCACATGGAGCCCCGCCCATCACTGGCTGGAGCCCTGCCCCACACACATGGAGCCGCTTCCGTCACACATAGAGCACCGCCCCTCACTGCCTGAAGCCCTGCCCCTCACACATGGAGCCCCGCGTTTGTAGGTCCTTCTTTTCTGTTTGGGCCTTCAGTGGGGATCAATTTTGGCAAGCTTTGCTGCATGTGTCTGCACTTGATGGCATATGGCCTGCCTGCATTTTGATGGCTTTGACTTTGGAAAAATTTTTTTTTTTCGTTGTTTTGTGAAGTGTCCATGCCATGTCCCTCATATCTTGCCCCCTAAGTTGTGTCTTCCTCCTTGACTTTTTCCCCTGCTTTTGCAACATCTGTGAGCTTTTTTTTTGCATCTTTTGGTCCTTTGCAATGCAGCTGATTTCCTCACAGCCTATTTTTTGAAGACATTAAAATTACTGATTTTCTGCTTTTTTCAATTGCATTTCATTTGAACTTATCTCCTTTCCAGAGTGTTTGCAAGCCTTTCTTTTGGGATTCACAAGATTCCTTTTCCCTTCCCGAAAGGAAATTTCATTTCCTTTCGGGAAGGGAAGAGAAATCTTGTGATTTCAATGGGGACGAATCGAAGAATCATTGGTGCATTTCCCTGCCCTTGATGGCATGCCATGCCTTTTGGTGGCTTTGACTTGGGGAAAGATTTTTTTCATTTTTTGGTTGATTTCTGAAGTGTCCATGCCATGTCCTCATATCTTGCCACCTAAGTTGTGTCTTCCTCCTTGACTTTTTCCCCTGCTTTTGCAACATCTGTGAGCTTAGTTTTTGCACCTTTTGGTCCTTCGCACTGCACCTGATATTATCCCGGGCCATTTTCTTACAGTCACTAAATTTACCAAATTTACATTTTTTCTCCTCCAATTTCAATTCCTTTGATGGTGTCTCCGCTCCAGCCTGTTTGTAGGCCCTTCTTTTCTGTTTTGGCCTTCAGTGGGGATCAGATTTGGCAAGCTTTGCTGCATGTGCCTGCACTTGCTGGTGTATGGCCTGCCTGCATTTTGAAGGCTTTGACTTTGGGAACGATTTTTTCTTGTTTTTCGTTTTTCTTGTTTTAAATATTCATGCCATGTCCCTCATATCTTGCCCCCTAAGTTGTGTTTTCCTCCTTGACTTTTTCCGCTGCTTTTGAAATATCTGTGAGCTTTGTTTTGGCATCATTTAGTCCTTCGCACTGCACCTGACATAATCCCGGGCCATTTTCTTACAGTCACTAAATTTACCAAATTTACATTTTTACTTTTCCTAATGCAATATTTCCGATGCTGTCTCCATCCACCGCCCCTCACTGCCTGAAGCCCTGCCCCTCACACAGGGAGCCCCAGCCATGACTGCCTAGTGCCCCGCCCCGCACTGACTGGATCCCCACCCCTGAAAGCCTGGAACCCCGCGCCTCACTCATGGGTCCTTGCCCTTCATAATTGGAGCCCCACCCCTCAAATATGGAGCCTTGCCCCTGACTGCATGGAGCCCTGCCCATCCCTCATGGATCCCCGCCCATCACTGGCTGGAGCCCTGCCCCACAAACATGGAGCCCTTTCCCTCACACATGGAGCCTTGCCCCTCTCTGGCTGGAGCCCTGCCACTAACACAAAGAGCCCCGGCCATCACTGCCCTGAGCCCCGCCCCTCACTGACTGGATCCCCACCCCTGAAAGCCTGGAACCCCGGCCTTCACTCATGGGGCCTTGCCCTTCATATTTGAAGCCCCGCCCCTCAAATATGGAGCCCTATCCCTCACTGCATGGAGCCCTGCCCATCCCACATGGAGCCCCGCCCATCACTGGCTGGAGCCCTGCCCCACACACATGGAGCCTTTTCCCTCACACATGGAGCCCTGCCCCTCTCTGGCTCCAGCCCTAACCCTAACACATGGAGCCTCGGCAATCACTGCCTAGAGCCCCACCCCTCACTGACTGGATCCCAACCCCTCACAGCCCGGAACCCCGCCCCTCACGCATAGAACCCCTTCCCTCACTCATGGAGCCCTGCCCATCCCACATGGAGCCCCGCCCATCACTGGCTGGAGCCCTGCCCCACACACATGGAGCCGCTTCCGTCACACATAGAGCACCGCCCCTCACTGCCTGAAGCCCTGCCCCTCACACATGGAGCCCCGAGTTTGTAGGTCCTTCTTTTCGGTTTTGGTCTTCAGTGGGGATCAATTTTGGCAAGCTTTGCTGCATGTGCCTGGACTTGCTGGTGTATGGCCTGCCTGCATTTTGATGGCTTTGACTTTGGAAAATTTTTTTTTTTCGTTGTTTTGTGAAGTGTCCATGCCATGTCCCTCATATCTTGCCCCCTAAGTTGTGTCTTCCTCCTTGACTTTTTCCCCTGCTTTTGCAACATCTGTGAGCCTATTTTTTGCATCTTTTGGTCCTTTGCAATGCAGCTGATTTCCTCACAGCCTATTTTTTGAAGACATTAAAATTACCGATTTTCTGCTTTTTACAATTGCATTTCATTTGAACTTATCTCCTTTCCAGAGTGTTTGCAAGCCTTTCTTTTGGGATTCACAAGATTCCTTTTCCCTTCCCGAAAGGAAATTTCATTTCCTTTTGGGAAGGGAAAAGAAATCTTGTGATTTCAATGGGGACGAATCGAAGAATCATTGGTGCATTTCCCTGCCCTTGATGGCATGCCATGCCTTTTGGTGGCTTTGACTTGGGGAAAGATTTTTTTCATTTTTTGGTTGATTTCTGAAGTGTCCATGCCATGTCCTCATATCTTGCCACCTAAGTTGTGTCTTCCTCCTTGACTTTTTCCCCTGCTTTTGCAACATCTGTGAGCTTAGTTTTTGCATCTTTTGGTCCTTCGCACTGCACCTGATATTATCCCGGGCCATTTTCTTACAGTCACTAAATTTCCCAAATTTTCTTTTTTTCTCCTCCAATTACAATTCCTTTGATGGTGTCTCCGCTCCAGCCTGTTTGTAGGCCCTTATTTTCTGTTTTGGCCTTCAGTGGGGATCAGATTTGGCAAGCTTTGCTGCATGTGCCTGCACTTGCTGGCGTATGGCCTGCCTGCATTTTGAAGGCTTTGACTTTGGGAACGATTTTTTCTTGTTTTTCTTTTTTCTTGTTTTAAATATTCATGCCATGTCCCTCATATCTTGCCCCCTAAGTTGTGTTTTCCTCCTTGACTTTTTCCGCTGCTTTTGAAATATCTGTGAGCTTTGTTTTGGCATCATTTAGTCCTTCGCACTGCACCTGACATAATCCCGGGCCATTTTCTTACAGTCACTAAATTTACCAAATTTACATTTTTACTTTTCCTAATGCAATATTTCCGATGCTGTCTCCATCCACCGCCCCTCACTGCCTGAAGCCCTGCCCCTCACACAGGGAGCCCCAGCCATGACTGCCTAGTGCCCCGCCCCGCACTGACTGGATCCCCACCCCTGAAAGCCTGGAACCCCGCGCCTCACTCATGGGGCCTTGCCCTTCATCATTGGAGCCCCGCCCCTCAAATATGGAGCCTTGCCCCTGACTGCATGGAGCCCTGCCCATCCCTCATGGATCCCCGCCCATCACTGGCTGGAGCCCTGCCCCACAAACATGGAGCCCTTTCCCTCACACATGGAGCCTTGCCCCTCTCTGGCTGGAGCCCTGCCACTAACACAAAGAGCCCCGGCCATCACTGCCCTGAGCCCCGCCCCTCACTGACTGGATCCCCACCCCTGAAAGCCTGGAACCCCGGCCTTCACTCATGGGGCCTTGCCCTTCATATTTGAAGCATCGCCCCTCAAATATGGAGCCCTATCCCTCACTGCATGGAGCCCTGCCCATCCCACATGGAGCCCCCGCCCATCACTGGCTGGAGCCCTGCCCCACACACATGGAGCCCGCTTCCGTCACACATAGAGCACCGCCCCTCACTGCCTGAAGCCCTGCCCCTCACACATGGAGCCCCGCGTTTGTAGGTCCTTCTTTTCGGTTTTGGCCTTCAGTGGGGATCAATTTTGGCAAGCTTTGCTGCATGTGTCTGCACTTGCTGGCGTTCGACCTGCCTGCATTTTGATGGCTTTGACTTTGAGAAAGATTTTTTCTTGTTTTTTTTTTTTTGTTTAACTGTTCATGCCATGTCCCTCATATCTTGCCCCGTAAGTTGTGTCTTCCTCCTTGACTATTTCCCCTGAATTTGCAACGTTTCTTAGCTTAATTTTTGCATCTTTTGGTCCTTCGCACTGCACCTTATATAATCCCGGGCCTCTTTCTTAGAGTAACTAGATTTCCCAAATTTCCTTTTTTTCTCCTCCAATTGCGATTCCTTTGATGGAGTCTCCGTTCCAGTGTGTTTGTAGGTCCTTCTTTTCTGTTTGGGCCTTCAGTGGGGATGAATTTTGGCAAGCTTTGCTGCATGTGCCTGGACTTGCTGGTGTATGGCCTGCCTGCATTTTGATGGCTTTGACTTTGGAAAAATTATTTTTTTTTCGTTGTTTTGTGAAGTGTCCATGCCATGTCCCTCATATCTTGCCCCCTAAGTTGTGTCTTCCTCCTTGATTTTTTCCCCTGCTTTTGCAACATCTGTGAGCCTATTTTTTGCATGTTTTGGTCCTTTGCAATACAGCTGATTTCCTCACAGCCTATTTTTTGAAGACATTAAAATTACTGATTTTCTGCTTTTTTCAATTGCATTTCATTTGAACTTATCTCCTTTCCAGAGTGTTTGCAAGCCTTTCTTTTGGGATTCACAAGATTCCTTTTCCCTTCCCGAAAGGAAATTTCATTTCCTTTCGGGAAGGGAAAAGAAATCTTGTGATTTCAATGGGGACGAATCGAAGAGTCATTGGTGCATTTCCCTGCCCTTGATGGCATGCCATGCCTTTTGGTGGCTTTGACTTGGGGAAAGATTTTTTTCATTTTTTGGTTGATTTCTGAAGTGTCCATGCCATGTCCTCATATCTTGCCACCTAAGTTGTGTCTTCCTCCTTGACTTTTTCCCCTGCTTTTGCAACATCTGTGAGCTTAGTGTTTGCACCTTTTGTTCCTTCGCACTGCACCTGATATTATCCCGGGCCATTTTCTTACAGTCACTAAATTTCCCAAATTTTCTTTTTTTCTCCTCCAATTTCAATTCCTTTGATGGTGTCTCCGCTCCAGCCTGTTTGTAGGCCCTTCTTTTCTGTTTTGGCCTTCAGTGGGGATCAATTTTGGCAAGCTTTGCTGCATGTGCCTGCACTTGCTGGCGTATGGCCTGCCTGCATTTTTAAGGCTTTGACTTTGGGAACGATTTTTTCTTGTTTTTCTTTTTTCTTGTTTTAAATATTCATGCCATGTCCCTCATATCTTGCCCCCTAAGTTGTGTTTTCCTCCTTGACTTTTTCCGCTGCTTTTGAAATATCTGTGAGCTTTGTTTTGGCATCATTTAGTCCTTCGCACTGCACCTGACATAATCCCGGGCCATTTTCTTACAGTCACTAAATTTACCAAATTTACATTTTTACTTTTCCTAATGCAATATTTCAGATGCTGTCTCCATCCACCGCCCCTCACTGCCTGAAGCCCTGCCCCTCACACAGGGAGCCCCAGCCATGACTGCCTAGTGCCCCACCCCGCACTGACTGGATCCCCACCCCTGAAAGCCTGGAACCCCACGCCTCACTCATGGGGCCTTGCCCTTCATAATTGGAGCCCCGCCCCTCAAATATGGAGCCTTGCCCCTGACTGCATGGAGCCCTGCCCATCCCTCATGGATCCCCGCCCATCACTGGCTGGAGCCCTGCCCCACAAACATGGAGCCCTTTCCCTCACACATGGAGCCTTGCCCCTCTCTGGCTGGAGCCCTGCCACTAACACAAAGAGCCCCGGCCATCACTGCCCTGAGCCCCGCCCCTCACTGACTGGATCCCCACCCCTGAAAGCCTGGAACCCCGGCCTTCACTCATGGGGCCTTGCCCTTCATATTTGAAGCCCCGCCCCCCCAAATATGGAGCCCTATCCCTCACTGCATGGAGCCCTGCCCATCCCACATGGAGCCCCGCCCATCACTGGCTGGAGCCCTGCCCCACACACATGGAGCCTTTTCCCTCACACATGGAGCCCTGCCCCTCTCTGGCTGCAGCCCTAACCCTAACACATGGAGCCTCGGCAATCACTGCCTAGAGCCCCACCCCTCACTGACTGGATCCCCACCCCTCACAGCCCGGAACCCCGCCCCTCACGCATGGAACCCCTTCCCTCACTCATGGAGCCCTGCCCATCCCACATGGAGCCCCGCCCATCACTGGCTGGAGCCCTGCCCCACACACATGGAGCCGCTTCCGTCACACATAGAGCACCGCCCCTCACTGCCTGAAGCCCTGCCCCTCACACATGGAGCCCCGCGTTTGTAGGTCCTTCTTTACGGTTTTGGCCTTCAGTGGGGATCAATTTTGGCAAGCTTTGCTGCATGTGTCTGCACTTGCTGGCGTATGGCCTGCCTGCATTTTGATGGCTTTGACTTTGGGAAAGATTTTTTCTTGTTTTTTTTTTTTTTGTTTAACTGTTCATGCCATGTCCCTCATATCTTGCCCCGTAAGTTGTGTCTTCCTCCTTGACTATTTCCCCTGATTTTGCAACATCTCTTAGCTTAATTTTTGCATCTTTTGGTCCTTCGCACTGCACCTCATATAATCCCGGGCCATTTTCTTAGAGTAACTAGATTTCACAAATTTCCTTTTTTTCTCCTCCAATTGCAATTCCTTTGATGGAGTCTCCGTTCCAGTGTGTTTGTAGGTCCTTCTTTTCTGTTTGGGCCTTCAGTGGGGATGAATTTTGGCAAACTTTGCTGCATGTGCCTGCACTTGCTGGTGTATGGCCTGCCTGCATTTTGATGGCTTTGACTTTGGAAAAATTTTTTTTTTTCGTTGTTTTGTGAAGTGTCCATGCCATGTCCCTCATATCTTGCCCCCTAAGTTGTGTCTTCCTCCTTGACTTTTTCCCCTGCTTTTGCAACATCTGTGAGCCTATTTTTTGCATCTTTTGGTCCTTTGCAATGCAGCTGATTTCCTCACAGCCTATTTTTTGAAGACATTAAAATTACTGATTTTCTGCTTTTTTCAATTGCATTTCATTTGAACTTATCTCCTTTCCAGAGTGTTTGCAAGCCTTTCTTTTGGGATTCACAAGATTCCTTTTCCCTTCCCAAAAGGAAATTTCATTTCCTTTCGGGAAGGGAAAAGAAATCTTGTGATTTCAATGGGGACGAATCGAAGAGTCATTGGTGCATTTCCCTGCCCTTGATGGCATGCCATGCCTTTTGGTGGCTTTGACTTGGGGAAAGATTTTTTTCATTTTTTGGTTGATTTCTGAAGTGTCCATGCCATGTCCTCATATCTTGCCACCTAAGTTGTGTCTTCCTCCTTGACTTTTTCCCCTGCTTTTGCAACATCTGTGAGCTTAGTTTTTGCATCTTTTGGTCCTTCGCACTGCACCTGATATTATCCCGGGCCATTTTCTTACAGTCACTAAATTTCCCAAATTTTCTTTTTTTCTCCTCCAATTACAATTCCTTTGATGGTGTCTCCGTTCCAGTGTGTTTGTAGGCCCTTCTTTTCTGTTTTGGCCTTCAGTGGGGATCAGATTTGGCAAGCTTTGCTGCATGTGCCTGCACTTGCTGGCGTATGGCCTGCCTGCATTTTGAAGGCTTTGACTTTGGGAACGATTTTTTCTTGTTTTTCTTTTTTCTTGTTTTAAATATTCATGCCATGTCCCTCATATCTTGCCCCCTAAGTTGTGTTTTCCTCCTTGACTTTTTCCGCTGCTTTTGAAATATCTGTGAGCTTTGTTTTGGCATCATTTAGTCCTTTGCACTGCACCTGACGTAATCCCGGGCCATTTTCTTACAGTCACTAAATTTACCAAATTTACATTTTTACTTTTCCTAATGCAATATTTCCGATGCTGTCTCCATCCACCGCCCCTCACTGCCTGAAGCCCTGCCCCTCACACAGGGAGCCCCAGCCATGACTGCCTAGTGCCCCACCCCGCACTGACTGGATCCCCACCCCTGAAAGCCTGGAACCCCGCGCCTCACTCATGGGGCCTTGCCCTTCATAATTGGAGCCCCGCCCCTCAAATATGGAGCCTTGCCCCTGACTGCATGGAGCCCTGCCCATCCCTCATGGATCCCCGCCCATCACTGGCTGGAGCCCTGCCCCACAAACATGGAGCCCTTTCCCTCACACATGGAGCCTTGCCCCTCTCTGGCTGGAGCCCTGCCACTAACACAAAGAGCCCCGGCCATTACTGCCCTGAGCCCCGCCCCTCACTGACTGGATCCCCACCCCTGAAAGCCTGGAACCCTGGCCTTCACTCATGGGGCCTTGCCCTTCATATTTGAAGCCCCGCCCCTCAAATATGGAGCCCTATCCCTCACTGCATGGAGCCCTGCCCATCCCACATGGAGCCCCGCCCATCACTGGCTGGAGCCCTGCCCCACGCACATGGAGCCTTTTCCCTCACACATGGAGCCCTGCCCCTCTCTGGCTGCAGCCCTAACCCTAACACATGGAGCCTCGGCAATCACTGCCTAGAGCCCCACCCCTCACTGACTGGATCCCCACCCCTCACAGCCCGGAACCCCGCCCCTCACGCATGGAACCCCTTCCCTCACTCATGGAGCCCTGCCCATCCCACATGGAGCCCCGCCGATCACTGCCTGAAGCCCTGCCCCTCACACATGGAGCCCCGAGTTTGTAGGTCCTTCTTTTCGGTTTTGGCCTTCAGTGGGGATCAATTTTGGCAAGCTTTGCTGCATGTGTCTGCACTTGATGGCGTATGGCCTGCCTGCATTTTGATGGCTTTGACTTTGGGAAAGATTTTTTTTTTTTTTTTTTTTTTTTGTTTAACTGTTCATGCCATGTCCCTCATATCTTGCCCCGTAAGTTGTGTCTTCCTCCTTGACTATTTCCCCTGATTTTGCAACATCTCTTAGCTTAATTTTTGCATCTTTTGGTCCTTCGCACTGCACCTCATATAATCCCGGGCCATTTTCTTAGAGTAACTAGATTTCCCAAATTTCCGTTTTTTCTCCTCCAATTGCAATTCCTTTGATGGAGTCTCCGTTCCAGTGTGTTTGTAGGTCCTTCTTTTCTGTTTGGGCCTTCAGTGGGGATCAATATTGGCAAGCTTTGCTGCATGTGCCTGGACTTGCTGGTGCATGGCCTGCCTGCATTTTGATGGCTTTGACTTTGGAAAAATTTTTTTTTTTCGTTGTTTTGTGAAGTGTCCATGCCATGTCCCTCATATCTTGCCCCCTAAGTTGTGTCTTCCTCCTTGACTTTTTCCCCTGCTTTTGCAACATCTGTGAGCCTATTTTTTGCATCTTTTGGTCCTTTGCAATGCAGCTGATTTCCTCACAGCCTATTTTTTGAAGACATTAAAATTACTGATTTTCTGCTTTTTTCAATTGCATTTCATTTGAACTTATCTCCTTTCCAGAGTGTTTGCAAGCCTTTCTTTTGGGATTCACAAGATTCCTTTTCCCTTCCCGAAAGGAAATTTCATTTCCTTTCGGGAAGGGAAAAGAAATCTTGTGATTTCAATGGGGACGAATCGAAGAATCATTGGTGCATTTCCCTGCCCTTGATGGCATGCCATGCCTTTTGGTGGCTTTGACTTGGGGAAAGATTTTTTTCATTTTTTGGTTGATTTCTGAAGTGTCCATGCCATGTCCTCATATCTTGCCACCTAAGTTGTGTCTTCCTCCTTGACTTTTTCCCCTGCTTTTGCAACATCTGTGAGCTTAGTTTTGGCATCTTTTGGTCCTTCGCACTGCACCTGATATTATCCCGGGCCATTTTCTTACAGTCACTAAATTTCCCAAATTTTCTTTTTTTCTCCTCCAATTACAATTCCTTTGATGGTGTCTCCGCTCCAGCCTGTTTGTAGGCCCTTATTTTCTGTTTTGGCCTTCAGTGGGGATCAGATTTGGCAAGCTTTGCTGCATGTGCCTGCACTTGCTGGCGTATGGCCTGCCTGCATTTTGAAGGCTTTGACTTTGGGAACGATTTTTTCTTGTTTTTCTTTTTTCTTGTTTTAAATATTCATGCCATGTCCCTCATATCTTGCCCCCTAAGTTGTGTTTTCCTCCTTGACTTTTTCCGCTGCTTTTGAAATATCTGTGAGTTTTGTTTTGGCATCATTTAGTCCTTCGCACTGCACCTGACATAATCCCGGGCCATTTTCTTACAGTCACTAAATTTACCAAATTTACATTTTTACTTTTCCTAATGCAATATTTCCGATGCTGTCTCCATCCACCGCCCCTCACTGCCTGAAGCCCTGCCCCTCACACAGGGAGCCCCAGCCATGACTGCCTAGTGCCCCACCCCGCACTGACTGGATCCCCACCCCTGAAAGCCTGGAACCCCGCGCCTCACTCATGGGGCCTTGCCCTTCATAATTGGAGCCCCGCCCCTCAAATATGGAGCCTTGCCCCTGACTGCATGGAGCCCTGCCCATCCCTCATGGATCACCGCCCATCACTGGCTGGAGCCCTGCCCCACAAACATGGAGCCCTTTCCCTCACACATGGAGCCTTGCCCCTCTCTGGCTGGAGCCCTGCCACTAACACAAAGAGCCCCGGCCATCACTGCCCTGAGCCCCGCCCCTCACTGACTGGATCCCCACCCCTGAAAGCCTGGAACCCCGGCCTTCACTCATGGGGCCTTGCCCTTCATATTTGAAGCCCCGCCCCTCAAATATGGAGCCCTATGCCTCACTGCATGGAGACCTGCCCACCCCACATGGAGCCTCGCCCATCACTGGCTGGAGCCCTGCCCCACACACATGGAGCCTTTTCCCTCACACATGGAGCCCTGCCCCTCTCTGGCTGCAGCCCTAACCCTAACACATGGAGCCTCGGCAATCACTGCCTAGAGCCCCACCCCTCACTGACTGGATCCCCACCCCTCACAGCCCGGAACCCCGCCCCTCACGCATGGAACCCCTTCCCTCACTCATGGAGCCCTGCCCATCCCACATGGAGCCCCGCCCATCACTGGCTGGAGCCCTGCCCCACACACATGGAGCCGCTTCCGTCACACATAGAGCACCGCCCCTCACTGCCTGAAGCCCTGCCCCTCACACATGGAGCCCCGCGTTTGTAGGTCCTTCTTTTCGGTTTTGGCCTTCAGTGGGGATCAATTTTGGCAAGCTTTGCTGCATGTGTCTGCACTTGCTGGCGTATGGCCTGCCTGCATTTTGATGGCTTTGACTTTGGGAAAGATTTTTTCTTGGTTTTTTTTTTTTGTTTAACTGTTCATGCCATGTCCCTCATATCTTGCCCCGTAAGTTGTGTCTTCCTCCTTGACTATTTCCCCTGATTTTGCAACATCTCTTAGCTTAATTTTTGCATCTTTTGGTCCTTCGCACTGCACCTCATATAATCCCGGGCCATTTTCTTAGAGTAACTAGATTTCCCAAATTTCCGTTTTTTCTCCTCCAATTGCAATTCCTTTGATGGAGTCTCCGTTCCAGTGTGTTTGTAGGTCCTTCTTTTCTGTTTGGGCCTTCAGTGGGGATCAATTTTGGCAAGCTTTGCTGCATGTGCCTGGACTTGCTGGTGTATGGCCTGCCTGCATTTTGATGGCTTTGTCTTTGGAAAAAATTTTTTTTTCCGTTGTTTGTGAAGTGTCCATGCCATGTCCCTCATATCTTGCCCCCTAAGTTGTGTCTTCCTCCTTGACTTTTTCCCCTGCTTTTGCAACATCTGTGAGCCTATTTTTTGCATGTTTTGGTCCTTTGCAATGCAGCTGATTTCCTCACAGCCTATTTTTTGAAGACATTAAAATTACTGATTTTCTGCTTTTTTCAATTGCATTTCATTTGAACTTATCTCCTTTCCAGAGTGTTTGCAAGCCTTTCTTTTGGGATTCACAAGATTCCTTTTCCCTTCCCGAAAGGAAATTTCATTTCCTTTCGGGAAGGGAAAAGAAATCTTGTGATTTCAATGGGGACGAATCGAAGAGTCATTGGTGCATTTCCCTGCCCTTGATGGCATGCCATGCCTTTTGGTGGCTTTGACTTGGGGAAAGATTTTTTTCATTTTTTGGTTGATTTCTGAAGTGTCCATGCCATGTCCTCATATCTTGCCACCTAAGTTGTGTCTTCCTCCTTGACTTTTTCCCCTGCTTTTGCAACATCTGTGAGCTTAGTGTTTGCACCTTTTGTTCCTTCGCACTGCACCTGATATTATCCCGGGCCATTTTCTTACAGTCACTAAATTTCCCAAATTTTCTTTTTTTCTCCTCCAATTTCAATTCCTTTGATGGTGTCTCCGCTCCAGCCTGTTTGTAGGCCCTTCTTTTCTGTTTTGGCCTTCAGTGGGGATCAATTTTGGCAAGCTTTGCTGCATGTGCCTGCACTTGCTGGCGTATGGCCTGCCTGCATTTTTAAGGCTTTGACTTTGGGAACGATTTTTTCTTGTTTTTCTTTTTTCTTGTTTTAAATATTCATGCCATGTCCCTCATATCTTGCCCCCTAAGTTGTGTTTTCCTCCTTGACTTTTTCCGCTGCTTTTGAAATATCTGTGAGCTTTGTTTTGGCATCATTTAGTCCTTCGCACTGCACCTGACATAATCCCGGGCCATTTTCTTACAGTCACTAAATTTACCAAATTTACATTTTTACTTTTCCTAATGCAATATTTCAGATGCTGTCTCCATCCACCGCCCCTCACTGCCTGAAGCCCTGCCCCTCACACAGGGAGCCCCAGCCATGACTGCCTAGTGCCCCACCCCGCACTGACTGGATCCCCACCCCTGAAAGCCTGGAACCCCACGCCTCACTCATGGGGCCTTGCCCTTCATAATTGGAGCCCCGCCCCTCAAATATGGAGCCTTGCCCCTGACTGCATGGAGCCCTGCCCATCCCTCATGGATCCCCGCCCATCACTGGCTGGAGCCCTGCCCCACAAACATGGAGCCCTTTCCCTCACACATGGAGCCTTGCCCCTCTCTGGCTGGAGCCCTGCCACTAACACAAAGAGCCCCGGCCATCACTGCCCTGAGCCCCGCCCCTCACTGACTGGATCCCCACCCCTGAAAGCCTGGAACCCCGGCCTTCACTCATGGGGCCTTGCCCTTCATATTTGAAGCCCCGCCCCCCAAATATGGAGCCCTATCCCTCACTGCATGGAGCCCTGCCCATCCCACATGGAGCCCCGCCCATCACTGGCTGGAGCCCTGCCCCACACACATGGAGCCTTTTCCCTCACACATGGAGCCCTGCCCCTCTCTGGCTGCAGCCCTAACCCTAACACATGGAGCCTCGGCAATCACTGCCTAGAGCCCCACCCCTCACTGACTGGATCCCCACCCCTCACAGCCCGGAACCCCGCCCCTCACGCATGGAACCCCTTCCCTCACTCATGGAGCCCTGCCCATCCCACATGGAGCCCCGCCCATCACTGGCTGGAGCCCTGCCCCACACACATGGAGCCGCTTCCGTCACACATAGAGCACCGCCCCTCACTGCCTGAAGCCCTGCCCCTCACACATGGAGCCCCGCGTTTGTAGGTCCTTCTTTACGGTTTTGGCCTTCAGTGGGGATCAATTTTGGCAAGCTTTGCTGCATGTGTCTGCACTTGCTGGCGTATGGCCTGCCTGCATTTTGATGGCTTTGACTTTGGGAAAGATTTTTTCTTGTTTTTTTTTTTTTTGTTTAACTGTTCATGCCATGTCCCTCATATCTTGCCCCGTAAGTTGTGTCTTCCTCCTTGACTATTTCCCCTGATTTTGCAACATCTCTTAGCTTAATTTTTGCATCTTTTGGTCCTTCGCACTGCACCTCATATAATCCCGGGCCATTTTCTTAGAGTAACTAGATTTCACAAATTTCCTTTTTTTCTCCTCCAATTGCAATTCCTTTGATGGAGTCTCCGTTCCAGTGTGTTTGTAGGTCCTTCTTTTCTGTTTGGGCCTTCAGTGGGGATGAATTTTGGCAAACTTTGCTGCATGTGCCTGCACTTGCTGGTGTATGGCCTGCCTGCATTTTGATGGCTTTGACTTTGGAAAAATTTTTTTTTTTCGTTGTTTTGTGAAGTGTCCATGCCATGTCCCTCATATCTTGCCCCCTAAGTTGTGTCTTCCTCCTTGACTTTTTCCCCTGCTTTTGCAACATCTGTGAGCCTATTTTTTGCATCTTTTGGTCCTTTGCAATGCAGCTGATTTCCTCACAGCCTATTTTTTGAAGACATTAAAATTACTGATTTTCTGCTTTTTTCAATTGCATTTCATTTGAACTTATCTCCTTTCCAGAGTGTTTGCAAGCCTTTCTTTTGGGATTCACAAGATTCCTTTTCCCTTCCCAAAAGGAAATTTCATTTCCTTTCGGGAAGGGAAAAGAAATCTTGTGATTTCAATGGGGACGAATCGAAGAGTCATTGGTGCATTTCCCTGCCCTTGATGGCATGCCATGCCTTTTGGTGGCTTTGACTTGGGGAAAGATTTTTTTCATTTTTTGGTTGATTTCTGAAGTGTCCATGCCATGTCCTCATATCTTGCCACCTAAGTTGTGTCTTCCTCCTTGACTTTTTCCCCTGCTTTTGCAACATCTGTGAGCTTAGTTTTTGCATCTTTTGGTCCTTCGCACTGCACCTGATATTATCCCGGGCCATTTTCTTACAGTCACTAAATTTCCCAAATTTTCTTTTTTTCTCCTCCAATTACAATTCCTTTGATGGTGTCTCCGTTCCAGTGTGTTTGTAGGCCCTTCTTTTCTGTTTTGGCCTTCAGTGGGGATCAGATTTGGCAAGCTTTGCTGCATGTGCCTGCACTTGCTGGCGTATGGCCTGCCTGCATTTTGAAGGCTTTGACTTTGGGAACGATTTTTTCTTGTTTTTCTTTTTTCTTGTTTTAAATATTCATGCCATGTCCCTCATATCTTGCCCCCTAAGTTGTGTTTTCCTCCTTGACTTTTTCCGCTGCTTTTGAAATATCTGTGAGCTTTGTTTTGGCATCATTTAGTCCTTTGCACTGCACCTGACGTAATCCCGGGCCATTTTCTTACAGTCACTAAATTTACCAAATTTACATTTTTACTTTTCCTAATGCAATATTTCCGATGCTGTCTCCATCCACCGCCCCTCACTGCCTGAAGCCCTGCCCCTCACACAGGGAGCCCCAGCCATGACTGCCTAGTGCCCCACCCCGCACTGACTGGATCCCCACCCCTGAAAGCCTGGAACCCCGCGCCTCACTCATGGGGCCTTGCCCTTCATAATTGGAGCCCCGCCCCTCAAATATGGAGCCTTGCCCCTGACTGCATGGAGCCCTGCCCATCCCTCATGGATCCCCGCCCATCACTGGCTGGAGCCCTGCCCCACAAACATGGAGCCCTTTCCCTCACACATGGAGCCTTGCCCCTCTCTGGCTGGAGCCCTGCCACTAACACAAAGAGCCCCGGCCATTACTGCCCTGAGCCCCGCCCCTCACTGACTGGATCCCCACCCCTGAAAGCCTGGAACCCTGGCCTTCACTCATGGGGCCTTGCCCTTCATATTTGAAGCCCCGCCCCTCAAATATGGAGCCCTATCCCTCACTGCATGGAGCCCTGCCCATCCCACATGGAGCCCCGCCCATCACTGGCTGGAGCCCTGCCCCACGCACATGGAGCCTTTTCCCTCACACATGGAGCCCTGCCCCTCTCTGGCTGCAGCCCTAACCCTAACACATGGAGCCTCGGCAATCACTGCCTAGAGCCCCACCCCTCACTGACTGGATCCCCACCCCTCACAGCCCGGAACCCCGCCCCTCACGCATGGAACCCCTTCCCTCACTCATGGAGCCCTGCCCATCCCACATGGAGCCCCGCCGATCACTGCCTGAAGCCCTGCCCCTCACACATGGAGCCCCGAGTTTGTAGGTCCTTCTTTTCGGTTTTGGCCTTCAGTGGGGATCAATTTTGGCAAGCTTTGCTGCATGTGTCTGCACTTGATGGCGTATGGCCTGCCTGCATTTTGATGGCTTTGACTTTGGGAAAGATTTTTTTTTTTTTTTTTTTTTTTTTGTTTAACTGTTCATGCCATGTCCCTCATATCTTGCCCCGTAAGTTGTGTCTTCCTCCTTGACTATTTCCCCTGATTTTGCAACATCTCTTAGCTTAATTTTTGCATCTTTTGGTCCTTCGCACTGCACCTCATATAATCCCGGGCCATTTTCTTAGAGTAACTAGATTTCCCAAATTTCCGTTTTTTCTCCTCCAATTGCAATTCCTTTGATGGAGTCTCCGTTCCAGTGTGTTTGTAGGTCCTTCTTTTCTGTTTGGGCCTTCAGTGGGGATCAATATTGGCAAGCTTTGCTGCATGTGCCTGGACTTGCTGGTGCATGGCCTGCCTGCATTTTGATGGCTTTGACTTTGGAAAAATTTTTTTTTTTCGTTGTTTTGTGAAGTGTCCATGCCATGTCCCTCATATCTTGCCCCCTAAGTTGTGTCTTCCTCCTTGACTTTTTCCCCTGCTTTTGCAACATCTGTGAGCCTATTTTTTGCATCTTTTGGTCCTTTGCAATGCAGCTGATTTCCTCACAGCCTATTTTTTGAAGACATTAAAATTACTGATTTTCTGCTTTTTTCAATTGCATTTCATTTGAACTTATCTCCTTTCCAGAGTGTTTGCAAGCCTTTCTTTTGGGATTCACAAGATTCCTTTTCCCTTCCCGAAAGGAAATTTCATTTCCTTTCGGGAAGGGAAAAGAAATCTTGTGATTTCAATGGGGACGAATCGAAGAATCATTGGTGCATTTCCCTGCCCTTGATGGCATGCCATGCCTTTTGGTGGCTTTGACTTGGGGAAAGATTTTTTTCATTTTTTGGTTGATTTCTGAAGTGTCCATGCCATGTCCTCATATCTTGCCACCTAAGTTGTGTCTTCCTCCTTGACTTTTTCCCCTGCTTTTGCAACATCTGTGAGCTTAGTTTTGGCATCTTTTGGTCCTTCGCACTGCACCTGATATTATCCCGGGCCATTTTCTTACAGTCACTAAATTTCCCAAATTTTCTTTTTTTCTCCTCCAATTACAATTCCTTTGATGGTGTCTCCGCTCCAGCCTGTTTGTAGGCCCTTATTTTCTGTTTTGGCCTTCAGTGGGGATCAGATTTGGCAAGCTTTGCTGCATGTGCCTGCACTTGCTGGCGTATGGCCTGCCTGCATTTTGAAGGCTTTGACTTTGGGAACGATTTTTTCTTGTTTTTCTTTTTTCTTGTTTTAAATATTCATGCCATGTCCCTCATATCTTGCCCCCTAAGTTGTGTTTTCCTCCTTGACTTTTTCCGCTGCTTTTGAAATATCTGTGAGTTTTGTTTTGGCATCATTTAGTCCTTCGCACTGCACCTGACATAATCCCGGGCCATTTTCTTACAGTCACTAAATTTACCAAATTTACATTTTTACTTTTCCTAATGCAATATTTCCGATGCTGTCTCCATCCACCGCCCCTCACTGCCTGAAGCCCTGCCCCTCACACAGGGAGCCCCAGCCATGACTGCCTAGTGCCCCACCCCGCACTGACTGGATCCCCACCCCTGAAAGCCTGGAACCCCGCGCCTCACTCATGGGGCCTTGCCCTTCATAATTGGAGCCCCGCCCCTCAAATATGGAGCCTTGCCCCTGACTGCATGGAGCCCTGCCCATCCCTCATGGATCACCGCCCATCACTGGCTGGAGCCCTGCCCCACAAACATGGAGCCCTTTCCCTCACACATGGAGCCTTGCCCCTCTCTGGCTGGAGCCCTGCCACTAACAGAAAGAGCCCCGGCCATCACTGCCCTGAGCCCCGCCCCTCACTGACTGGATCCCCACCCCTGAAAGCCTGGAACCCCGGCCTTCACTCATGGGGCCTTGCCCTTCATATTTGAAGCCCCGCCCCTCAAATATGGAGCCCTATCCCTCACTGCATGGAGACCTGCCCACCCCACATGGAGCCTCGCCCATCACTGGCTGGAGCCCTGCCCCACACACATGGAGCCTTTTCCCTCACACATGGAGCCCTGCCCCTCTCTGGCTGCAGCCCTAACCCTAACACATGGAGCCTCGGCAATCACTGCCTAGAGCCCCACCCCTCACTGACTGGATCCCCACCCCTCACAGCCCGGAACCCCGCCCCTCACGCATGGAACCCCTTCCCTCACTCATGGAGCCCTGCCCATCCCACATGGAGCCCCGCCCATCACTGGCTGGAGCCCTGCCCCACACACATGGAGCCGCTTCCGTCACACATAGAGCACCGCCCCTCACTGCCTGAAGCCCTGCCCCTCACACATGGAGCCCCGCGTTTGTAGGTCCTTCTTTTCGGTTTTGGCCTTCAGTGGGGATCAATTTTGGCAAGCTTTGCTGCATGTGTCTGCACTTGCTGGCGTATGGCCTGCCTGCATTTTGATGGCTTTGAATTTGGGAAAGATTTTTTCTTGGTTTTTTTTTTTTGTTTAACTGTTCATGCCATGTCCCTCATATCTTGCCCCGTAAGTTGTGTCTTCCTCCTTGACTATTTCCCCTGATTTTGCAACATCTCTTAGCTTAATTTTTGCATCTTTTGGTCCTTCGCACTGCACCTCATATAATCCCGGGCCATTTTCTTAGAGTAACTAGATTTCCCAAATTTCCGTTTTTTCTCCTCCAATTGCAATTCCTTTGATGGAGTCTCCGTTCCAGTGTGTTTGTAGGTCCTTCTTTTCTGTTTGGGCCTTCAGTGGGGATCAATTTTGGCAAGCTTTGCTGCATGTGCCTGGACTTGCTGGTGTATGGCCTGCCTGCATTTTGATGGCTTTGTCTTTGGAAAAAATTTTTTTTTCCGTTGTTTGTGAAGTGTCCATGCCATGTCCCTCATATCTTGCCCCCTAAGTTGTGTCTTCCTCCTTGACTTTTTCCCCTGCTTTTGCAACATCTGTGAGCCTATTTTTTGCATGTTTTGGTCCTTTGCAATGCAGCTGATTTCCTCACAGCCTATTTTTTGAAGACATTAAAATTACTGATTTTCTGCTTTTTTCAATTGCATTTCATTTGAACTTATCTCCTTTCCAGAGTGTTTGCAAGCCTTTCTTTTGGGATTCACAAGATTCCTTTTCCCTTCCCGAAAGGAAATTTCATTTCCTTTCGGGAAGGGAAAAGGAATCTTGTGATTTCAATGGGGACGAATCGAAGAGTCATTGGTGCATTTCCCTGCCCTTCATGGCATGCCATGCCTTTTGGTGGCTCTGACTTGGGGAAAGATTTTTTTCATTTTTTGGTTGATTTCTGAAGTGTCTATGCCATGTCCTCATATCTTGCCACCTAAGTTGTGTCTTCCTCCTTGACTTTTTCCCCTGCTTTTGCAACATCTGTGAGCTTAGTTTTTGCACCTTTTGGTCCTTCGCACTGCACCTGGTATTATCCCGGGCCATTTTCTTACAGTCACTAAATTTCCCAAATTTTCTTTTTTTCTCCTCCAATTACAATTCCTTTGATGGTGTGTCCGCTCCAGCTAGTATGCAGGCCCTTGTTTTCTGTTTTGGCCTTCAGTGGGGATCAGATTTGGCAAGCTTTGCTGCATGTGCCTGCACTTGCTGGCGTATGGCCTGCCTGCATTTTGAAGGCTTTGACTTTGGGAACGATTTTTTCTTGTTTTTCTTTTTTCTTGTTTTAAATATTCATGCCATGTCCCTCATATCTTGCCCCCTAAGTTGTGTTTTCCTCCTTGACTTTTTCCGCTGCTTTTGAAATATCTGTGAGCTTTGTTTTGGCATCATTGAGTCCTTCGCACTGCACCTGACATAATCCCGGGCCATTTTCTTACAGTCACTAAATTTACCAAATTTACATTTTTACTTTTCCTAATGCAATATTTCCGATGCTGTCTCCATCCACCGCCCCTCACTGCCTGAAGCCCTGCCCCTCACACAGGGAGCCCCAGCCATGACTGCCTAGTGCCCCGCCCCGCACTGACTGGATCCCCACCCCTGAAAGCCTGGAACCCCGCGCCTCACTCATGGGGCCTTGCCCTTCATAATTGGAGCCCCGCCCCTCAAAGATGGAGCCTTGCCCCTGACTGCATGGAGCCCTGCCCATCCCTCATGGATCCCCGCCCATCACTGGCTGGAGCCCTGCCCCACAAACATGGAGCCCTTTCCCTCACACATGGAGCCTTGCCCCTCTCTGGCTGGAGCCCTGCCACTAACACAAAGAGCCCCGGCCATCACTGCCCTGAGCCCCGCCCCTCACTGACTGGATCCCCACCCCTGAAAGCCTGGAAGCCCGGCCTTCACTCATGGGGCCTTGCCCTTCATATTTGAAGCCCCGCCCCCCAAATATGGAGCCCTATCCCTCACTGCATGGAGCCCTGCCCATCCCACATGGAGCCTCGCCCATCACTGGCTGGAGCCCTGCCCCACACACATGGAGCCTTTTCCCTCACACATGGAGCCCTGCCCCTCTCTGGCTGCAGCCCTAACCCTAACACATGGAGCCTCGGCAATCACTGCCTAGAGCCCCACCCCTCACTGACTGGATCCCCACCCCTCACAGCCCGGAACCCCGCCCCTCACGCATGGAACCCCTTCCCTCACTCATGGAGCCCTGCCCATCCCACATGGAGCCCCGCCCATCACTGGCTGGAGCCCTGCCCCACACACATGGAGCCGCTTCCGTCACACATAGAGCACCGCCCCTCACCGCCTGAAGCCCTGCCCCTCACACATGGAGCCCCGCATTTGTAGGTCCTTCTTTTCGGTTTTGGCCTTCAGTGGGGATCAATTTTGGCAAGCTTTGCTGCATGTGTCTGCACTTGCTGGCGTATGGCCTGCCTGCATTTTGATGGCTTTGACTTTGGGAAAGATTTTTTCTTGGTTTTTTTTTTTTGTTTAACTGTTCATGCCATGTCCCTCATATCTTGCCCCGTAAGTTGTGTCTTCCTCCTTGACTATTTCCCCTGATTTTGCAACATCTCTTAGCTTAATTTTTGCATCTTTTGGTCCTTCGCACTGCACCTCATATAATCCCGGGCCATTTTCTTAGAGTAACTAGATTTCCCAAATTTCCGTTTTTTCTCCTCCAATTGCAATTCCTTTGATGGAGTCTCCGTTCCAGTGTGTTTGTAGGTCCTTCTTTTCTGTTTGGGCCTTCAGTGGGGATCAATTTTGGCAAGCTTTGCTGCATGTGCTTGGACTTGCTGGTGTATGGCCTGCCTGCATTTTGATGGCTTTGTCTTTGGAAAAAATTTTTTTTTTCCGTTGTTTTGTGAAGTGTCCATGCCATGTCCCTCATATCTTGCCCCCTAAGTTGTGTCTTCCTCCTTGACTTTTTCCCCTGCTTTTGCAACATCTGTGAGCCTATTTTTTGCATGTTTTGGTCCTTTGCAATGCAGCTGATTTCCTCACAGCCTATTTTTTGAAGACATTAAAATTACTGATTTTCTGCTTTTTTCAATTGCATTTCATTTTAACTTATCTCCTTTCCAGAGTGTTTGCAAGCCTTTCTTTTGGGATTCACAAGATTCCTTTTCCCTTCCCGAAAGGAAATTTCATTTCCTTTCGGGAAGGGAAAAGGAATCTTGTGATTTCAATGGGGACGAATCGAAGAGTCATTGGTGCATTTCCCTGCCCTTCATGGCATGCCATGCCTTTTGGTGGCTCTGACTTGGGGAAAGATTTTTTTCATTTTTTGGTTGATTTCTGAAGTGTCCATGCCATGTCCTCATATCTTGCCACCTAAGTTGTGTCTTCCTCCTTGACTTTTTCCCCTGCTTTTGCAACATCTGTGAGCTTAGTTTTTGCACCTTTTGGTCCTTCGCACTGCACCTGATATTATCCCGGGCCATTTTCTTACAGTCACTAAATTTCCCAAATTTTCTTTTTTTCTCCTCCAATTACAATTCCTTTGATGGTGTGTCCGCTCCAGCTAGTATGCAGGCCCTTGTTTTCTGTTTTGGCCTTCAGTGGGGATCAGATTTGGCAAGCTTTGCTGCATGTGCCTGCACTTGCTGGCGTATGGCCTGCCTGCATTTTGAAGGCTTTGACTTTGGGAACGATTTTTTCTTGTTTTTCTTTTTTCTTGTTTTAAATATTCATGCCATGTCCCTCATATCTTGCCCCCTAAGTTGTGTTTTCCTCCTTGACTTTTTCCGCTGCTTTTGAAATATCTGTGAGCTTTGTTTTGGCATCATTGAGTCCTTCGCACTGCACCTGACATAATCCCGGGCCATTTTCTTACAGTCACTAAATTTACCAAATTTACATTTTTACTTTTCCTAATGCAATATTTCCGATGCTGTCTCCATCCACCGCCCCTCACTGCCTGAAGCCCTGCCCCTCACACAGGGAGCCCCAGCCATGACTGCCTAGTGCCCCGCCCCGCACTGACTGGATCCCCACCCCTGAAAGCCTGGAACCCCGCGCCTCACTCATGGGGCCTTGCCCTTCATAATTGGAGCCCCGCCCCTCAAATATGGAGCCTTGCCCCTGACTGCATGGAGCCCTGCCCATCCCTCATGGATCCCCGCCCATCACTGGCTGGAGCCCTGCCCCACAAACATGGAGCCCTTTCCCTCACACATGGAGCCTTGCCCCTCTCTGGCTGGAGCCCTGCCACTAACACAAAGAGCCCCGGCCATCACTGCCCTGAGCCCCACCCCTCACTGACTGGATCCCCACCCCTGAAAGCCTGGAAGCCCGGCCTTCACTCATGGGGCCTTGCCCTTCATATTTGAAGCCCCGCCCCCCAAATATGGAGCCCTATCCCTCACTGCATGGAGCCCTGCCCATCCCACATGGAGCCCCGCCCATCACTGGCTGGAGCCCTGCCCCACACACATGGAGCCTTTTCCCTCACACATGGAGCCCTGCCCCTCTCTGGCTGCAGCCCTAACCCTAACACATGGAGCCTCGGCAATCACTGCCTAGAGCCCCACCCCTCACTGACTGGATCCCCACCCCTCACAGCCCGGAACCCCGCCCCTCACGCATGGAACCCCTTCCCTCACTCATGGAGCCCTGCCCATCCCACATGGAGCCCCGCCCATCACTGGCTGGAGCCCTGCCCCACACACATGGAGCCGCTTCCGTCACACATAGAGCACCGCCCCTCACTGCCTGAAGCCCTGCCCCTCACACATGGAGCCCCGCCTTTGTAGGTCCTTCTTTTCGGTTTTGGCCTTCAGTGGGGATCAATTTTGGCAAGCTTTGCTGCATGTGTCTGCACTTGCTGGCGTATGGCCTGCCTGCATTTTGATGGCTTTGACTTTGGGAAAGATTTTTTCTTGGTTTTTTTTTTTTGTTTAACTGTTCATGCCATGTCCCTAATATCTTGCCCCGTAAGTTGTGTCTTCCTCCTTGACTATTTCCCCTGATTTTGCAACATCTCTTAGCTTAATTTTTGCATCTTTTGGTCCTTCGCACTGCACCTCATATAATCCCGGGCCATTTCCTTAGAGTAACTAGATTTCCCAAATTTCCGTTTTTTCTCCTCCAATTGCAATTCCTTTGATGGAGTCTCCGTTCCAGTGTGTTTGTAGGTCCTTCTTTTCTGTTTGGGCCTTCAGTGGGGATGAATTTTGGCAAGCTTTGCTGCATGTGCATGGACTTGCTGGTGTATGGCCTGCCTGCATTTTGATGGCTTTGACTTTGGAAAAATTATTTTTTTTTCGTTGTTTTGTGAAGTGTCCATGCCATGTCCCTCATATCTTGCCCCCTAAGTTGTGTCTTCCTCCTTGACTTTTTCCCCTGCTTTTGCAACATCTGTGAGCCTATTTTTTGCATGTTTTGGTCCTTTGCAATGCAGCTGATTTCCTCACAGCCTATTTTTTGAAGACATTAAAATTACTGATTTTCTGCTTTTTTCAATTGCATTTCATTTGAACTTATCTCCTTTCCAGAGTGTTTGCAAGCCTTTCTTTTGGGATTCACAAGATTCCTTTTCCCTTCCCGAAAGGAAATTTCATTTCCTTTCGGGAAGGGAAAAGAAATCTTGTGATTTCAATGGGGACGAATCGAAGAGTCATTGGTGCATTTCCCTGCCCTTCATGGCATGCCATGCCTTTTGGTGGCTTTGACTTGGGGAAAGATTTTTTTCATTTTTTGGTTGATTTCTGAAGTGTCCATGCCATGTCCTCATATCTTGCCACCTAAGTTGTGTCTTCCTCCTTGACTTTTTCCCCTGCTTTTGCAACATCTGTGAGCTTAGTTTTTGCATCTTTTGGTCCTTCGCACTGCACCTGATATTATCCCGGGCCATTTTCTTACAGTCACTAAATTTCCCAAATTTTCTTTTTTTCTCCTCCAATTGCAATTCCTTTGATGGTGTGTCCGCTCCAGCTAGTATGCAGGCCCTTGTTTTCTGTTTTGGCCTTCAGTGGGGATCAGATTTGGCAAGCTTTGCTGCATGTGCCTGCACTTGCTGGCGTATGGCCTGCCTGCATTTTGAAGGCTTTGACTTTGGGAACGATTTTTTCTTGTTTTTCTTTTTTCTTGTTTTAAATATTCATGCCATGTCCCTCATATCTTGCCCCCTAAGTTGTGTTTTCCTCCTTGACTTTTTCCGCTGCTTTTGAAATATCTGTGAGCTTTGTTTTGGCATCATTGAGTCCTTCGCACTGCACCTGACATAATCCCGGGCCATTTTCTTACAGTCACTAAATTTACCAAATTTACATTTTTACTTTTCCTAATGCAATATTTCCGATGCTGTCTCCATCCACCGCCCCTCACTGCCTGAAGCCCTGCCCCTCACACAGGGAGCCCCAGCCATGACTGCCTAGTGCCCCGCCCCGCACTGACTGGATCCCCACCCCTGAAAGCCTGGAACCCCGCGCCTCACTCATGGGGCCTTGCCCTTCATAATTGGAGCCCCGCCCCTCAAAGATGGAGCCTTGCCCCTGACTGCATGGAGCCCTGCCCATCCCTCATGGATCCCCGCCCATCACTGGCTGGAGCCCTGCCCCACAAACATGGAGCCCTTTCCCTCACACATGGAGCCTTGCCCCTCTCTGGCTGGAGCCCTGCCACTAACACAAAGAGCCCCGGCCATCACTGCCCTGAGCCCCACCCCTCACTGACTGGATCCCCACCCCTGAAAGCCTGGAAGCCCGGCCTTCACTCATGGGGCCTTGCCCTTCATATTTGAAGCCCCGCCCCCCAAATATGGAGCCCTATCCCTCACTGCATGGAGCCCTGCCCATCCCACATGGAGCCCCGCCCATCACTGGCTGGAGCCCTGCCCCACACACATGGAGCCTTTTCCCTCACACATGGAGCCCTGCCCCTCTCTGGCTGCAGCCCTAACCCTAACACATGGAGCCTCGGCAATCACTGCCTAGAGCCCCACCCCTCACTGACTGGATCCCCACCCCTCACAGCCCGGAACCCCGCCCCTCACGCATGGAACCCCTTCCCTCACTCATGGAGCCCTGCCCATCCCACATGGAGCCCCGCCCATCACTGGCTGGAGCCCTGCCCCACACACATGGAGCCGCTTCCGTCACACATAGAGCACCGCCCCTCACTGCCTGAAGCCCTGCCCCTCACACATGGAGCCCCGCCTTTGTAGGTCCTTCTTTTCGGTTTTGGCCTTCAGTGGGGATCAATTTTGGCAAGCTTTGCTGCATGTGTCTGCACTTGCTGGCGTATGGCCTGCCTGCATTTTGATGGCTTTGACTTTGGGAAAGATTTTTTCTTGGTTTTTTTTTTTTGTTTAACTGTTCATGCCATGTCCCTAATATCTTGCCCCGTAAGTTGTGTCTTCCTCCTTGACTATTTCCCCTGATTTTGCAACATCTCTTAGCTTAATTTTTGCATCTTTTGGTCCTTCGCACTGCACCTCATATAATCCTGGGCCATTTCCTTAGAGTAACTAGATTTCCCAAATTTCCGTTTTTTCTCCTCCAATTACAATTCCTTTGATGGAGTCTCCGTTCCAGTGTGTTTGTAGGTCCTTCTTTTCTGTTTGGGCCTTCAGTGGGGATGAATTTTGGCAAGCTTTGCTGCATGTGCCTGGACTTGCTGGTGTATGGCCTGCCTGCATTTTGATGGCTTTGACTTTGGAAAAATTATTTTTTTTTCGTTGTTTTGTGAAGTGTCCATGCCATGTCCCTCATATCTTGCCCCCTAAGTTGTGTCTTCCTCCTTGACTTTTTCCCCTGCTTTTGCAACATCTGTGAGCCTATTTTTTGCATCTTTTGGTCCTTTGCAATGCAGCTGATTTCCCCACAGCCTATTTTTTGAAGACATTAAAATTACTGATTTTCTGCTTTTTTCAATTGCATTTCATTTGAACTTATCTCCTTTCCAGAGTGTTTGCAAGCCTTTCTTTTGGGATTCACAAGATTCCTTTTCCCTTCCCGAAAGGAAATTTCATTTCCTTTCGGGAAGGGAAAAGAAATCTTGTGATTTCAATGGGGACGAATCGAAGAGTCATTGGTGCATTTCCCTGCCCTTCATGGCATGCCATGCCTTTTGGTGGCTTTGACTTGGGGAAAGATATTTTCATTTTTTGGTTGATTTCTGAAGTGTCCATGCCATGTCCTCATATCTTGCCACCTAAGTTGTGTCTTCCTCCTTGACTTTTTCCCCTGCTTTTGCAACATCTGTGAGCTTAGTTTTTGCATCTTTTGGTCCTTCGCACTGCACCTGATATTATCCTGGGCCATTTTCTTACAGTCACTAAATTTCCCAAATTTTCTTTTTTTCTCCTCCAATTACAATTCCTTTGATGGTGTGTCCGCTCCAGCTAGTATGTAGGCCCTTCTTTTCTGTTTTGGCCTTCAGTGGGGATCAGATTTGGCAAGCTTTGCTGCATGTGCCTGCACTTGCTGGCGTATGGCCTGCCTGCATTTTGAAGGCTTTGACTTTGGGAACGATTTTTTCTTGTTTTTCTTTTTTCTTGTTTTAAATATTCATGCCATGTCCCTCATATCTTGCCACCTAAGTTGTGTTTTCCTCCTTGACTTTTTCCGCTGCTTTTGAAATATCTGTGAGCTTTGTTTTGGCATCATTTAGTCCTTCGCACTGCACCTGACATAATCCCGGGCCATTTTCTTACAGTCACTAAATTTACCAAATTTACATTTTTACTTTTCCTAATGCAATATTTCCGATGCTGTCTCCATCCACCGCCCCTCACTGCCTGAAGCCCTGCCCCTCACACAGGGAGCCCCAGCCATGACTGCCTAGTGCCCCGCCCCGCACTGACTGGATCCCCACCCCTGAAAGCCTGGAACCCCGCGCCTCACTCATGGGGCCTTGCCCTTCATAATTGGAGCCCCGCCCCTCAAATATGGAGCCTTGCCCCTGACTGCATGGAGCCCTGCCCATCCCTCATGGATCCCCGCCCATCACTGGCTGGAGCCCTGCCCCACAAACATGGAGCCCTTTCCCTCACACATGGAGCCTTGCCCCTCTCTGGCTGGAGCCCTGCCACTAACACAAAGAGCCCCGGCCATCACTGCCCTGAGCCCCACCCCTCACTGACTGGATCCCCACCCCTGAAAGCCTGGAAGCCCGGCCTTCACTCATGGGGCCTTGCCCTTCATATTTGAAGCCCCGCCCCCCAAATATGGAGCCCTATCCCTCACTGCATGGAGCCCTGCCCATCCCACATGGAGCCCCGCCCATCACTGGCTGGAGCCCTGCCCCACACACATGGAGCCTTTTCCCTCACACATGGAGCCCTGCCCCTCTCTGGCTGCAGCCCTAACCCTAACACATGGAGCCTCGGCAATCACTGCCTAGAGCCCCACCCCTCACTGACTGGATCCCCACCCCTCACAGCCCGGAACCCCGCCCCTCACGCATGGAACCCCTTCCCTCACTCATGGAGCCCTGCCCATCCCACATGGAGCCCCGCCCATCACTGGCTGGAGCCCTGCCCCACACACATGGAGCCGCTTCCGTCACACATAGAGCACCGCCCCTCACTGCCTGAAGCCCTGCCCCTCACACATGGAGCCCCGCCTTTGTAGGTCCTTCTTTTCGGTTTTGGCCTTCAGTGGGGATCAATTTTGGCAAGCTTTGCTGCATGTGTCTGCACTTGCTGGCGTATGGCCTGCCTGCATTTTGATGGCTTTGACTTTGGGAAAGATTTTTTCTTGGTTTTTTTTTTTTGTTTAACTGTTCATGCCATGTCCCTCATATCTTGCCCCGTAAGTTGTGTCTTCCTCCTTGACTATTTCCCCTGATTTTGCAACATCTCTTAGCTTAATTTTTGCATCTTTTGGTCCTTCGCACTGCACCTCATATAATCCCGGGCCATTTCCTTAGAGTAACTAGATTTCCCAAATTTCCGTTTTTTCTCCTCCAATTGCAATTCCTTTGATGGAGTCTCCGTTCCAGTGTGTTTGTAGGTCCTTCTTTTCTGTTTGGGCCTTCAGTGGGGATGAATTTTGGCAAGCTTTGCTGCATGTGCCTGGACTTGCTGGTGTATGGCCTGCCTGCATTTTGATGGCTTTGACTTTGGAAAAATTATTTTTTTTTCGTTGTTTTGTGAAGTGTCCATGCCATGTCCCTCATATCTTGCCCCCTAAGTTGTGTCTTCCTCCTTGACTTTTTCCCCTGCTTTTGCAACATCTGTGAGCCTATTTTTTGCATCTTTTGGTCCTTTGCAATGCAGCTGATTTCCTCACAGCCTATTTTTTGAAGACATTAAAATTACTGATTTTCTGCTTTTTTCAATTGCATTTCATTTGAACTTATCTCCTTTCCAGAGTGTTTGCAAGCCTTTCTTTTGGGATTCACAAGATTCCTTTTCCCTTCCCGAAAGGAAATTTCATTTCCTTTCGGGAAGGGAAAAGAAATCTTGTGATTTCAATGGGGACGAATCGAAGAGTCATTGGTGCATTTCCCTGCCCTTCATGGCATGCCATGCCTTTTGGTGGCTTTGACTTGGGGAAAGATTTTTTTCATTTTTTGGTTGATTTCTGAAGTGTCCATGCCATGTCCTCATATCTTGCCACCTAAGTTGTGTCTTCCTCCTTGACTTTTTCCCCTGCTTTTGCAACATCTGTGAGCTTAGTTTTTGCATCTTTTGGTCCTTCGCACTGCACCTGATATTATCCCGGGCCATTTTCTTACAGGTCACTAAATTTCCCAAATTTTCTTTTTTTCTCCTCCAATTACAATTCCTTTGATGGTGTGTCCGCTCCAGCCTGTTTGTAGGTCCTTCTTTTCTGTTTTGGCCTTCAGTGGGGATCAGATTTGGCAAGCTTTGCTGCATGTGCCTGCCCTTGGTGGCGTATGGCCTGCCTGCATTTTTAAGGCTTTGACTTTGGGAACGATTTTTTCTTGTTTTTCTTTTTTCTTGTTTTAAATATTCATGCCATGTCCCTCATATCTTGCCCCCTAAGTTGTGTTTTCCTCCTTGACTTTTTCCGCTGCTTTTGAAATATCTGTGAGCTTTGTTTTGGCATCATTTAGTCCTTCGCACTGCACCTGACGTAATCCCGGGCCATTTTCTTACAGTCACTAAATTTACCAAATTTACATTTTTACTTTTCCTAATGCACTATTTCCGATGCTGTCTCCATCCACCGCCCCTCACTGCCTGAAGCCCTGCCCCTCACACAGGGAGCCCCAGCCATGACTGCCTAGTGCCCCGCCCCGCACTGACTGGATCCCCACCCCTGAAAGCCTGGAACCCCGCGCCTCACTCATGGGGCCTTGCCCTTCATCATTGGAGCCCCGCCCCTCAAATATGGAGCCTTGCCCCTGACTGCATGGAGCCCTGCCCATCCCTCATGGATCCCCGCCCATCACTGGCTGGAGCCCTGCCCCACAAACATGGAGCCCTTTCCCTCACACATGGAGCCTTGCCCCTCTCTGGCTGGAGCCCTGCCACTAACACAAAGAGCCCCGGCCATCACTGCCCTGAGCCCCGCCCCTCACTGACTGGATCCCCACCCCTGAAAGCCTGGAAGCCCGGCCTTCACTCATGGGGCCTTGCCCTTCATATTTGAAGCCCCGCCCCTCAAATATGGAGCCCTATCCCTCACTGCATGGAGCCCTGCCCATCCCACATGGAGCCCCGCCCATCACTGGCTGGAGCCCTGCCCCACACACATGGAGCCTTTTCCCTCACACATGGAGCCCTGCCCCTCTCTGGCTGCAGCCCTAACCCTAACACATGGAGCCTCGGCAATCACTGCCTAGAGCCCCACCCCTCACTGACTGGATCCCCACCCCTCACAGCCCGGAACCCCGCCCCTCACGCATGGAACCCCTTCCCTCACTCATGGAGCCCTGCCCATCCCACATGGAGCCCCGCCCATCACTGGCTGGAGCCCTGCCCCACACACATGGAGCAGCTTCCGTCACACATAGAGCACCGCCCCTCACTGCCTGAAGCCCTGCCCCTCACACATGGAGCCCCGCGTTTGTAGGTCCTTCTTTTCGGTTTTGGCCTTCAGTGGGGATCAATTTTGGCAAGCTTTGCTGCATGTGTCTGCACTTGCTGGCGTATGGCCTGCCTGCATTTTGATGGCTTTGACTTTGGGAAAGATTTTTTCTTGTTTTTTTTTTTTTGTTTAACTGTTCATGCCATGTCCCTAATATCTTGCCCCGTAAGTTGTGTCTTCCTCCTTGACTATTTCCCCTGATTTTGCAACATCTCTTAGCTTAATTTTTGCATCTTTTGGTCCTTTGCACTGCACCTCATATAATCCCGGGCCATTTCCTTAGAGTAACTAGATTTCCCAAATTTCCGTTTTTTCTCCTCCAATTGCAATTCCTTTGATGGAGTCTCCGTTCCAGTGTGTTTGTAGGTCCTTCTTTTCTGCTTGGGCCTTCAGTGGGGATGAATTTTGGCAAGATTTGCTGCATGTGCCTGGACTTGCTGGTGTATGGCCTGCCTGCATTTTGATGGCTTTGACTTTGGAGAAATTATTCTTTTTCCGTTGTTTTGTGAAGTGTCCATGCCATGTCCCTCATATCTTGCCCCCTAAGTTGTGTCTTCCTCCTTGACTTTTTCCCCTGCTTTTGCAACATCTGTGAGCCTATTTTTTGCATGTTTTGGTCCTTTGCAATGCAGCTGATTTCCTCACAGCCTATTTTCGAAGACATTAAAATTACTGATTTTCTGCTTTTTTCAATTGCATTTCATTTGAACTTATCTCCTTTCCAGAGTGTTTGCAAGCCTTTCTTTTGGGATTCACAAGATTCCTTTTCCCTTCCCGAAAGGAAATTTCATTTCCTTTCGGGAAGGGAAAAGAAATCTTGTGATTTCAATGGGGACGAATCGAAGAGTCATTGGTGCATTTCCCTGCCCTTGATGGCATGCCATGCCTTTTGGTGGCTTTGACTTGGGGAAAGATTTTTTTCATTTTTTGGTTGATTTCTGAAGTGTCCATGCCATGTCCTCATATCTTGCCACCTAAGTTGTGTCTTCCTCCTTGACTTTTTCCCCTGCTTTTGCAACATCTGTGAGCTTAGTTTTTGCATCTTTTGGTCCTTCGCACTGCACCTGATATTATCCCGGGCCATTTTCTTACAGTCACTAAATTTCCCAAATTTTCTTTTTTTCTCCTCCAATTACAATTCCTTTGATGGTGTCTCCGCTCCAGCCTGTTTGTAGGCCCTTCTTTTCTGTTTTGGCCTTCAGTGGGGATCAGATTTGGCAAGCTTTGCTGCATGTGCCTGCACTTGCTGGCGTATGGCCTGCCTGCATTTTTAAGGCTTTGACTTTGGGAACGATTTTTTCTTGTTTTTCTTTTTTCTTGTTTTAAATATTCATGCCATGTCCCTCATATCTTGCCCCCTAAGTTGTGTTTTCCTCCTTGACTTTTTCCGCTGCTTTTGAAATATCTGTGAGCTTTGTTTTGGCATCATTTAGTCCTTCGCACTGCACCTGACGTAATCCCGGGCCATTTTCTTACAGTCACTAAATTTACCAAATTTACATTTTTACTTTTCCTAATGCACTATTTCCGATGCTGTCTCCATCCACCGCCCCTCACTGCCTGAAGCCCTGCCCCTGACACAGGGAGCCCCAGCCATGACTGCCTAGTGCCCCGCCCCGCACTGACTGGATCCCCACCCCTGAAAGCCTGGAACCCCGCGCCTCACTCATGGGGCCTTGCCCTTCATCATTGGAGCCCCGCCCCTCAAATATGGAGCCTTGCCCCTGACTGCATGGAGCCCTGCCAATCCCTCATGGATCCCCGCCCATCACTGGCTGGAGCCCTGCCCCACAAACATGGAGCCCTTTCCCTCACACATGGAGCCTTGCCCCTCTCTGGCTGGAGCCCTGCCACTAACACAAAGAGCCCCGGCCATCACTGCCCTGAGCCCCGCCCCTCACTGACTGGATCCCCACCCCTGAAAGCCTGGAACCCCGGCCTTCACTCATGGGGCCTTGCCCTTCATATTTGAAGCCCCGCCCCTCAAATATGGAGCCCTATCCCTCACTGCATGGAGCCCTGCCCATCCCACATGGAGCCCCGCCCATCACTGGCTGGAGCCCTGCCCCACACACATGGAGCCTTTTCCCTCACACATGGAGCCCTGCCCCTCTCTGGCTGCAGCCCTAACCCTAACACATGGAGCCTCGGCAATCACTGCCTAGAGCCCCACCCCTCACTGACTGGATCCCCACCCCTCACAGCCCGGAACCCCGCCCCTCACGCATGGAACCCCTTCCCTCACTCATGGAGCCCTGCCCATCCCACATGGAGCCCCGCCCATCACTGGCTGGAGCCCTGCCCCACACACATGGAGCCGCTTCCGTCACACATAGAGCACCGCCCCTCACTGCCTGAAGCCCTGCCCCTCACACATGGAGCCCCGCGTTTGTAGGTCCTTCTTTTCGGTTTTGGCCTTCAGTGGGGATCAATTTTGGCAAGCTTTGCTGCATGTGTCTGCACTTGCTGGCGTATGGCCTGCCTGCATTTTGATGGCTTTGACTTTGGGAAAGATTTTTTCTTGTTTTTTTTTTTTTGTTTAACTGTTCATGCCATGTCCCTAATATCTTGCCCCGTAAGTTGTGTCTTCCTCCTTGACTATTTCCCCTGATTTTGCAACATCTCTTAGCTTAATTTTTGCATCTTTTGGTCCTTTGCACTGCACCTCATATAATCCCGGGCCATTTCCTTAGAGTAACTAGATTTCCCAAATTTCCGTTTTTTCTCCTCCAATTGCAATTCCTTTGATGGAGTCTCCGTTCCAGTGTGTTTGTAGGTCCTTCTTTTCTGCTTGGGCCTTCAGTGGGGATGAATTTTGGCAAGATTTGCTGCATGTGCCTGGACTTGCTGGCGTATGGCCTGCCTGCATTTTGATGGCTTTGACTTTGGAAAAATTATTCTTTTTCCGTTGTTTTGTGAAGTGTCCATGCCATGTCCCTCATATCTTGCCCCCTAAGTTGTGTCTTCCTCCTTGACTTTTTCCCCTGCTTTTGCAACATCTGTGAGCCTATTTTTTGCATCTTTTGGTCCTTTGCAATGCAGCTGAGTTCCTCACAGCCTATTTTTTGAAGACATTAAAATTACTGATTTTCTGCTTTTTTCAATTGCATTTCATTTGAACTTATCTCCTTTCCAGAGTGTTTGCAAGCCTTTCTTTTGGGATTCACAAGATTCCTTTTCCCTTCCCGAAAGGAAATTTCATTTCCTTTCGGGAAGGGAAAAGAAATCTTGTGATTTCAATGGGGACGAATCGAAGAGTCATTGGTGCATTTCCCTGCCCTTGATGGCATGCCATGCCTTTTGGTGGCTTTGACTTGGGGAAAGATTTTTTTCATTTTTTGGTTGATTTCTGAAGTGTCCATGCCATGTCCTCATATCTTGCCACCTAAGTTGTGTCTTCCTCCTTGACTTTTTCCCCTGCTTTTGCAACATCTGTGAGCTTCGTTTTTGCATCTTTTGGTCCTTCGCACTGCACCTGATATTATCCCGGGCCATTTTCTTACAGTCACTAAATTTCCCAAATTTTCTTTTTTTCTCCTCCAATTACAATTCCTTTGATGGTGTCTCCGCTCCAGCCTGTTTGTAGGCCCTTCTTTTCTGTTTTGGCCTTCAGTGGGGATCAGATTTGGCAAGCTTTGCTGCATGTGCCTGCACTTGCTGGCGTATGGCCTGCCTGCATTTTTAAGGCTTTGACTTTGGGAACGATTTTTTCTTGTTTTTCTTTTTTCTTGTTTTAAATATTCATGCCATGTCCCTCATATCTTGCCCCCTAAGTTGTGTTTTCCTCCTTGACTTTTTCCGCTGCTTTTGAAATATCTGTGAGCTTTGTTTTGGCATCATTTAGTCCTTCGCACTGCACCTGACGTAATCCCGGGCCATTTTCTTACAGTCACTAAATTTACCAAATTTACATTTTTTACTTTTCCTAATGCACTATTTCCGATGCTGTCTCCATCCACCGCCCCTCACTGCCTGAAGCCCTGCCCCTGACACAGGGAGCCCCAGCCATGACTGCCTAGTGCCCCGCCCCGCACTGACTGGATCCCCACCCCTGAAAGCCTGGAACCCCGCGCCTCACTCATGGGGCCTTGCCCTTCATCATTGGAGCCCCGCCCCTCAAATATGGAGCCTTGCCCCTGACTGCATGGAGCCCTGCCAATCCCTCATGGATCCCCGCCCATCACTGGCTGGAGCCCTGCCCCACAAACATGGAGCCCTTTCCCTCACACATGGAGCCTTGCCCCTCTCTGGCTGGAGCCCTGCCACTAACACAAAGAGCCCCGGCCATCACTGCCCTGAGCCCCGCCCCTCACTGACTGGATCCCCACCCCTGAAAGCCTGGAACCCCGGCCTTCACTCATGGGGCCTTGCCCTTCATATTTGAAGCCCCGCCCCTCAAATATGGAGCCCTATCCCTCACTGCATGGAGCCCTGCCCATCCCACATGGAGCCCCGCCCATCACTGGCTGGAGCCCTGCCCCACACACATGGAGCCTTTTCCCTCACACATGGAGCCCTGCCCCTCTCTGGCTGCAGCCCTAACCCTAACACATGGAGCCTCGGCAATCACTGCCTAGAGCCCCACCCCTCACTGACTGGATCCCCACCCCTCACAGCCCGGAACCCCGCCCCTCACGCATGGAACCCCTTCCCTCACTCATGGAGCCCTGCCCATCCCACATGGAGCCCCGCCCATCACTGGCTGGAGCCCTGCCCCACACACATGGAGCCGCTTCCGTCACACATAGAGCACCGCCCCTCACTGCCTGAAGCCCTGCCCCTCACACATGGAGCCCCGCGTTTGTAGGTCCTTCTTTTCGGTTTTGGCCTTCAGTGGGGATCAATTTTGGCAAGCTTTGCTGCATGTGTCTGCACTTGCTGGCGTATGGCCTGCCTGCATTTTGATGGCTTTGACTTTGGGAAAGATTTTTTCTTGTTTTTTTTTTTTTGTTTAACTGTTCATGCCATGTCCCTAATATCTTGCCCCGTAAGTTGTGTCTTCCTCCTTGACTATTTCCCCTGATTTTGCAACATCTCTTAGCTTAATTTTTGCATCTTTTGGTCCTTCGCACTGCACCTCATATAATCCCGGGCCATTTTCTTAGAGTAACTAGATTTCCCAAATTTCCTTTTTTTCTCCTCCAATTGCAATTCCTTTGATGGAGTCTCCGTTCCAGTGTGTTTGTAGGTCCTTCTTTTCTGTTTGGGCCTTCAGTGGGAATCAATTTTGGCAAGCTTTGCTGCATGTGCTTGGACTTGCTGGTGTATGGCCTGCCTGCATTTTGATGGCTTTGACTTTGGAAAAATTTTTTTTTTTCGTTGTTTTGTGAAGTGTCCATGCCATGTCCCTCATATCTTGCCCCCTAAGTTGTGTCTTCCTCCTTGACTTTTTCCCCTGCTTTTGCAACATCTGTGAGCCTATTTTTTGCATCTTTTGGTCCTTTGCAATGCAGCTGAGTTCCTCACAGCCTATTTTTTGAAGACATTAAAATTACTGATTTTCTGCTTTTTTCAATTGCATTTCATTTGAACTTATCTCCTTTCCAGAGTGTTTGCAAGCCTTTCTTTTGGGATTCACAAGATTCCCTTTCCCTTCCCGAAAGGAAATTTCATTTCCTTTCGGGAAGGGAAAAGAAATCTTGTGATTTCAATGGGGATGAATCGAAGAGTCATTGGTGCATTACCCTGCACTTGATGGCATGCCATGCCTTTTGGTGGCTCTGACTTGGGGAAAGATTTTTTTCATTTTTTGGTTGATTTCTGAAGTGTCCATGCCATGTCCTCATATCTTGCCACCTAAGTTGTGTCTTCCTCCTTGACTTTTTCCCCTGCTTTTGCAACATCTGTGAGCTTAGTTTTTGCATCTTTTGGTCCTTCGCACTGCACCTGATATTATCCCGGGCCATTTTCTTACAGTCACTAAATTTCCCAAATTTTCTTTTTTTCTCCTCCAATTACAATTCCTTTGATGGGTGTGTCCGCTCCAGCTAGCATGTAGGCCCTTCTTTTCTGTTTTGGCCTTCAGTGGGGATCAGATTTGGCAAGCTTTGCTGCATGTGCCTGCACTTGCTGGCGTATGGCCTGCCTGCATTTTGAAGGCTTTGACTTTGGGAACGATTTTTTCTTGTTTCTCTTTTTTCTTGTTTTAAATATTCATGCCATGTCCCTCATATCTTGCCCCCTAAGTTGTGTTTTCCTCCTTGACTTTTTCCGCTGCTTTTGAAATATCTGTGAGCTTTGTTTTGGCATCATTTAGTCCTTCGCACTGCACCTGACATAATCCCGGGCCATTTTCTTACAGTCACTAAATTTACCAAATTTACATTTTTACTTTTCCTAATGCAATATTTCAGATGCTGTCTCCATCCACCGCCCCTCACTACCTGAAGCCCTGCCACTCACACAGGGAGCCCCAGCCATGACTGCCTAGTGCCCCGCCCCGCACTGACTGGATCCCCACCCCTGAAAGCCTGGAACCCCGCGCCTCACCCATGGGGCCTTGCCCTTCATAATTGGAGCCCCGCCCCTCAAATATGGAGCCTTGCCCCTGACTGCATGGAGCCCTGCCCATCCCTCGTGGATCCCCGCCCATCACTGGCTGGAGCCCTGCCCCACAAACATGGAGCCCTTTCCCTCACACATGGAGCCTTGCCCCTCTCTGGCTGGAGCCCTGCCACTAACACAAAGAGCCCCGGCCATCACTGCCCTGAGCCCCGCCCCTCACTGACTGGATCCCCACCCCTGAAAGCCCGGAACCCCGGCCTTCACTCATGGGGCCTTGCCCTTCATATTTGAAGCCCCGCCCCTCAAATATGGAGCCCTATCCCTCACTGCATGGAGCCCTGCCCATCCCACATGGAGCCCCGCCCATCACTGGCTGGAGCCCTGCCCCACACACATGGAGCCTTTTCCCTCACACATGGAGCCCTGCCCCTCTCTGGCTGCAGCCCTAACCCTAACACATGGAGCCTCGGCAATCACTGCCTACAGCCCCACCCCTCACTGACTGGATCCCCACCCCTCACAGCCCGGAACCCCACCCCTCACGCATGGAACCCCTTCCCTCACTCATGGAGCCCTGCCCATCCCACATGGAGCCCCGCCCATCACTGGCTGGAGCCCTGCCCCACACACATGGAGCCGCTTCCGTCACACATAGAGCACCGCCCCTCACTGCCTGAAGCCCTGACCCTCACACATGGAGCCCCGCCTTTGTAGGTCCTTCTTTTCGGTTTTGGCCTTCAGTGGGGATCAATTTTGGCAAGCTTTGCTGCATGTGTCTGCACTTGCTGGCGTATGGCCTGCCTGCATTTTGATGGCTTTGACTTTGGGAAAGATTTTTTCTTGTTTTTTTTTTTTTGTTTAACTGTTCATGCCATGTCCCTCATATCTTGCCCTGTAAGTTGTGTCTTCCTCCTTGACTATTTCCCCTGATTTTGCAACATCTCTTAGCTTAAATTTGCATCTTTTGGTCCTTCGCACTGCACCTCATATAATCCCGGGCCATTTTCTTAGAGTAACTAGATTTCCCAAATTTCCTTTTTTTCTCCTCCAATTGCAATTCCTTTGATGGAGTCTCGGTTCCAGTGTGTTTGTAGGTCCTTCTTATCTGTTTGGGCCTTCAGTGGGGATCAATTTTGGCAAGCTTTGCTGCATGTGCCTGGACTTGCTGGTGTATGGCTTGCCTGCATTTTGAAGGCTTTGACTTTGGGAACGATTTTTTCTTGTTTTTCTTTTTTCTTGTTTTAAATATTCATGCCATGTCCCTCATATCTTGCCCCCTAAGTTGTGTTTTCCTCCTTGACTTTTTCCGCTGCTTTTGAAATATCTGTGAGCTTTGTTTTGGCATCATTTAGTCCTTTGCACTGCACCTGACGTAATCCCGGGCCATTTTCTTACAGTCACTAAATTTACCAAATTTACATTTTTACTTTTCCTAATGCACTATTTCCGATGCTGTCTCCATCCACCGCCCCTCACTGCCTGAAGCCCTGCCCCTCACACAGGGAGCCCCAGCCATGACTGCCTAGTGCCCCGCCCCGCACTGACTGGATCCCCACCCCTGAAAGCCTGGAACCCCGCGCCTCACTCATGGGGCCTTGCCCTTCATAATTGGAGCCCCGCCCCTCAAATATGGAGCCTTGCCCCTGACTGCATGGAGCCCTGCCCATCCCTCGTGGATCCCCGCCCATCACTGGCTGGAGCCCTGCCCCACAAACATGGAGCCCTTTCCCTCACACATGGAGCCTTGCCCCTCTCTGGCTGGAGCCCTGCCACTAACACAAAGAGCCCCGGCCATCACTGCCCTGAGCCCCGCCCCTCACTGACTGGATCCCCACCCCTGAAAGCCTGGAACCCCGGCCTTCACTCATGGGGCCTTGCCCTTCATATTTGAAGCCCCGCCCCTCAAATATGGAGCCCTATCCCTCACTGCATGGAGCCCTGCCCATCCCACATGGAGCCCCGCCCATCACTGGCTGGAGCCCTGCCCCACACACATGGAGCCTTTTCCCTCACACATGGAGCCCTGCCCCTCTCTGGCTGCAGCCCTAACCCTAACACATGGAGCCTCGGCAATCACTGCCTAGAGCCCCACCGCTCACTGACTGGATCCCCACCCCTCACAGCCCGGAACCCCGCCCCTCACGCATGGAACCCCTTCCCTCACTCATGGAGCCCTGCCCATCCCACATGGAGCCCCGCCCATCACTGGCTGGAGCCCTGCCCCACACACATGGAGCCGCTTCCGTCACACATAGAGCACCGCCCCTCACTGCCTGAAGCCCTGCCCCTCACACATGGAGCCCCGCCTTTGTAGGTCCTTCTTTTCGGTTTTGGCCTTCAGTGGGGATCAATTTTGGCAAGCTTTGCTGCATGTGTCTGCACTTGCTGGTGTATGGCCTGCCTGCATTTTGATGGCTTTGACTTTGGGAAAGATTTTTTCTTGTTTTTTTTTTTTTGTTTAACTGTTCATGCCATGTCCCTCATATCTTGCCCCGTAAGTTGTGTCTTCCTCCTTGACTATTTCCCCTGATTTTGCAACATCTCTTAGCTTAATTTTTGCATCTTTTGGTCCTTCGCACTGCACCTCATATAATCCCGGGCCATTTTCTTAGAGTAACTAGATTTCCCAAATTTCCGTTTTTTCTCCTCCAATTGCAATTCCTTTGATGGAGTCTCCGTTCCAGTGTGTTTGTAGGTCCTTCTTTTCTGTTTGGGCCTTCAGTGGGGATCAATTTTGGCAAGCTTTGCTGCATGTGCTTGGACTTGCTGGTGTATGGCCTGCCTGCATTTTGATGGCTTTGACTTTGGAAAAATATTTTTTTTTCGTTGTTTTGTGAAGTGTCCATGCCATGTCCCTCATATCTTGCCCCCTAAGTTGTGTCTTCCTCCTTGACTTTTTCCCCTGCTTTTGCAACATCTGTGAGCCTATTTTTTGCATCTTTTGGTCCTTTGCAATGCAGCTGAGTTCCTCACAGCCTATTTTTTGAAGACATTAAAATTACTGATTTTCTGCTTTTTTCAATTGCATTTCATTTGAACTTATCTCCTTTCCAGAGTGTTTGCAAGCCTTTCTTTTGGGATTCACAAGATTCCCTTTCCCTTCCCGAAAGGAAATTTCATTTCCTTTCGGGAAGGGAAAAGAAATCTTGTGATTTCAATGGGGATGAATCGAAGAGTCATTGGTGCATTTCCCTGCCCTTGATGGCATGCCATGCCTTTTGGTGGCTCTGACTTGGGGAAAGATTTTTTTCATTTTTTGGTTGATTTCTGAAGTGTCCATGCCATGTCCTCATATCTTGCCACCTAAGTTGTGTCTTCCTCCTTGACTTTTTCCCCTGCTTTTGCAACATCTGTGAGCTTAGTTTTTGCACCTTTTGGTCCTTCGCACTGCACCTGATATTATCCCGGGCCATTTTCTTACAGTCACTAAATTTCCCAAATTTTCTTTTTTTCTCCTCCAATTACAATTCCTTTGATGGTGTGTCCGCTCCAGCTAGCATGTAGGCCCTTCTTTTCTGTTTTGGCCTTCAGTGGGGATCAGATTTGGCAAGCTTTGCTGCATGTGCCTGCACTTGCTGGCGTATGGCCTGCCTGCATTTTGAAGGCTTTGACTTTGGGAACGATTTTTTCTTGTTTTTCTTTTTTCTTGTTTTAAATATTCATGCCATGTCCCTCATATCTTGCCCCCTAAGTTGTGTTTTCCTCCTTGACTTTTTCCGCTGCTTTTGAAATATCTGTGAGCTTTGTTTTGGCATCATTTAGTCCTTCGCACTGCACCTGACATAATCCCGGGCCATTTTCTTACAGTCACTAAATTTACCAAATTTACATTTTTACTTTTCCTAATGCAATATTTCCGATGCTGTCTCCATCCACCGCCCCTCACTGCCTGAAGCCCTGCCCCTCACACAGGGAGCCCCAGCCATGACTGCCTAGTGCCCCGCCCCGCACTGACTGGATCCCCACCCCTGAAAGCCTGGAACACCGCGCCTCACTCATGGGGCCTTGCCCTTCATAATTGGAGCCCCGCCCCTCAAATATGGAGCCTTGCCCCGGACTGCATGGAGCCCTGCCCATCCCTCATGGATCCCCGCCCATCACTGGCTGGAGCCCTGCCCCACAAACATGGAGCCCTTTCCCTCACACATGGAGCCTTGCCCCTCTCTGGCTGGAGCCCTGCCACTAACACAAAGAGCCCCGGCCATCACTGCCCTGAGCCCCGCCCCTCACTGACTGGATCCCCACCCCTGAAAGCCCGGAACCCCGGCCTTCACTCATGGGGCCTTGCCCTTCATATTTGAAGCCCCGCCCCTCAAATATGGAGCCCTATCCCTCACTGCATGGAGCCCTGCCCATCCCACATGGAGCCCCGCCCATCACTGGCTGGAGCCCTGCCCCACACACATGGAGCCTTTTCCCTCACACATGGAGCCCTGCCCCTCTCTGGCTGCAGCCCTAACCCTAACACATGGAGCCTCGGCAATCACTGCCTACAGCCCCACCCCTCACTGACTGGATCCCCACCCCTCACAGCCCGGAACCCCACCCCTCACGCATGGAACCCCTTCCCTCACTCATGGAGCCCTGCCCATCCCACATGGAGCCCCGCCCATCACTGGCTGGAGCCCTGCCCCACACACATGGAGCCGCTTCCGTCACACATAGAGCACCGCCCCTCACTGCCTGAAGCCCTGCCCCTCACACATGGAGCCCCGCGTTTGTAGGTCCTTCTTTTCGGTTTTGGCCTTCAGTGGGGATCAATTTTGGCAAGCTTTGCTGCATGTGTCTGCACTTGCTGGCGTATGGCCTGCCTGCATTTTGATGGCTTTGACTTTGGGAAAGATTTTTTCTTGTTTTTTTTTTTTTGTTTAACTGTTGATGCCATGTCCCTCATATCTTGCCCTGTAAGTTGTGTCTTCCTCCTTGACTATTTCCCCTGATTTTGCAACATCTCTTAGCTTAAATTTGCATCTTTTGGTCCTTCGCACTGCACCTCATATAATCCCGGGCCATTTTCTTAGAGTAACTAGATTTCCCAAATTTCCTTTTTTTCTCCTCCAATTGCAATTCCTTTGATGGAGTCTCGGTTCCAGTGTGTTTGTAGGTCCTTCTTTTCTGTTTGGGCCTTCAGTGGGGATCAATTTTGGCAAGCTTTGCTGCATGTGCCTGGACTTGCTGGTGTATGGCCTGCCTGCATTTTGAAGGCTTTGACTTTGGGAACGATTTTTTCTTGTTTTTCTTTTTTCTTGTTTTAAATATTCATGCCATGTCCCTCATATCTTGCCCCCTAAGTTGTGTTTTCCTCCTTGACTTTTTCCGCTGCTTTTGAAATATCTGTGAGCTTTGTTTTGGCATCATTTAGTCCTTCGCACTGCACCTGACGTAATCCCGGGCCATTTTCTTACAGTCACTAAATTTACCAAATTTACATTTTTACTTTTCCTAATGCACTATTTCCGATGCTGTCTCCATCCACCGCCCCTCACTGCCTGAAGCCCTGCCCCTCACACAGGGAGCCCCAGCCATGACTGCCTAGTGCCCCGCCCCGCACTGACTGGATCCCCACCCCTGAAAGCCTGGAACCCCGCGCCTCACTCATGGGGCCTTGCCCTTCATAATTGGAGCCCCGCCCCTCAAATATGGAGCCTTGCCCCTGACTGCATGGAGCCCTGCCCATCCCTCGTGGATCCCCGCCCATCACTGGCTGGAGCCCTGCCCCACAAACATGGAGCCCTTTCCCTCACACATGGAGCCTTGCCCCTCTCTGGCTGGAGCCCTGCCACTAATACAAAGAGCCCCGGCCATCACTGCCCTGAGCCCCGCCCCTCACTGACTGGATCCCCACCCCTGAAAGCCTGGAAGCCCGGCCTTCACTCATGGGGCCTTGCCCTTCATATTTGAAGCCCCGCCCCTCAAATATGGAGCCCTATCCCTCACTGCATGGAGCCCTGCCCATCCCACATGGAGCCCCGCCCATCACTGGCTGGAGCCCTGCCCCACACACATGGAGCCTTTTCCCTCACACATGGAGCCCTGCCCCTCTCTGGCTGCAGCCCTAACCCTAACACATGGAGCCTCGGCAATCACTGCCTAGAGCCCCACCCCTCACTGACTGGATCCCCACCCCTCACAGCCCGGAACCCCGCCCCTCACGCATGGAACCCCTTCCCTCACTCATGGAGCCCTGCCCATCCCACATGGAGCCCCGCCCATCACTGGCTGGAGCCCTGCCCCACACACATGGAGCCGCTTCCGTCACACATAGAGCACCGCCCCTCACTGCCTGAAGCCCTGCCCCTCACACATGGAGCCCCGCGTTTGTAGGTCCTTCTTTTCGGTTTTGGCCTTCAGTGGGGATCAATTTTGGCAAGCTTTGCTGCATGTGTCTGCACTTGCTGGCGTATGGCCTGCCTGCATTTTGATGGCTTTGACTTTGGGAAAGATTTTTTCTTGTTTTTTTTTTTTTGTTTAACTGTTCATGCCATGTCCCTAATATCTTGCCCCGTAAGTTGTGTCTTCCTCCTTGACTATTTCCCCTGATTTTGCAACATCTCTTAGCTTAATTTTTGCATCTTTTGGTCCTTCGCACTGCACCTCATATAATCCCGGGCCATTTTCTTAGAGTAACTAGATTTCCCAAATTTCCTTTTTTTCTCCTCCAATTGCAATTCCTTTGATGGAGTCTCGGTTCCAGTGTGTTTGTGGGTCCTTCTTTTCTGTTTGGGCCTTCAGTGGGGATCAATTTTGGCAAGCTTTGCTGCATGTGCCTGGACTTGCTGGTGTATGGCCTGCCTGCATTTTGAAGGCTTTGACTTTGGGAACGATTTTTTCTTGTTTTTCTTTTTTCTTGTTTTAAATATTCATGCCATGTCCCTCATATCTTGCCCCCTAAGTTGTGTTTTCCTCCTTGACTTTTTCCGCTGCTTTTGAAATATCTGTGAGCTTTGTTTTGGCATCATTTAGTCCTTCGCACTGCACCTGACGTAATCCCGGGCCATTTTCTTACAGTCACTAAATTTACCAAATTTACATTTTTACTTTTCCTAATGCACTATTTCCGATGCTGTCTCCATCCACCGCCCCTCACTGCCTGAAGCCCTGCCCCTCACACAGGGAGCCCCAGCCATGACTGCCTAGTGCCCCGCCCCGCACTGACTGGATCCCCACCCCTGAAAGCCTGGAAACCCGCGCCTCACTCATGGGGCCTTGCCCTTCATAATTGGAGCCCCGCCCCTCAAATATGGAGCCTTGCCCCTGACTGCATGGAGCCCTGCCCATCCCTCGTGGATCCCCGCCCATCACTGGCTGGAGCCCTGCCCCACAAACATGGAGCCCTTTCCCTCACACATGGAGCCTTGCCCCTCTCTGGCTGGAGCCCTGCCACTAACACAAAGAGCCCCGGCCATCACTGCCCTGAGCCCCGCCCCTCACTGACTGGATCCCCACCCCTGAAAGCCTGGAAGCCCGGCCTTCACTCATGGGGCCTTGCCCTTCATATTTGAAGCCCCGCCCCTCAAATATGGAGCCCTATCCCTCACTGCATGGAGCCCTGCCCATCCCACATGGAGCCCCGCCCATCACTGGCTGGAGCCCTGCCCCACACACATGGAGCCTTTTCCCTCACACATGGAGCCCTGCCCCTCTCTGGCTGCAGCCCTAACCCTAACACATGGAGCCTCGGCAATCACTGCCTAGAGCCCCACCCCTCACTGACTGGATCCCCACCCCTCACAGCCCGGAACCCCGCCCCTCACGCATGGAACCCCTTCCCTCACTCATGGAGCCCTGCCCATCCCACATGGAGCCCCGCCCATCCCTGGCTGGAGCCCGGCCCCACACACATGGAGCCGCTTCCGTCACACATAGAGCACCGCCCCTCACTGCCTGAAGCCCTGCCCCTCACACATGGAGCCCCGCGTTTGTAGGTCCTTCTTTTCGGTTTTGGCCTTCAGTGGGGATCAATTTTGGCAAGCTTTGCTGCATGTGCCTGGACTTGCTGGTGTATGGCCTGCCTGCATTTTGAAGGCTTTGACTTTGGGAACGATTTTTTCTTGTTTTTCTTTTTTCTTGTTTTAAATATTCATGCCATGTCCCTCATATCTTGCCCTGTAAGTTGTGTCTTCCTCCTTGACTATTTCCCCTGATTTTGCAGCATCTCTTAGCTTAATTTTTGCATCTTTTGGTCCTTCGCACTGCACCTCATAAAATCCCGGGCCATTTTCTTAGAGTAACTAGATTTCCCAAATTTCCTTTTTTTCTCCTCCAATTGCAATTCCATTGATGGAGTCTCGGTTCCAATGTGTTTGTAGGTCCTTCTTTTCTGTTTGGGCCTTCAGTGGGGATCAATTTTGGCAAGCTTTGCTGCATGTGCCTGGACTTGCTGGTGTATGGCCTGCCTGCATTTTGATGGCTTTGACTTTGGAAAAATTTTTTTTTTCGTTGTTTTGTGAAGTGTCCATGCCATGTCCCTCATATCTTGCCCCCTAAGTTGTGTCTTCCTCCTTGACTTTTCCCTCTGCTTTTGCAACATCTGTGAGCCTATTTTTTGCATCTTTTGGTCCTTTGCAATGCAGCTGATTTCCTCACAGCCTATTTTTTGAAGACATTAAAATTACTGATTTTCTGCTTTTTTCAATTGCATTTCATTTGAACTTATCTCCTTTCCAGAGTGTTTGCAAGCCTTTCTTTTGGGATTCACAAGATTCCTTTTCCCTTCCCGAAAGGAAATTTCATTTCCTTTCGGGAAGGGAAAAGAAATCTTGTGATTTCAATGGGGACCAATCGAAGAATCATTGGTGCATTTCCCTGCCCTTGATGGCATGCCATGCCTTTTGGTGGCTTTGACTTGGGGAAAGATTTTTTTCATTTTTTGGTTGATTTCTGAAGTGTCCATGCCATGTCCTCATATCTTGCCACCTAAGTTGTGTCTTCCTCCTTGACTTTTTCCCCTGCTTTTGCAACATCTGTGAGCTTCGTTTTTGCATCTTTTGGTCCTTCGCACTGCACCTGATATTATCCCGGGCCATTTTCTTACAGTCACTAAATTTCCCAAATTTTCTTTTTTTCTCCTCCAATTACAATTCCTTTGATGGTGTCTCCGCTGCAGCCTGTGTGTAGGCCCTTCTTTTCTGTTTTGGCCTTCAGTGGGGATCAGATTTGGCAAGCTTTGCTGCATGTGCCTGCACTTGCTGGCGTATGGCCTGCCTGCATTTTGAAGGCTTTGACTTTGGGAAAGATTTTTTCTTGTTTTTCTTTTTTCTTGTTTTAAATATTCATGCCATGTCCCTCATATCTTGCCCCCTAAGTTGTGTTTTCCTCCTTGACTTTTTCCGCTGCTTTTGAAATATCTGTGAGCTTTGTTTTGGCATCATTTAGTCCCTCGCACTGCACCTGACGTAATCCCGGGCCATTTTCTTACAGTCACTAAATTTACCAAATTTACATTTTTACTTTTCCTAATGCACTATTTCCGATGCTGTCTCCATCCACCGCCCCTCACTGCCTGAAGCCCTGCCCCTCACACAGGGAGCCCCAGCCATGACTGCCTAGTGCCCCGCCCCGCACTGACTGGATCCCCACCCCTGAAAGCCTGGAAACCCGCGCCTCACTCATGGGGCCTTGCCCTTCATAATTGGAGCCCCGCCCCTCAAATATGGAGCCTTGCCCCTGACTGCATGGAGCCCTGCCCATCCCTCGTGGATCCCCGCCCATCACTGGCTGGAGCCCTGCCCCACAAACATGGAGCCCTTTCCCTCACACATGGAGCCTTGCCCCTCTCTGGCTGGAGCCCTGCCACTAACACAAAGAGCCCCAGCCATCACTGCCCTGAGCCCCGCCCCTCACTGACTGGATCCCCACCCCTGAAAGCCTGGAAGCCCGGCCTTCACTCATGGGGCCTTGCCCTTCATATTTGAAGCCCCGCCCCTCAAATATGGAGCCCTATCCCTCACTGCATGGAGCCCTGCCCATCCCACATGGAGCCCCGCCCATCACTGGCTGGAGCCCTGCCCCACACACATGGAGCCTTTTCCCTCACACATGGAGCCCTGCCCCTCTCTGGCTGCAGCCCTAACCCTAACACATGGAGCCTCGGCAATCACTGCCTAGAGCCCCACCCCTCACTGACTGGATCCCCACCCCTCACAGCCCGGAACCCCGCCCCTCACGCATGGAACCCCTTCCCTCACTCATGGAGCCCTGCCCATCCCACATGGAGCCCCGCCCATCACTGGCTGGAGCCCTGCCCCACACACATGGAGCCGCTTCCGTCACACATAGAGCACCGCCCCTCACTGCCTGAAGCCCTGCCCCTCACACATGGAGCCCCGCGTTTGTAGGTCCTTATTTTCGGTTTTGGCCTTCAGTGGGGATCAATTTTGGCAAGCTTTGCTGCATGTGTCTGCACTTGCTGGCGTATGGCCTGCCTGCATTTTGATGGCTTTGACTTTGGGAAAGATTTTTTCTTGTTTTTTTCTTTTTTGTTTTAAGTATTCATGCCATGTCCCTAATATCTTGCCCCGTAAGTTGTGTCTTCCTCCTTGACTATTTCCCTTGATTTTGCAACATCTCTTAGCTTAATTTTTGCATCTTTTGGTCCTTCGCACTGCACCTCATATAATCCCGGGCCATTTTCTTAGAGTAACTAGATTTCCAAAATTTCCTTTTTTTCTCCTCCAATTGCAATTCCTTTGATGGAGTCTCGGTTCCAGTGTGTTTGTAGGTCCTTCTTTTCTGTTTGGGCCTTCAGTGGGGATCAATTTTGGCAAGCTTTGCTGCATGTGCCTGGACTTGCTGGTGTATGGCCTGCCTGCATTTTGAAGGCTTTGACTTTGGGAACGATTTTTTCTTGTTTTTCTTTTTTCTTGTTTTAAATATTCATGCCATGTCCCTCATATCTTGCCCCCTAAGTTGTGTTTTCCTCCTTGACTTTTTCCGCTGCTTTTGAAATATCTGTGAGCTTTGTTTTGGCATCATTTAGTCCTTCGCACTGCACCTGACGTAATCCCGGGCCATTTTCTTACAGTCACTAAATTTACCAAATTTACATTTTTACTTTTCCTAATGCACTATTTCCGATGCTGTCTCCATCCACCGCCCCTTACTGCCTGAAGCCCTGCCCCTCACACAGGGAGCCCCAGCCATGACTGCCTAGTGCCCCGCCCCGCACTGACTGGATCCCCACCCCTGAAAGCCTGGAAACCCGCGCCTCACTCATGGGGCCTTGCCCTTCATAATTGGAGCCCCGCCCCTCAAATATGGAGCCTTGCCCCTGACTGCATGGAGCCCTGCCCATCCCTCGTGGATCCCCGCCCATCACTGGCTGGAGCCCTGCCCCACAAACATGGAGCCCTTTCCCTCACACATGGAGCCTTGCCCCTCTCTGGCTGGAGCCCTGCCACTAACACAAAGAGCCCCGGCCATCACTGCCCTGAGCCCCGCCCCTCACTGACTGGATCCCCACCCCTGAAAGCCTGGAACCCCGGCCTTCACTCATGAGGCCTTGCCCTTCATATTTGAAGCCCCGCCCCTCAAATATGGAGCCCTATCCCTCACTGCATGGAGCCCTGCCCATCCCACATGGAGCCCCGCCCATCACTGGCTGGAGCCCTGCCCCACACACATGGAGCCTTTTCCCTCACACATGGAGCCCTGCCCCTCTCTGGCTGCAGCCCTAACCCTAACACATGGAGCCTCGGCAATCACTGCCTAGAGCCCCACCCCTCACTGACTGGATCCCCACCCCTCACAGCCCGGAACCCCGCCCCTCACGCATGGAACCCCTTCCCTCACTCATGGAGCCCTGCCCATCCCACATGGAGCCCCGCCCATCACTGGCTGGAGCCCTGCCCCACACACATGGAGCCGCTTCCGTCACAAATAGAGCACCGCCCCTCACTGCCTGAAGCCCTGCCCCTCACACATGGAGCCCCGCGTTTGTAGGTCCTTCTTTTCGGTTTTGGCCTTCAGTGGGGATCAATTTTGGCAAGCTTTGCTGCATGTGTCTGCACTTGCTGGCGTATGGCCTGCCTGCATTTTGATGGCTTTGACTTTGGGAAAGATTTTTTCTTGTTTTTTTTTTTTTGTTTAACTGTTGATGCCATGTCCCTCATATCTTGCCCTGTAAGTTGTGTCTTCCTCCTTGACTATTTCCCCTGATTTTGCAACATCTCTTAGCTTAATTTTTGCATCTTTTGGTCCTTCGCACTGCACCTCATATAATCCCGGGCCATTTTCTTAGAGTAACTAGATTTCCCAAATTTCCTTTTTTTCTCCTCCAATTGCAATTCCATTGACGGAGTCTCGGTTCCAGTGTGTTTGTAGGTCCTTCTTTTCTGTTTGGGCCTTCAGTGGGGATCAATTTTGGCAAGCTTTGCTGCATGTGCCTGGACTTGCTGGTGTATGGCCTGCCTGCATTTTGAAGGCTTTGACTTTGGGAACGATTTTTTCTTGTTTTTCTTTTTTCTTGTTTTAAATATTCATGCCATGTCCCTCATATCTTGCCACCTAAGTTGTGTTTTCCTCCTTGACTTTTTCCGCTGCTTTTGAAATATCTGTGAGCTTTGTTTTGGCATCATTTAGTCCTTCGCACTGCACCTGACGTAATCCCGGGCCATTTTCTTACAGTCACTAAATTTACCAAATTTACATTTTTACTTTTCCTAATGCACTATTTCCGATGCTGTCTCCATCCACCGCCCCTCACTGCCTGAAGCCCTGCCCCTCACACAGGGAGCCCCAGCCATGACTGCCTAGTGCCCCGCCCCGCACTGACTGGATCCCCACCCCTGAAAGCCTGGAACCCCGCGCCTCACTCATGGGGCCTTGCCCTTCATAATTGGAGCCCCGCCCCTCAAATATGGAGCCTTGCCCCTGACTGCATGGAGCCCTGCCCATCCCTCATGGATCCCCGCCCATCACTGGCTGGAGCCCTGCCCCAAAAACATGGAGCCCTTTCCCTCACACATGGAGCCTTGCCCCTCTCTGGCTGGAGCCCTGCCACTAACACAAAGAGCCCCGGCCATCACTGCCCTGAGCCCCGCCCCTCACTGACTGGATCCCCACCCCTGAAAGCCTGGAACCCCGGCCTTCACTCATGGGGCCTTGCCCTTCATATTTGAAGCCCCGCCCCTCAAATATGGAGCCCTATCCCTCACTGCATGGAGCCCTGCCCATCCCACATGGAGCCCCGCCCATCACTGGCTGGAGCCCTGCCCCACACACATGGAGCCTTTTCCCTCACACATGGAGCCCTGCCCCTCTCTGGCTGCAGCCCTAACCCTAACACATGGAGCCTCGGCAATCACTGCCTAGAGCCCCACCCCTCACTGACTGGATCCCCACCCCTCACAGCCCGGAACCCCGCCCCTCACGCATGGAACCCCTTCCCTCACTCATGGAGCCCTGCCCATCCCACATGGAGCCCCGCCCATCACTGGCTGGAGCCCTGCCCCACACACATGGAGCCGCTTCCGTCACACATAGAGCACCGCCCCTCACTGCCTGAAGCCCTGCCCCTCACACATGGAGCCCCGCGTTTGTAGGTCCTTCTTTTCGGTTTTGGCCTTCAGTGGGGATCAATTTTGGCAAGCTTTGCTGCATGTGTCTGCACTTGCTGGCGTATGGCCTGCCTGCATTTTGATGGCTTTGACTTTGGGAAAATTTTTTTTTTTCGTTCTTTTGTGAAGTGTCCATGCCATGTCCCTCATATCTTGCCCCCTAAGTTGTGTCTTCCTCCTTGACTTTTTCCCCTGCTTTTGCAACATCTGTGAGCCTATTTTTTGCATCTTTTGGTCCTTTGCAATGCAGCTGAGTTCCTCACAGCCTATTTTTTGAAGACATTAAAATTACTGATTTTCTGCTTTTTTCAATTGCATTTCATTTGAACTTATCTCCTTTCCAGAGTGTTTGCAAGCCTTTCTTTTGGGATTCACAAGATTCCCTTTCCCTTCCCGAAAGGAAATTTCATTTCCTTTCGGGAAGGGAAAAGAAATCTTGTGATTTCAATGGGGATGAATCGAAGAGTCATTGGTGCATTTCCCTGCCCTTGATGGCATGCCATGCCTTTTGGTGGCTCTGACTTGGGGAAAGATTTTTTTCATTTTTTGGTTGATTTCTGAAGTGTCCATGCCATGTCCTCATATCTTGCCACCTAAGTTGTGTCTTCCTCCTTGACTTTTTCCCCTGCTTTTGCAACATCTGTGAGCTTAGTTTTTGCACCTTTTGGTCCTTCGCACTGCACCTGATATTATCCCGGGCCATTTTCTTACAGTCACTAAATTTCCCAAATTTTCTTTTTTTCTCCTCCAATTACAATTCCTTTGATGGTGTGTCCGCTCCAGCTAGCATGTAGGCCCTTCTTTTCTGTTTTGGCCTTCAGTGGGGATCAGATTTGGCAAGCTTTGCTGCATGTGCCTGCACTTGCTGGCGTATGGCCTGCCTGCATTTTGAAGGCTTTGACTTTGGGAACGATTTTTTCTTGTTTTTCTTTTTTCTTGTTTTAAATATTCATGCCATGTCCCTCATATCTTGCCCCCTAAGTTGTGTTTTCCTCCTTGACTTTTTCCGCTGCTTTTGAAATATCTGTGAGCTTTGTTTTGGCATCATTTAGTCCTTCGCACTGCACCTGACATAATCCCGGGCCATTTTCTTACAGTCACTAAATTTACCAAATTTACATTTTTACTTTTCCTAATGCAATATTTCAGATGCTGTCTCCATCCACCGCCCCTCACTGCCTGAAGCCCTGCCACTCACACAGGGAGCCCCAGCCATGACTGCCTAGTGCCCCGCCCCGCACTGACTGGATCCCCACCCCTGAAAGCCTGGAACCCCGCGCCTCACCCATGGGGCCTTGCCCTTCATAATTGGAGCCCCGCCCCTCAAATATGGAGCCTTGCCCCTGACTGCATGGAGCCCTGCCCATCCCTCGTGGATCCCCGCCCATCACTGGCTGGAGCCCTGCCCCACAAACATGGAGCCCTTTCCCTCACACATGGAGCCTTGCCCCTCTCTGGCTGGAGCCCTGCCACTAACACAAAGAGCCCCGGCCATCACTGCCCTGAGCCCCGCCCCTCACTGACTGGATCCCCACCCCTGAAAGCCCGGAACCCCGGCCTTCACTCATGGGGCCTTGCCCTTCATATTTGAAGCCCCGCCCCTCAAATATGGAGCCCTATCCCTCACTGCATGGAGCCCTGCCCATTCCACATGGAGCCCCGCCCATCACTGGCTGGAGCCCTGCCCCACACACATGGAGCCTTTTCCCTCACACATGGAGCCCTGCCCCTCTCTGGCTGCAGCCCTAACCCTAACACATGGAGCCTCGGCAATCACTGCCTACAGCCCCACCCCTCACTGACTGGATCCCCACCCCTCACAGCCCGGAACCCCACCCCTCACGCATGGAACCCCTTCCCTCACTCATGGAGCCCTGCCCATCCCACATGGAGCCCCGCCCATCACTGGCTGGAGCCCTGCCCCACACACATGGAGCCGCTTCCGTCACACATAGAGCACCGCCCCTCACTGCCTGAAGCCCTGCCCCTCACACATGGAGCCCCGCGTTTGTAGGTCCTTCTTTTCGGTTTTGGCCTTCAGTGGGGATCAATTTTGGCAAGCTTTGCTGCATGTGTCTGCACTTGCTGGCGTATGGCCTGCCTGCATTTTGATGGCTTTGACTTTGGGAAAGATTTTTTCTTGTTTTTTTTTTTTTGTTTAACTGTTCATGCCATGTCCCTCATATCTTGCCCCGTAAGTTGTGTCTTCCTCCTTGACTATTTCCCCTGATTTTGCAACATCTCTTAGCTTAAATTTGCATCTTTTGGTCCTTCGCACTGCACCTCATATAATCCCGGGCCATTTTCTTAGAGTAACTAGATTTCCCAAATTTCCTTTTTTTCTCCTCCAATTGCAATTCCTTTGATGGAGTCTCGGTTCCAGTGTGTTTGTAGGTCCTTCTTTTCTGTTTGGGCCTTCAGTGGGGATCAATTTTGGCAAGCTTTGCTGCATGTGCCTGGACTTGCTGGTGTATGGCCTGCCTGCATTTTGAAGGCTTTGACTTTGGGAACGATTTTTTCTTGTTTTTCTTTTTTCTTGTTTTAAATATTCATGCCATGTCCCTCATATCTTGCCCCCTAAGTTGTGTTTTCCTCCTTGACTTTTTCCGCTGCTTTTGAAATATCTGTGAGCTTTGTTTTGGCATCATTTAGTCCTTCGCACTGCACCTGACGTAATCCCGGGCCATTTTCTTACAGTCACTAAATTTACCAAATTTACATTTTTACTTTTCCTAATGCACTATTTCCGATGCTGTCTCCATCCACCGCCCCTCACTGCCTGAAGCCCTGCCCCTCACACAGGGAGCCCCAGCCATGACTGCCTAGTGCCCCGCCCCGCACTGACTGGATCCCCACCCCTGAAAGCCTGGAACCCCGCGCCTCACTCATGGGGCCTTGCCCTTCATAATTGGAGCCCCGCCCCTCAAATATGGAGCCTTGCCCCTGACTGCATGGAGCCCTGCCCATCCCTCGTGGATCCCCGCCCATCACTGGCTGGAGCCCTGCCCCACAAACATGGAGCCCTTTCCCTCACACATGGAGCCTTGCCCCTCTCTGGCTGGAGCCCTGCCACTAACACAAAGAGCCCCGGCCATCACTGCCCTGAGCCCCGCCCCTCACTGACTGGATCCCCACCCCTGAAAGCCTGGAAGCCCGGCCTTCACTCATGGGGCCTTGCCCTTCATATTTGAAGCCCCGCCCCTCAAATATGGAGCCCTATCCCTCACTGCATGGAGCCCTGCCCATCCCACATGGAGCCCCGCCCATCACTGGCTGGAGCCCTGCCCCACACACATGGAGCCTTTTCCCTCACACATGGAGCCCTGCCCCTCTCTGGCTGCAGCCCTAACCCTAACACATGGAGCCTCGGCAATCACTGCCTAGAGCCCCACCCCTCACTGACTGGATCCCCACCCCTCACAGCCCGGAACCCCGCCCCTCACGCATGGAACCCCTTCCCTCACTCATGGAGCCCTGCCCATCCCACATGGAGCCCCGCCCATCACTGGCTGGAGCCCTGCCCCACACACATGGAGCCGCTTCCGTCACACATAGAGCACCGCCCCTCACTGCCTGAAGCCCTGCCCCTCACACATGGTGCCCCGCGTTTGTAGGTCCTTCTTTTCGGTTTTGGCCTTCAGTGGGGATCAATTTTGGCAAGCTTTGCTGCATGTGTCTGCACTTGCTGGCGTATGGCCTGCCTGCATTTTGATGGCTTTGACTTTGGGAAAGATTTTTTCTTGTTTTTTTTTTTTTGTTTAACTGTTCATGCCATGTCCCTAATATCTTGCCCCGTAAGTTGTGTCTTCCTCCTTGACTATTTCCCTTGATTTTGCAACATCTCTTAGCTTAATTTTTGCATCTTTTGGTCCTTCGCACTGCACCTCATATAATCCCGGGCCATTTTCTTAGAGTAACTAGATTTCCCAAATTTCCTTTTTTTCTTCTCCAATTGCAATTCCTTTGATGGAGTCTCCGTTCCAGTGTGTTTGTAGGTCCTTCTTTTCTGTTTGGGCCTTCAGTGGGGATCAATTTTGGCAAGCTTTGCTGCATGTGCCTGGACTTGCTGGTGTATGGCCTGCCTGCATTTTGAAGGCTTTGACTTTGGGAACGATTTTTTCTTGTTTTTCTTTTTTCTTGTTTTAAATATTCATGCCATGTCCCTCATATCTTGCCCCCTAAGTTGTGTTTTCCTCCTTGACTTTTTCCGCTGCTTTTGAAATATCTGTGAGCTTTGTTTTGGCATCATTTAGTCCTTCGCACTGCACCTGACGTAATCCCGGGCCATTTTCTTACAGTCACTAAATTTACCAAATTTACATTTTTACTTTTCCTAATGCACTATTTCCGATGCTGTCTCCATCCACCGCCCCTTACTGCCTGAAGCCCTGCCACTCACACAGGGAGCCCCAGCCATGACTGCCTAGTGCCCCGCCCCGCACTGACTGGATCCCCACCCCTGAAAGCCTGGAAACCCGCGCCTCACTCATGGGGCCTTGCCCTTCATAATTGGAGCCCCGCCCCTCAAATATGGAGCCTTGCCCCTGACTGCATGGAGCCCTGCCCATCCCTCGTGGATCCCCGCCCATCACTGGCTGGAGCCCTGCCCCACAAACATGGAGCCCTTTCCCTCACACATGGAGCCTTGCCCCTCTCTGGCTGGAGCCCTGCCACTAACACAAAGAGCCCCGGCCACCACTGCCCTGAGCCCCGCCCCTCACTGACTGGATCCCCACCCCTGAAAGCCTGGAAGCCCGGCCTTCACTCATGGGGCCTTGCCCTTCATATTTGAAGCCCCGCCCCTCAAATATGGAGCCCTATCCCTCACTGCATGGAGCCCTGCCCATCCCACATGGAGCCCCGCCTATCACTGGCTGGAGCCCTGCCCCACACACATGGAGCCTTTTCCCTCACACATGGAGCCCTGCCCCTCTCTGGCTGCAGCCCTAACCCTAACACATGGAGCCTCGGCAATCACTGCCTAGAGCCCCACCCCTCACTGACTGGATCCCCACCCCTCACAGCCCGGAACCCCGCCCCTCACGCATGGAACCCCTTCCCTCACTCATGGAGCCCTGCCCATCCCACATGGAGCCCCGCCCATCACTGGCTGGAGCCCTGCCCCACACACATGGAGCCGCTTCCGTCACACATAGAGCACCGCCCCTCACTGCCTGAAGCCCTGCCCCTCACACATGGAGCCCCGCGTTTGTAGGTCCTTCTTTTCGGTTTTGGCCTTCAGTGGGGATCAATTTTGGCAAGCTTTGCTGCATGTGCCTGGACTTGCTGGTGTATGGCCTGCCTGCATTTTGAAGGCTTTGACTTTGGGAACGATTTTTTCTTGTTTTTCTTTTTTCTTGTTTTAAATATTCATGCCATGTCCCTCATATCTTGCCCCCTAAGTTGTGTTTTCCTCCTTGACTTTTTCCGCTGCTTTTGAAATATCTGTGAGCTTTGTTTTGGCATCATTTAGTCCTTCGCACTGCACCTGACGTAATCCCGGGCCATTTTCTTACAGTCACTAAATTTACCAAATTTACGTTTTTACTTTTCCTAATGCACTATTTCCGATGCTGTCTCCATCCACCGCCCCTCACTGCCTGAAGCCCTGCCCCTCACACAGGGAGCCCCAGCCATGACTGCCTAGTGCCCCGCCCCGCACTGACTGGATCCCCACCCCTGAAAGCCTGGAACCCCGCGCCTCACTCATGGGGCCTTGCCCTTCATAATTGGAGCCCCGCCCCTCAAATATGGAGCCTTGCCCCTGACTGCATGGAGCCCTGCCCATCCCTCATGGATCCCCGCCCATCACTGGCTGGAGCCCTGCCCCACAAACATGGAGCCCTTTCCCTCACACATGGAGCCTTGCCCCTCTCTGGCTGGAGCCCTGCCACTAACACAAAGAGCCCCGGCCATCACTGCCCTGAGCCCCGCCCCTCACTGACTGGATCCCCACCCCTGAAAGCCTGGAAGCCCGGCCTTCACTCATGGGGCCTTGCCCTTCATATTTGAAGCCCCGCCCCTCAAATATGGAGCCCTATCCCTCACTGCATGGAGCCCTGCCCATCCCACATGGAGCCCCGCCCATCACTGGCTGGAGCCCTGCCCCACACACATGGAGCCTTTTCCCTCACACATGGAGCCCTGCCCCTCTCTGGCTGCAGCCCTAACCCTAACACATGGAGCCTCGGCAATCACTGCCTAGAGCCCCACCCCTCACTGACTGGATCCCCACCCCTCACAGCCCGGAACCCCGCCCCTCACGCATGGAACCCCTTCCCTCACTCATGGAGCCCTGCCCATCCCACATGGAGCCCCGCCCATCACTGGCTGGAGCCCTGCCCCACACACATGGAGCCGCTTCCGTCACACATAGAGCACCGCCCCTCACTGCCTGAAGCCCTGCCCCTCACACATGGAGCCCCGCGTTTGTAGGTCCTTCTTTTCGGTTTTGGCCTTCAGTGGGGATCAATTTTGGCAAGCTTTGCTGCATGTGTCTGCACTTGCTGGCGTATGGCCTGCCTGCATTTTGATGGCTTTGACTTTGGGAAAGATTTTTTCTTGTTTTTTTTTTTTTGTTTAACTGTTCATGCCATGTCCCTCATATCTTGCCCTGTAAGTTGTGTCTTCCTCCTTGACTATTTCCCCTGATTTTGCAGCATCTCTTAGCTTAATTTTTGCATCTTTTGGTCCTTCGCACTGCACCTCATAAAATCCCGGGCCATTTTCTTAGAGTAACTAGATTTCCCAAATTTCCTTTTTTTCTCCTCCAATTGCAATTCCATTGATGGAGTCTCGGTTCCAATGTGTTTGTAGGTCCTTCTTTTCTGTTTGGGCCTTCAGTGGGGATCAATTTTGGCAAGCTTTGCTGCATGTGCCTGGACTTGCTGGTGTATGGCCTGCCTGCATTTTGATGGCTTTGACTTTGGAAAAATTTTTTTTTTCGTTGTTTTGTGAAGTGTCCATGCCATGTCCCTCATATCTTGCCCCCTAAGTTGTGTCTTCCTCCTTGACTTTTCCCTCTGCTTTTGCAACATCTGTGAGCCTATTTTTTGCATCTTTTGGTCCTTTGCAATGCAGCTGATTTCCTCACAGCCTATTTTTTGAAGACATTAAAATTACTGATTTTCTGCTTTTTTCAATTGCATTTCATTTGAACTTATCTCCTTTCCAGAGTGTTTGCAAGCCTTTCTTTTGGGATTCACAAGATTCCTTTTCCCTTCCCGAAAGGAAATTTCATTTCCTTTCGGGAAGGGAAAAGAAATCTTGTGATTTCAATGGGGACCAATCGAAGAATCATTGGTGCATTTCCCTGCCCTTGATGGCATGCCATGCCTTTTGGTGGCTTTGACTTGGGGAAAGATTTTTTTCATTTTTTGGTTGATTTCTGAAGTGTCCATGCCATGTCCTCATATCTTGCCACCTAAGTTGTGTCTTCCTCCTTGACTTTTTCCCCTGCTTTTGCAACATCTGTGAGCTTCGTTTTTGCATCTTTTGGTCCTTCGCACTGCACCTGATATTATCCCGGGCCATTTTCTTACAGTCACTAAATTTCCCAAATTTTCTTTTTTTCTCCTCCAATTACAATTCCTTTGATGGTGTCTCCGCTGCAGCCTGTGTGTAGGCCCTTCTTTTCTGTTTTGGCCTTCAGTGGGGATCAGATTTGGCAAGCTTTGCTGCATGTGCCTGCACTTGCTGGCGTATGGCCTGCCTGCATTTTGAAGGCTTTGACTTTGGGAACGATTTTTTCTTGTTTTTCTTTTTTCTTGTTTTAAATATTCATGCCATGTCCCTCATATCTTGCCCCCTAAGTTGTGTTTTCCTCCTTGACTTTTTCCGCTGCTTTTGAAATATCTGTGAGCTTTGTTTTGGCATCATTGAGTCCTTCGCACTGCACCTGACATAATCCCGGGCCATTTTCTTACAGTCACTAAATTTACCAAATTTACATTTTTATTTTCCTAATGCACTATTTCCGATGCTGTCTCCATCCACCGCCCCTCACTGCCTGAAGCCCTGCCCCTCACACAGGGAGCCCCAGCCATGACTGCCTAGTGCCCCGCCCCGCACTGACTGGATCCCCACCCCTGAAAGCCTGGAACCCCGCGCCTCACTCATGGGGCCTTGCCCTTCATAATTGGAGCCCCGCCCCTCAAATATGGAGCCTTGCCCCTGACTGCATGGAGCCCTGCCCATCCCTCATGGATCCCCGCCCATCACTGGCTGGAGCCCTGCCCCACAAACATGGAGCCCTTTCCCTCACACATGGAGCCTTGCCCCTCTCTGGCTGGAGCCCTGCCACTAACACAAAGAGCCCCGGCCATCACTGCCCTGAGCCCCGCCCCTCACTGACTGGATCCCCACCCCTGAAAGCCTGGAAGCCCGGCCTTCACTCATGGGGCCTTGCCCTTCATATTTGAAGCCCCGCCCCTCAAATATGGAGCCCTATCCCTCACTGCATGGAGCCCTGCCCATCCCACATGGAGCCCCGCCCATCACTGGCTGGAGCCCTGCCCCACACACATGGAGCCTTTTCCCTCACACATGGAGCCCTGCCCCTCTCTGGCTGCAGCCCTAACCCTAACACATGGAGCCTCGGCAATCACTGCCTAGAGCCCCACCCCTCACGGACTGGATCCCCACCCCTCACAGCCCGGAACCCCGCCCCTCACGCATGGAACCCCTTCCCTCACTCATGGAGCCCTGCCCATCCCACATGGAGCCCCGCCCATCACTGGCTGGAGCCCTGCCCCACACACATGGAGCCGCTTCCGTCAAACATAGAGCACCGCCCCTCACTTCCTGAAGCCCTGCCCCTCACACATGGAGCCCCGCCTTTGTAGGTCCTTCTTTTCGATTTTGGCCTTCAGTGGGGATCAATTTTGGCAAGCTTTGCTGCATGTGTCTGCACTTGCTGGCGTATGGCCTGCCTGCATTTTGATGGCTTTGACTTTGGGAAAGATTTTTTCTTGTTTTTTTCTTTTTTGTTTTAAGTATTCATGCCATGTCCCTCATATCTTGCCCCCTAAGTTGTGTCTTCCTCCTTGACTATTTCCCTTGATTTTGCAACATCTCTTAGCTTAATTTTTGCATCTTTTGGTCCTTCGCACTGCACCTCATATAATCCCGGGCCATTTTCTTAGTGTAACTAGATTTCCCAAATTTCCTTTTTTTCTCCTCCAATTGCAATTCCTTTGATGGAGTCACCGTTCCAGTGTGTTTGTAGGTCCTTCTTTTCTGTTTGGGCCTTCAGTGGGGATCAATTTCTGCAAGCTTTGCTGCATGTGCCTGGACTTGCTGGTGTATGGCCTGCCTGCATTTTGAAGGCTTTGACTTTGGGAACGATTTTTTCTTGTTTTTCTTTTTTCTTGTTTTAAATATTCATGCCATGTCCCTCATATCTTGCCCCCTAAGTTGTGTTTTCCTCCTTGACTTTTTCCGCTGCTTTTGAAATATCTGTGAGCTTTGTTTTGGCATCATTTAGTCCTTCGCACTGCACCTGACGTAATCCCGGGCCATTTTCTTACAGTCACTAAATTTACCAAATTTACATTTTTACTTTTCCTAATGCACTATTTCCGATGCTGTCTCCATCCACCGCCCCTCACTGCCTGAAGCCCTGCCCCTCACACAGGGAGCCCCAGCCATGACTGCCTAGTGCCCCGCCCCGCACTGACTGGATCCCCACCCCTGAAAGCCTGGAACCCCGCGCCTCACTCTTGGGGCCTTGCCCTTCATAATTGGAGCCCCGCCCCTCAAATATGGAGCCTTGCCCCTGACTGCATGGAGCCCTGCCCATCCCACATGGAGCCCCGCCCATCACTGGCTGGAGCCCTGCCCCACACACATGGAGCCGCTTCCGTCAAACATAGAGCACCGCCCCTCACTGCCTGAAGCCCTGCCCCTCACACATGGAGCCCCGCGTTTGTAGGTCCTTCTGTTCGGTTTTGGCCTTCAGTGGGGATCAATTTTGGCAAGCTTTGCTGCATGTGTCTGCACTTGCTGGCGTATGGCCTGCCTGCATTTTGATGGCTTTGACTTTGGGAAAGATTTTTTCTTGTTTTTTTCTTTTTTGTTTTAAGTATTCATGCCATGTCCCTCATATCTTGCCCTGTAAGTTGTGTCTTCCTCCTTGACTATTTCCCTTGATTTTGCAACATCTCTTAGCTTAATTTTTGCATCTTTTGGTCCTTCGCACTGCACCTCATATAATCCCGGGCCATTTTCTTAGTGTAACTAGATTTCCCAAATTTCCTTTTTTTCTCCTCCAATTGCAATTCCTTTGATGGAGTCACTGTTCCAGTGTGTTTGTAGGTCCTTCTTTTCTGTTTGGGCCTTCAGTGGGGATCAATTTTGGCAAGCTTTGCTGCATGTGCCTGGACTTGCTGGTGTATGGCCTGCCTGCATTTTGAAGGCTTTGACTTTGGGAACGATTTTTTCTTGTTTTTCTTTTTTCTTGTTTTAAATATTCATGCCATGTCCCTCATATCTTGCCCCCTAAGTTGTGTTTTCCTCCTTGACTTTTTCCGCTGCTTTTGAAATATCTGTGAGCTTTGTTTTGGCATCATTTAGTCCTTCGCACTGCACCTGACGTAATCCCGGGCCATTTTCTTACAGTCACTAAATTTACCAAATTTACATTTTTACTTTTCCTAATGCACTATTTCCGATGCTGTCTCCATCCACCGCCCCTCACTGCCTGAAGCCCTGCCCCTCACACAGGGAGCCCCAGCCATGACTGCCTAGTGCCCCGCCCCGCACTGATTGGATCCCCACCCCTGAAAGCCTGGAACCCCGCGCCTCACTCATGGGGCCTTGCCCTTCATCATTGGAGCCCCGCCCCTCAAATATGGAGCCTTGCCCCTGACTGCATGGAGCCCTGCCCATCCCTCATGGATCCCCGCCCATCACTGGCTGGAGCCCTGCCCCACAAACATGGAGCCCTTTCCCTCACACATGGAGCCTTGCCCCTCTCTGGCTGCAGCCCTGCCACTAACACAAAGAGCCCCGGCCATCACTGCCCTGAGCCCCGCCCCTCACTGACTGGATCCCCACCCCTGAAAGCCTGGAAGCCCGGCCTTCACTCATGGGGCCTTGCCCTTCATATTTGAAGCCCCGCCCCTCAAATATGGAGCCCTATCCCTCACTGCATGGAGCCCTGCCCATCCCACATGGAGCCCCGCCCATCACTGGCTGGAGCCCTGCCCCACACACATGGAGCCTTTTCCCTCACACATGGAGCCCTGCCCCTCTCTGGCTGCAGCCCTAACCCTAACACATGGAGCCTCGGCAATCACTGCCTAGAGCCCCACCCCTCACTGACTGGATCCCCACCCCTCACAGCCCGGAACCCCGCCCCTCACGCATGGAACCCCTTCCCTCACTCATGGAGCCCTGCCCATCCCACATGGAGCCCCGCCCATCACTGGCTGGAGCCCTGCCCCACACACATGGAGCCGCTTCCGTCAAACATAGAGCACCGCCCCTCACTGCCTGAAGCCCTGCCCCTCACACATGGAGCCCCGCGTTTGTAGGTCCTTCTTTTCGGTTTTGGCCTTCAGTGGGGATCAATTTTGGCAAGCTTTGCTGCATGTGTCTGCACTTGCTGGCGTATGGCCTGCCTGCATTTTGATGGCTTTGACTTTGGGAAAGATTTTTTCTTGTTTTTTTCTTTTTGTTTTAAGTATTCATGCCATGTCCCTCATATCTTGCCCTGTAAGTTGTGTCTTCCTCCTTGACTATTTCCCTTGATTTTGCAACATCTCTTAGCTTAATTTTTGCATCTTTTTGTCCTTCGCACTGCACCTCATATAATCCCGGGCCATTTTCTTAGAGTAACTAGATTTCCCAAATTTCCTTTTTTTCTCCTCCAATTGCAATTCCTTTGATGGAGTCTCCGTTCCAGTGTGTTTGTAGGTCCTTCTTTTCTGTTTGGGCCTTCAGTGGGGATGAATTTTGGCAAGCTTTGCTGCATGTGCCTGGACTTGCTGGTGTATGGCCTGCCTGCATTTTGATGGCTTTGACTTTGGAAAAATTTTTTTTTTCGTTGTTTTGTGAAGTGTCCATGCCATGTCCCTCATATCTTGCCCCCTAAGTTGTGTCTTCCTCCTTGACTTTTTCCCCTGCTTTTGCAACATCTGTGAGCCTATTTTTTGCATGTTTTGGTCCTTTGCAATGCAGCTGATTTCCTCACAGCCTATTTTTTGAAGACATTAAAATTACTGATTTTCTGCTTTTTTCAATTGCATTTCATTTGAAATTATATCCTTTCCAGAGTGTTTGCAAGCCTTTCTTTTGGGATTCACAAGATTCCCTTTCCCTTCCCGAAAGGAAATTTCATTTCCTTTCGGGAAGGGAAAAGAAATCTTGTGATTTCAATGGGGACGAATCGAAGAATCATTGGTGCATTTCCCTGCCCTTGATGGCATGCCATGCCTTTTGGTGGCTTTGACTTGGGGAAAGATTTTTTTCATTTTTTGGTTGATTTCTGAAGTGTCCATGCCATGTCCTCATATCTTGCCACCTAAGTTGTGTCTTCCTCCTTGACTTTTTCCCCTGCTTTTGCAACATCTGTGAGCTTAGTTTTTGCATCTTTTGGTCCTTCGCACTGCACCTGATATTATCCCGGGCCATTTTCTTACAGTCACTAAATTTCCCAAATTTTCTTTTTTTCTCCTCCAATTACAATTCCTTTGATGGTGTCTCCGCTCCAGCCTGTTTGTAGGCCCTTCTTTTCTGTTTTGGCCTTCAGTGGGGATCAGATTTGGCAAGCTTTGCTGCATGTGCCTGCACTTGCTGGCGTATGGCCCGCCTGCATTTTGAAGGCTTTGACTTTGGGAACGATTTTTTCTTGTTTTTCTTTTTTCTTGTTTTAAATATTCATGCCATGTCCCTCATATCTTGCCCCCTAAGTTGTGTTTTCCTCCTTGACTTTTTCCGCTGCTTTTGAAATATCTGTGAGCTTTGTTTTGGCATCATTTAGTCCTTCGCACTGCACCTGACGTAATCCCGGGCCATTTTCTTACAGTCACTAAATTTACCAAATTTACATTTTTACTTTTCCTAATGCACTATTTCCGATGCTGTCTCCATCCACCGCCCCTTACTGCCTGAAGCCCTGCCCCTCACACAGGGAGCCCCAGCCATGACTGCCTAGTGCCCCGCCCCGCACTGACTGGATCCCCACCCCTGAAAGCCTGGAACCCCGCGCCTCACTCATGGGGCCTTGCCCTTCATAATTGGAGCCCCGCCCCTCAAATATGGAGCCTTGCCCCTGACTGCATGGAGCCCTGCCCATCCCTCGTGGATCCCCGCCCATCACTGGCTGGAGCCCTGCCCCACAAACATGGAGCCCTTTCCCTCACACATGGAGCCTTGCCCCTCTCTGGCTGGAGCCCTGCCACTAACACAAAGAGCCCCGGCCATCACTGCCCTGAGCCCCGCCCCTCACTGACTGGATCCCCACCCCTGAAAGCCTGGAACCCCGGCCTTCACTCATGGGGCCTTGCCCTTCATATTTGAAGCCCCGCCCCTCAAATATGGAGCCCTATCCCTCACTGCATGGAGCCCTGCCCATCCCACATGGAGCCCCGCCCATCACTGGCTGGAGCCCTGCCCCACACACATGGAGCCTTTTCCCTCACACATGGAGCCCTGCCCCTCTCTGGCTGCAGCCCTAACCCTAACACATGGAGCCTCGGCAATCACTGCCTAGAGCCCCACCCCTCACTGACTGGATCCCCACCCCTCACAGCCCGGAACCCCGCCCCTCACGCATGGAACCCCTTCCCTCACTCATGGAGCCCTGCCCATCCCACATGGAGCCCCGCCCATCACTGGCTGGAGCCCTGCCCCACACACATGGAGCCGCTTCCGTCACACATAGAGCACCGCCCCTCACTTCCTGAAGCCCAGCCCCTCACACATGGAGCCCCGCGTTTGTAGGTCCTTCTTTTCGGTTTTGGCCTTCAGTGGGGATCAATTTTGGCAAGCTTTGCTGCATGTGCCTGGACTTGCTGGTGTATGGCCTGCCTGCATTTTGAAGGCTTTGACTTTGGGAACGATTTTTTCTTGTTTTTCTTTTTTCTTGTTTTAAATATTCATGCCATGTCCCTCATATCTTGCCCCCTAAGTTGTGTTTTCCTCCTTGACTTTTTCCGCTGCTTTTGAAATATCTGTGAGCTTTGTTTTGGCATCATTTAGTCCTTCGCACTGCACCTGACGTAATCCCGGGCCATTTTCTTACAGTCACTAAATTTACCAAATTTACATTTTTACTTTTCCTAATGCACTATTTCCGATGCTGTCTCCATCCACCGCCCCTCACTGCCTGAAGCCCTGCCCCTCACACAGGGAGCCCCAGCCATGACTGCCTAGTGCCCCGCCCCGCACTGACTGGATCCCCACCCCTGAAAGCCTGGAACCCCGCGCCTCACTCATGGGGCCTTGCCCTTCATAATTGGAGCCCCGCCCCTCAAATATGGAGCCTTGCCCCTGACTGCATGGAGCCCTGCCCATCCCTCATGGATCCCCGCCCATCACTGGCTGGAGCCCTGCCCCACAAACATGGAGCCCTTTCCCTCACACATGGAGCCTTGCCCCTCTCTGGCTGGAGCCCTGCCACTAACACAAAGAGCCCCGGCCATCACTGCCCTGAGCCCCGCCCCTCACTGACTGGATCCCCACCCCTGAAAGCCTGGAACCCCGGCCTTCCCTCATGGGGCCTTGCCCTTCATATTTGAAGCCCCGCCCCTCAAATATGGAGCCCTATCCCTCACTGCATGGAGCCCTGCCCATCCCACATGGAGCCCCGCCCATCACTGGCTGGAGCCCTGCCCCACACACATGGAGCCTTTTCCCTCACACATGGAGCCCTGCCCCTCTCTGGCTGCAGCCCTAACCCTAACACATGGAGCCTCGGCAATCACTGCCTAGAGCCCCACCCCTCACGGACTGGATCCCCACCCCTCACAGCCCGGAACCCCGCCCCTCACGCATGGAACCCCTTCCCTCACTCATGGAGCCCTGCCCATCCCACATGGAGCCCCGCCCATCACTGGCTGGAGCCCTGCCCCACACACATGGAGCCGCTTCCGTCAAACATAGAGCACCGCCCCTCACTGCCTGAAGCCCTGCCCCTCACACATGGAGCCCCCGCGTTTATAGGTCCTTCTTTTCGGTTTTGGCCTTCAGTGGGGATCAATTTTGGCAAGCTTTGCTGCATGTGTCTGCACTTGCTGGCGTATGGCCTGCCTGCATTTTGATGGCTTTGACTTTGGGAAAGATTTTTTCTTGTTTTTTTCTTTTTTGTTTAACTGTTCATGCCATGTCCCTCATATCATGCCCCCTAAGTTGTGTCTTCCTCCTTGACTATTTCCCCTGATTTTGCAACATCTCTTAGCTTAATTTTTGCATCTTTTGGTCCTTCGCACTGCACCTCATATAATCCCGGGCCATTTTCTTAGAGTAACTAGATTTCCCAAATTTCCTTTTTTTCTCCTCCAATTGCAATTCCTTTGATGGAGTCTCCGTTCCAGTGTGTTTGTAGGTCCTTCTTTTCTGTTTGGGCCTTCAGTGGGGATCAATTTTGGCAAGCTTTGCTGCATGTGCCTGGACTTGCTGGTGTATGGCCTGCCTGCATTTTGATGGCTTTGACTTTGGAAAAATTTTTTTTTTTCGTTGTTTTGTGAAGTGTCCATGCCATGTCCCTCATATCTTGCCCCCTAAGTTGTGTCTTCCTCCTTGACTTTTTCCCCTGCTTTTGCAACATCTGTGAGCCTATTTTTTGCATCTTTTGGTCCTTTGCAATGCAGCTGATTTCCTCACAGCCTATTTTTTGAAGACATTAAAATTACTGATTTTCTGCTTTTTTCAATTGCATTTCATTTGAAATTATATCCTTTCCAGAGTGTTTGCAAGCCTTTCTTTTGGGATTCACAAGATTCCTTTTCCCTTCCCGAAAGGAAATTTCATTTCCTTTCGGGAAGGGAAAAGAAATCTTGTGATTTCAATGGGGACGAATCGAAGAATCATTGGTGCATTTCCCTGCCCTTGATGGCATGCCATGCCTTTTGGTGGCTTTGACTTGGGGAAAGATTTTTTTCATTTTTTGGTTGATTTCTGAAGTGTCCATGCCATGTCCTCATATCTTGCCACCTAAGTTGTGTCTTCCTCCTTGACTTTTTCCCCTGCTTTTGCAACATCTGTGAGCTTAGTTTTTGCATCTTTTGGTCCTTCGCACTGCACCTGATATTATCCCGGGCCATTTTCTTACAGTCACTACATTTCCCAAATTTTCTTTTTTTCTCCTCCAATTACAATTCCTTTGATGGTGTCTCCGCTCCAGCCTGTTTGTAGGCCCTTATTTTCTGTTTTGTCCTTCAGTGGGGATCAGATTTGGCAAGCTTTGCTGCATGTGCCTGCACTTGCTGGCGTATGGCCTGCCTGCATTTTGAAGGCTTTGACTTTGGGAACGATTTTTTCTTGTTTTTCTTTTTTCTTGTTTTAAATATTCATGCCATGTCGCTCATATCTTGCCCCCTGAGTTGTGTTTTCCTCCTTGACTTTTTCCGCTGCTTTTGAAATATCTGTGAGCTTTGTTTTGGCATCATTTAGGCCTTCGCACTGCACCTGACATAATCCCGGGCCATTTTCTTACAGTCACTAAATTTACCAAATTTACATTTTTACTTTTCCTAATGCAATATTTCCGATGCTGTCTCCATCCACCGCCCCTCACTGCCTGAAGCCCTGCCCCTCACACAGGGAGCCCCAGCCATGACTGCCTAGTGCCCCGCCCCGCACTGACTGGATCCCCACCCCTGAAAGCCTGGAACCCCGCGCCTCACTCATGGGGCCTTGCCCTTCATAATTGGAGCCCCGCCCCTCAAATATGGAGCCTTGCCCCTGACTGCATGGAGCCCTGCCCATCCCTCATGGATCCCCGCCCATCACTGGCTGGAGCCCTGCCCCACAAACATGGAGCCCTTTCCCTCACACATGGAGCCTTGGCCCTCTCTGGCTGGAGCCCTGCCACTAACACAAAGAGCCCCGGCCATCACTGCCCTGAGCCCCGCCCCTCACTGACTGGATCCCCACCCCTGAAAGCCTGGAACCCCGGCCTTCACTCATGGGGCCTTGCCCTTCATATTTGAAGCCCCGCCCCTCAAATACGGAGCCCTATCCCTCACTGCATGGAGCCCTGCCCATCCCACATGGAGCCCCGCCCATCACTGGCTGGAGCCCTGCCCCACACACATGGAGCCTTTTCCCTCACACATGGAGCCCTGCCCCTCTCTGGCTGCAGCCCTAACCCTAACACATGGAGCCTCGGCAATCACTGCCTAGAGCCCCACCCCTCACTGACTGGATCCCCACCGCTCACAGCCCGGAACCCCGCCCCTCACGCATGGAACCCCTTCCCTCACTCATGGAGCCCTGCCCATCCCACATGGAGCCCCGCCCATCACTGGCTGGAGCCCTGCCCCACACACATGGAGCCGCTTCCGTCACACATAGAGCACCGCCCCTCACTGCCTGAAGCCCTGCCCCTCACACATGGAGCCCCGCGTTTGTAGGTCCTTTTTTCGGTTTTGGCCTTCAGTGGGGATCAATTTTGGCAAGCTTTGCTGCATGTGTCTGCACTTGCTGGCGTATGGCCTGCCTGTATTTTGATGGCTTTGACTTTGGGAACGATTTTTTCTTGCTTTTTTTTTTTTTTGTTTAACTGTTCATGCCATGTCCCTCATATCTTGCCCTGTAAGTTGTGTCTTCCTCCTTGACTATTTCCCCTGATTTTGCAACATCTCTTAGCTTAATTTTTGCATCTTTTGGTCCTTCGCACTGCACCTCATATAATCCCGGGCCATTTTCTTAGAGTAACTAGATTTCCCAAATTTCCTTTTTTTCTCCTCCAATTGCAATTCCTTTGATGGAGTCTCCGTTCCAGTGTGTTTGTAGGTCCTTCTTTTCTGTTTGGGCCTTCAGTGGGGATCAATTTTGGCAAGCTTTGCTGCATGTGCCTGGACTTGCTGGTGTATGGCCTGCCTGCATTTTGATGGCTTTGACTTTGGAAAAATCTTTTTTTTTTCGTTGTTTTGTGAAGTGTCCATGCCATGTCCCTCATATCTTGCCCCCTAAGTTGTGTCTTCCTCCTTGACTTTTTCCCCTGCTTTTGCAACATCTGTGAGCCTATTTTTTGCATGTTTTGGTCCTTTGCAATGCAGCTGATTTCCTCACAGCCTATTTTTTGAAGACATTAAAATTACTGATTTTCTGCTTTTTTCAATTGCATTTCATTTGAACTTATCTCCTTTCCAGAGTGTTTGCAAGCCTTTCTTTTGGGATTCACAAGATTCCTTTTCCCTTCCCGAAAGGAAATTTCATTTCCTTTCGGGAAGGGAAAAGAAATCTTGTGATTTCAATGGGGACGAATCGAAGAGTCATTGGTGCATTTCCCTGCCCTTGATGGCATGCCATGCCTTTTGGTGGCTTTGACTTGGGGAAAGATTTTTTTCATTTTTTGGTTGATTTCTGAAGTGTCCATGCCATGTCCTCATATCTTGCCACCTAAGTTGTGTCTTCCTCCTTGACTTTTTCCCCTGCTTTTGCAACATCTGTGAGCTTAGTTTTTGCATCTTTTGGTCCTTCGCACTGCACCTGATATTATCCCGGGCCATTTTCTTACAGTCACTAAATTTCCCAAATTTTCTTTTTTTCTCCTCCAATTACAATTCCTTTGATGGTGTCTCCGCTCCAGCCTGTTTGTAGGCCCTTCTTTTCTGCTTTGGCCTTCAGTGGGGATCAGATTTGGCAAGCTTTGCTGCATGTGCCTGCACTTGCTGGCGTATGGCCTGCCTGCATTTTGAAGGCTTTGACTTTGGGAACGATTTTTTCTTGTTTTTCTTTTTTCTTGTTTTAAATATTCATGCCATGTCCCTCATATCTTGCCCCATAAGTTGTGTTTTCCTCCTTGACTTTTTCCGCTGCTTTTGAAATATCTGTGAGCTTTGTTTTGGCATCATTTAGTCCTTCGCACTGCACCTGACATAATCCCGGGCCATTTTCTTACAGTCACTAAATTTACCAAATTTACATTTTTACTTTTCCTAATGCACTATTTCCGATGCTGTCTCCATCCACCGCCCCTCACTGCCTGAAGCCCTGCCCCTCACACAGGGAGCCCCAGCCATGACTGCCTAGTGCCCCGCCCCGCACTGACTGGATCCCCACCCCTGAAAGCCTGGAACCCCACGCCTCACTCATGGGGCCTTGCCCTTCATAATTGGAGCCCCGCCCCTCAAATATGGAGCCTTGCCCCTGACTGCATGGAGCCCTGCCCATCCCTCATGGATCCCCGCCCATCACTGGCTGGAGCCCTGCCCCACACACATGGAGCACTTTCCCTCACACATGGAGCCTTGCCCCTCTCTGGCTTGAGCCCTGCCACTAACACAAAGAGCCCCGGCCATCACTGCCCTGAGCCCCGCCCCTCACTGACTGGATCCCCACCCCTGAAAGCCTGGAACCCCGGCCTTCACTCATGGGGCCTTGCCCTTCATATTTGAAGCCCCGCCCCTCAAATATGGAGCCCTATCCCTCACTGCATGGAGCCCTGCCCATGCCACATGGAGCCCCGCCCATCACTGGCTGGAGCCCTGCCCCACACACATGGAGCCTTTTCCCTCACACATGGAGCCCTGCCCCTCTCTGGCTGCAGCCCTAACCCTAACACATGGAGCCTCGGCAATCACTGCCTAGAGCCCCACCCCTCACTGACTGGATCCCCACCCCTCACAGCCCGGAACCCCGCCCCTCACGCATGGAACCCCTTCCCTCACTCATGGAGCCCTGCCCATCCCACATGGAGCCCCGCCCCTCACTGCCTGAAGCCCTGCCCCACACACATGGAGCCGCTTCCGTCACACATAGAGCACCGCCCCTCACTGCCTGAAGCCCTGCCCCTCACACATGGAGCCCCGCGTTTGTAGGTCCTTCTTTTCGGTTTTGGCCTTCAGTGGGGATCAATTTTGGCAAGCTTTGCTGCATGTGTCTGCACTTGCTGGCATATGGCCTGCCTGCATTTTGATGGCTTTGACTTTGGGAAAGTTTTTTTCTTGGTTTTTTTTTTGTTTAACTGTTCATGCCATGTCCCTCTTATCTTGCCCTGTAAGTTGTGTCTTCCTCCTTGACTATTTCCCCTGATTTTGCAACATCTCTTAGCTTAATTTATGCATCTTTTGGTCCTTCGCACTGCACCTCATATAATCCCGGGCCATTTTCTTAGAGTAACTAGATTTCCCAAATTTCCTTTTTTTCTCCTCCAATTGCAATTCCTTTGATGGAGTCTCCGTTCCAGAGTGTTTGTAGGTCCTTCTTTTCTGTTTGGGCCTTCAGTGGGGATCAATTTTGGCAAGCTTTGCTGCATGTGCCTGGACTTGCTGGTGTATGGCCTGCCTGCATTTTGATGGCTTTGACTTTGGAAAAATTTTTTTTTTTCGTTGTTTTGTGAAGTGTCCATGCCATGTCCCTCATATCTTGCCCCCTAAGTTGTGTCTTCCTCCTTGACTTTTTCCCCTGCTTTTGCAACATCTGTGAGCCTATTTTTTGCATCTTTTGGTCCTTTGCAATGCAGCTGATTTCCTCACAGCCTATTTTTTGAAGACATTAAAATTACTGATTTTCTGCTTTTTTCAATTGCATTTCATTTGAACTTATCTCCTTTCCAGAGTGTTTGCAAGCCTTTCTTTTGGGATTCACAAGATTACTTTTCCCTTCCCGAAAGGAAATTTCATTTCCTTTCGGGAAGGGAAAAGAAATCTTGTGATTTCAATGGGGACGAATCGAAGAGTCATTGGTGCATTTCCCTGCCCTTGATGGCATGCCATGCCTTTTGGTGGCTTTGACTTGGGGAAAGATTTTTTTCATTTTTTGGTTGATTTCTGAAGTGTCCATGCCATGTCCTCATATCTTGTCAACTAAGTTGTGTCTTCCTCCTTGACTTTTTCCCCTGCTTTTGCAACATCTGTGAGCTTAGTTTTGGCATCTTTTGGTCCTTCGCACTGCACCTGATATTATCCCGGGCCATTTTCTTACAGTCACTAAATTTCCCAAATATTCTTTTTTTCTCCTCCAATTACAATTCCTTTGATGGTGTCTCCGCTCCAGCCTGTTTGTAGGCCCTTCTTTTCTGTTTTGGCCTTCAGTGGGGATCAGATTTGGCAAGCTTTGCTGCATGTGCCTGCACTTGCTGGTGTATGGCCTGCCTGCATTTTGAAGGCTTTGACTTTGGGAACGATTTTTTCTTGTTTTTCTTTTTTCTTGTTTTAAATATTCATGCCATGTCCCTCATATCTTGCCCCCTAAGTTGTGTTTTCCTCCTTGACTTTTTCCGCTGCTTTTGAAATATCTGTGAGCTTTGTTTTGGCATCATTTAGTCCTTCGCACTGCACCTGACATAATCCCGGGCCATTTTCTTAGAGTCACTAAATTTACCAAATTTACATTTTTACTTTTCCTAATGCAATATTTCCGATGCTGTCTCCATCCACCGCCCCTCACTGCCTGAAGCCCTGCCCCTCACACAGGGAGCCCCAGCCAGGACTGCCTAGTGCCCCGCCCCGCACTGACTGGATCCCCACCCCTGAAAGCCTGGAACCCCGCGCCTCACTCATGGGGCCTTGCTCTTTATAATTGGAGCCCCGCCCCTCAAATATGAAGCCTTGCCCCTGACTGCATGGAGCCCTGCCCATCCCTCATGGATCCCCGCCCATCACTGGCTGGAGCCCTGCCCCACAAACATGGAGCCCTTTCCCTCACACATGGAGCCCTGCCCCTCTCTGGCTGCAGCCCTAACCCTAACACATGGAGCCTCGGCCATCACTGCCCTGAGCCCCGCCCCGCACTGACTGGATCCCCACCCCTCACAGCCCGGAACCCCGCCCCTTACGCATGGAACCCCTTCCCTCACTCATGGAGCCCTGCCCATCCCACATGGAGCCCCGCCCATCACTGGCTGGAGCCCTGCCCCACACACATGGAGCCGCTTCCGTCACACATGGAGCCTTGCCCCTCTCTGGCTGGAGCCCTGCCACTAACACAAAGAGCCCCGGCCATCACTTCCCTGAGCCCCGCCCCGCACTGACTGGATCCCCACCCCTGAAAGCCTGGAACCCCGCGCCTCACTCATGGGGCCTTGCCCTTCATATTTGAAGCCCCGCCCCTCAAATATGGAGCCCTATCCCTCACTGCATGGAGCCCTGCCCATCCCACATGGAGCCCCGCCCTTCACTGGCTGGAGCCCTGCCCCACACACATGGAGCCTTTTCCCTCACACATGGAGCCCTGCCCCTCTCTGGCTGCAGCCCTAACCCTAACACATGGAGCCTCGGCAATCACTGCCTAGAGCCCCACCCCTCACTGACTGGATCCCCACCCCTCACAGCCCGGAACCCCGCCCCTCACGCATGGAACCCCTTCCCTCACTCATGGAGCCCTGCCCATCCCACATGGAGCCCCGCCCTTCACTGGCTGGAGCCCTGCCCCACACACATGGAGCCGCTTCCGTCACACATAGAGCACCGCCCCTCACTGCCTGAAGCCCTGCCCCTCACAGATGGAGCCCCGCGTTTGTAGGTCCTTCTTTTCGGTTTTGGCCTTCAGTGGGGATCAATTTTGGCAAGCTTTGCTGCATGTGTCTGCACTTGCTGGCGTATGGCCTGACTGCATTTTGATGGCTTTGACTTTGGGAAAGATTTTTTCTTGTTTTTTTTTTTTTTTTGTTTAACTGTTCATGCCATGTCCCTCATATCTTGCCCCATAAGTTGTGTCTTCCTCCTTGACTATTTCCCCTGATTTTGCAACATTTGTGAGCTTAATTTTTGCATCTTTTGGTCCTTCGCACTGCACCTCATATAATCCCGGGCCATTTCCTTAGAGTAACTAGATTTCCCAAATTTCCTTTTTTTCTCCTCCAATTGCAATTCCTTTGATGGAGTCTCCGTTCCAGTGTGTTTGTAGGTCCTTCTTTTCTGTTTGGGCCTTCAGTGGGGATGAATTTTGGCAAGCTTTGCTGCATGTGCCTGGACTTGCTGGTGTATGGCCTGCCTGCATTTTGATGGCTTTGACTTTGGAAAAATTTTTTTTTTTCGTTGTTTTGTGAAGTGTCCATGCCATGTCCCTCATATCTTGCCCCCTAAGTTGTGTCTTCCTCCTTGACTTTTTCCCTTGCTTTTGCAACATCTGTGAGCCTTTTTTTTTCATGTTTTGGTCCTTTGCAATGCAGCTGATTTCCTCACAGCCTTTTTTTTGAAGACATTAAAAATTACTGATTTTCTGCTTTTTTCAATTGCATTTCATTTGAACTTATCTCCTTTCCAGAGTGTTTGCAAGCCTTTCTTTTGGGATTCACAAGATTCCTTTTCCCTTCCCGAAAGGAAATTTCATTTCCTTTCGGGAAGGGAAAAGAAATCTTGTGATTTCAATGGGGACGAATCGAAGAGTCATTGGTGCATTTCCCTGCCCTTGATGGCATGCCATGCCTTTTGGTCTCTTTGACTTGGGGAAAGATTTTTTTCATTTTTTGGTTGATTTCTGAAGTGTCCATGCCATGTCCTCATATCTTGCCCCATAAGTTGTGTCTTCCTCCTTGACTTTTTCCCCTGCATTTGCAACATCTGTGAGCTTAGTTTTGGCACCTTTTGGTCCTTTGCAATGAAGCTGATTTCCTCACAGCCTATTTTTTGAAGAGACTAAAATTCCCAATTTTCTGCTTTTTTCAATTGCATTTCATTTGAACCTATCTCCTTTCCAGAGTGTTTGTAAGCCTTTCTTTTGTGATCCGCAAGATTCCTTTTCCCTTCCCGAAAGGAAATTTCATTTCCTTTCGGGAAGGGAAAAGGAATCTTGCGATTTCAATGGGGACCAATAGAGGAATCTTTGGTGCATGTCCCTGCACTTGATGGCAGGCCATGCCTTTTGATGGCTTTGACTTTGGGAAAGATTTTTTTCTTTTTTTGGTTGTTTTCTGAAGTGTTTATGCCATGTCCCTCATATCTTGCCCCCTAAGTTGTGTCTTCCTCCTTGACTTTTTCCCCTGCTTTTGCAACATCTGTGAGCTTAGTTTTGGCACCTTTTGGTCCTTTGCAATGCACCTGATATAAACCCAGGCCATTTTCTTAGAGTCACTAAATTTCCCAAATTTTCTTTTTTTCTCCTCCAATTGCAATTCCTTTGATGTTGACTCCTTTCCAGCGTGTTTGCAAGTCCTTCTTTTCTGTTTTGGCCTTCAGTGGGGATCAATTTTGGCAAGCTTTGCTGCATGTGCCTGCACTTGGTGGCGTATGGACTTCCTGCATTTTGATGGCTTTGACTTTTGGAAAGAGTTTTTCTTCTTTTTTTTTTATTATTTTAAGTATTCATGCCATGTCCCTCATATCTTGCTCGCTAAGTTGTGTCTTCCTCCTTGACTTTTTCCCCTGCTTTTGCAACATCTGTGAGCTTAGTTTTGGCACCTTTTGGTCCTTTGCAATGCACCTGATATAAACCCAGGCCATTTTCTTAGAGTCACTAAATTTCCCAATTTTCTCTTTTTCTCCTCCAATTGCAATTCCTTTGATGCTGTCTCCATTCCAGCGTGTTTGCAAGTCCTTCTTTTCTGTTTTGGCCTTCAGTGGGGATCAATTTTGGCAAGATTTGCTGCATTGGCCTGCACTTGGTGGCGTATGGCCTGCCTGCATTGTCATGGCTTTGACTTTGGGAAAGAGTTTTTCTTCTTTTTTTTTTTATTATTTTAAGTATTCATGCCATGTCCCTCATATCTTGCCCCGTAAGTTGTGTCTTCCTCCTTGACTTTTTCCCCTGCTTTTGCAACATCTGTGAGCTTAGTTTTGGCACCTTTTGGTCCTTTGCAATGCAGCTGATTTCCTCACAGCCTATTTTTTGAAGAGACTAAAATTCCCAATTTTCTGCTTTTTTCAATTGCATTTCATTTGAACCTATCTCCTTTCCAGAGTGTTTGTAAGCCTTTCTTTTGTGATCCGCAAGATTCCTTTTCCCTTCCCGAAAGGAAATTTCATTTCCTTTCGGGAAGGGAAAAGGAATCTTGCGATTTCAATGGGGACCAATAGAGGAATCTTTGGTGCATGTCCCTGCACTTGATGGCAGGCCATGCCTTTTGATGGCTTTGACTTTGGGAAAGATTTTTTTCTTTTTTTGGTTGTTTTCTGAAGTGTTTATGCCATGTCCCTCATATCTTGCCCCCTAAGTTGTGTCTTCCTCCTTGACTTTTTCCCCTGCTTTTGCAACATCTGTGAGCTTAGTTTTGGCACCTTTTGGTCCTTTGCAATGCACCTGATATAAACCCAGGCCATTTTCTTAGAGTCACTAAATTTCCCAAATTTTCTTTTTTTCTCCTCCAATTGCAATTCCTTTGATGTTGACTCCTTTCCAGCGTGTTTGCAAGTCCTTCTTTTCTGTTTTGGCCTTCAGTGGGGATCAATTTTGGCAAGCTTTGCTGCATGTGCCTGCACTTGGTGGCGTATGGACTTCCTGCATTTTGATGGCTTTGACTTTTGGAAAGAGTTTTTCTTCTTTTTTTTTTATTATTTTAAGTATTCATGCCATGTCCCTCATATCTTGCTCGCTAAGTTGTGTCTTCCTCCTTGACTTTTTCCCCTGCTTTTGCAACATCTGTGAGCTTAGTTTTGGCACCTTTTGGTCCTTTGCAATGCACCTGATATAAACCCAGGCCATTTTCTTAGAGTCACTAAATTTCCCAATTTTCTCTTTTTCTCCTCCAATTGCAATTCCTTTGATGCTGTCTCCATTCCAGCGTGTTTGCAAGTCCTTCTTTTCTGTTTTGGCCTTCAGTGGGGATCAATTTTGGCAAGCTTTGCTGCATGTGCCTGCACTTGGTGGCGTATGGCCTGCCTGCATTGTCATGGCTTTGACTTTGGGAAAGAGTTTTTCTTCTTTTTTTTTTTATTATTTTAAGTATTCATGCCATGTCCCTCATATCTTGCCCCGTAAGTTGTGTCTTCCTCCTTGACTTTTTCCCCTGCTTTTGCAACATCTGTGAGCTTAGTTTTGGCACCTTTTGGTCCTTTGCAATGCAGCTGATTTCCTCACAGCCTATTTTTTGAAGAGACTAAAATTCCCAATTTTCTGCTTTTTTCAATTGCATTTCATTTGAACCTATCTCCTTTCCAGAGTGTTTGTAAGCCTTTCTTTTGGGATCCGCAAGATTCTTTTTCCCTTCCCGAAAGGAAATTTCATTTCCTTTCGGGAAGGGAAAAGGAATCTTGCGATTTCAATGGGGACCAATAGAGGAATCTTTGGTGCATGTCCCTGCACTTGATGGCAGGCCATGCCTTTTGATGGCTTTGACTTTGGGAAAGATTTTTTTCTTTTTATGGTTGTTTTCTGAAGTGTTTATGCCATGTCCCTCATATCTTGCCCCCTAAGTTGTGTCTTCCTCCTTGACTTTTTCCCCTGCTTTTGCAACATCTGTGAGCTTAGTTTTTGCATCTTTTGGTCCTTTCCACTGCACCTGATATAAACCCTGGCCATTTTCTTAGAGTCACTAAATTTTCCAAATTTTCTTTTTTTCTCCTCCAATTGCAATTCCTTTGATGTTGACTCCTTTCCAGCGTGTTTGTGAGTCCTTCTTTTCAGTTTTACATTCAGTGGGGATCAATTTTGGCAAGCTTTGCTGCATGTGCCTGCCCTTGGTGGCGTATGGCCTGCCTGCATTTTGATGGCTTTGACTTTGGGAAAGATTTTTTCTTTTTTTTTTTTTTATTATTTTAAGTATTCATGCCATGTCCCTCACATCTTGCCCCCTAAGTTGTGTCTTCCTCCTTGACTTTTTCCCCTGCTTTTGCAACATCTGTGAGCTTAGTTTTGGCATCTTTTGGTCCTTTGCACTGCACCTGATATAAACCCAGGCCATTTTCTTAGAGTCACTAAATTTCCCAAATTTTCTTTTTTTCTCCTCCAATTGCAATTCCTTTGATGTTGTCTCCATTCCAGCGTGTTTGTAAGTCGTTCTTTTCTGTTTTGGCCTTCAGTGGGGATCAATTTTGGCAAGCTTTGCTGCATGTGCCTGCACTTGGTGGCGTATGGCCTGCCTGCATTTTGATGGCTTTGACTTTGGGATAGATTTTTTCTTTTTTTTTTTTTTATTATTTTAAGTATTCATGCCATGTCCCTCATATCTTGCCCCCTAAGTTGTGTCTTCCTCCTTGACTTTTTCCCCTGCTTTTGCAACATCTGTGAGCTTAGTTTTGGCACCTTTTGGTCCTTTGCAATGCAGCTGATTTCCTCACAGCCTATTTTTTGAAGAGACTATAATTCCCGATTTTCTGCTTTTTTCAATTGCATTTCATTTGAACCTATCTCCTTTCCAGAGTGTTTGTAAGCCTTTCTTTTGGGATCCGCAAGATTCCTTTTCCCTTCCCGAAAGGAAATTTCATTTCCTTTCGGGAAGGGAAAAGGAATCTTGCGATTTCAATGGGGACAAATAGAGGAATCTTTGGTGCATGTCCCTGCACTTGATGGCAGGCCATGCCTTTTGATGGCTTTGACTTTGGGAAAGATTTTTTCTTTTTTTGGTTGTTTTCTGAAGTGTTCATGCCTTGTCCCTCATATCTTGCCCCCTATGTTCTGTCTTCCTCCTTGACTTTTTCCCCTGCTTTTGCAACATCTGTGAGCTTAGTTTTGGCACCTTTTGGTCCTTTGCAATGCACCTGATAAAACCCCAGGCCATTTTCTTAGAGTCACTAAATTTCCCAAATTTTCTTTTTTTCTCCTCCAATTGCAATTCCTTTGATGTTGACTCCTTTCCAGCGTGTTTGTAAGTCCTTCTTTTCTGTTTTGCCTTCAGTGGGGATCAATTTTGGCAAGCTTTGTTGCATGTGCCTGCCCTTGGTGGCGTATGGCCTGCCTGCATTTTGATGGCTTTGACTTTGGGATAGATTTTTTCTTTTTTTTTTTTTTTTATTGTTTTAAGTATTCATGCCATGTCCCTCATATCTTGCCCCCTAAGTTGTGTCTTCCTCCTTGACTTTTTCCCCTGCTTTTGCAACATCTGTGAGCTTAGTTTTGGCACCTTTTGGTCCTTTGAACTGCACCTGCTAAAGCCCCAGGCCACTTTCTATGTGTCATTAAATTTCCCAAATTTTCTTTTTTTCTCCTCCAATTGCAATTCCTTTGATGTTGACTCCTTTCCAGCGTGTTTGTAAGTCCTTCTTTTCAGTTTTACATTCAGTGGGGATCAATTTTGGCAAGCTTTGCTGCATGTGCCTGCCCTTGGTGGCGTATGGCCTGCCTGCATTTTGATGGCTTTGACTTTGGGAAAGATTTTTTCTTTTTTTTTTTTTTATTATTTTAAGTATTCATGCCATGTCCCTCACATCTTGCCCCCTAAGTTGTGTCTTCCTCCTTGACTTTTTCCCCCGCTTTTGAAACATCTGTGAGCTTAGTTTTGGCATCTTTTGGTCCTTTGCACTGCACCTGATATAAACCCAGGCCATTTTCTTAGAGTCACTAAATTTCCCAAATTTTCTTTTTTTCTCCTCCAATTGCAATTCCTTTGATGGTGTCTCCATTCCAGCGTGTTTGTAAGTCCTTCTTTTCTGTTTTGGCCTTCAGTGGGGATCAATTTTGGCAAGATTTGCTGCATGTGCCTGCACTTGCTGGCGTATGGCCTGCCTGCATTTTGATGGCTTTGACTTTGGGATAGATTTTTTCTTTTTTTTTTTTTTTTTTTGTTTTAAGTATTCATGCCATGTCCCTCATATCTTGCTCGCTAAGTTGTGTCTTCCTCCTTGACTTTTTCCCCTGCTTTTGCAACATCTGTGAGCTTAGTTTTGGCACCTTTTGGTCCTTTGCAATGCACCTGATATAAACCCAGGCCATTTTCTTAGAGTCACTAAATTTCCCAATTTTCTTTTTTTCTCCTCCAATTGCAATTCCTTTGATGCTGTCTCCATTCCAGCGTGTTTGTAAGTCCTTCTTTTCTGTTTTGGCCTTCAGTGGGGATCAATTTTGGCAAGCTTTGCTGCATGTGCCTGCACTTGCTGGCGTATGGCCTGCCTGCATTTTGATGGCTTTGACTTTGAGAAAGATTTTTTCTTTTTTTTTTCTTTTTTGTTTTAAGTATTCATGCCATGTCCCTCATATCTTGCCCCCTAAGTTGTGTCTTCCTCCTTGACTTTTTCCCCTGCTTTTGCAACATCTGTGAGCTTAGTTTTGGCACCTTTTGGTCCTTTGCAATGCAGCTGATTTCCTCACAGCCTATTTTTTGAAGAGACTAAAATTCCCAATTTTCTGGTTTTTTCAATTGCATTTCATTTGAACCTATCTCCTTTCCAGAGTGTTTGTAAGCCTTTCTTTTGGGATCCGCAAGATTCCTTTTCCCTTCCCGAAAGGAAATTTCATTTCCTTTCGGGAAGGGAAAAGGAATCTTGCGATTTCAATGGGGACCAAGAGAGGAATCTTTGGTGCATGTCCCTGCACTTGATGGCAGGCCATGCCTTTTGATGGCTTTGACTTTGGGAAAGATTTTTTCTTTTTTTGGTTGTTTTCTGAAGTGTTCATGCCTTGTCCCTCATATCTTGCCCCCTATGTTCTGTCTTCCTCCTTGACTTTTTCCCCTGCTTTTGCAACATCTGTGAGCTTAGTTTTGGCACCTTTTGGTCCTTTGCAATGCACCTGATAAAACCCCAGGCCATTTTCTTAGAGTCACTAAATTTCCCAAATTTTCTTTTTTTCTCCTCCAATTGCAATTCCTTTGATGTTGACTCCTTTCCAGCGTGTTTGTAAGTCCTTCTTTTCTGTTTTGCCTTCAGTGGGGATCAATTTTGTCAAGCTTTGCTGCATGTGCCTGCCCTTGGTGGCGTATGGCCTGCCTGCATTTTGATGGCTTTGACTTTGGGAAAGATTTTTTCTTTTTTTTTTTTTTTTATTGTTTTAAGTATTCATGCCATGTCCCTCATATCTTGCCCCCTAAGTTGTGTCTTCCTCCTTGACTTTTTCCCCTGCTTTTGCAACATCTGTGAGCTTAGTTTTGGCACCTTTTGGTCCTTTGAACTGCACCTGCTAAAGCCCCAGGCCACTTTCTAAGTGTCATTAAATTTCCCAAATTTTCTTTTTTTCTCCTCCAATTGCAATTCCTTTTATGTTGACTCCTTTCCAGCGTGTTTGTAAGTCCTTCTTTTCTGTTTTGCCTTCAGTGGGGATCAATTTTGGCAAGCTTTGCTGCATGTGCCTGCCCTTGGTGGCGTATGGCCTGCCTGCATTTTGATGGCTTTGACTTTGGGAAAGATTTTTTCTTTTTTTTTTTTTATTATTTTAAGTATTCATGCCATGTCCCTCACATCTTGCCCCCTAAGTTGTGTCTTCCTCCTTGACTTTTTCCCCTGCTTTTGCAACATCTGTGAGCTTAGTTTTGGCACCTTTTGGTCCTTTGCACTGCACCTGATATAAACCCAGGCCATTTTCTTAGAGTCACTAAATTTCCCAATTCTCTTTTTTTCTCCTCCAATTGCAATTCCTTTGATGTTGTCTCCATTCCAGCGTGTTTGTAAGTCATTCTTTTCTGTTTTGGCCTTCAGTGGGGATCAATTTTGGCAAGATTTGCTGCATGTGCCTGCACTTGCTGGCGTATGGCCTGCCTGCATTTTGATGGCTTTGACTTTGGGAAAGATTTTTTCTTTTTTTTTTTTTATTATTTTAAGTATTCATGCCATCTCCCTCACATCTTGCCCCCTAAGTTGTGTCTTCCTCCTTGACTTTTTCCCCTGCTTTTGCAACATCTGTGAGCTTAGTTTTGGCACCTTTTGGTCCTTTGCAATGAAGCTGATTTCCTCACAGCCTATTTTTTGAAGAGACTAAAATTCCCAATTTTCTGCTTTTTTCAATTGCATTTCATTTGAACCTATCTCCTTTCCAGAGTGTTTGTAAGCCTTTCTTTTGTGATCCGCAAGATTCCTTTTCCCTTCCCGAAAGGAAATTTCATTTCCTTTCGGGAAGGGAAAAGGAATCTTGCGATTTCAATGGGGACCAATAGAGGAATCTTTGGTGCATGTCCCTGCACTTGATGGCAGGCCATGCCTTTTGATGGCTTTGACTTTGGGAAAGATTTTTTTCTTTTTTTGGTTGTTTTCTGAAGTGTTTATGCCATGTCCCTCATATCTTGCCCCCTAAGTTGTGTCTTCCTCCTTGACTTTTTCCCCTGCTTTTGCAACATCTGTGAGCTTAGTTTTGGCACCTTTTGGTCCTTTGCAATGCACCTGATATAAACCCAGGCCATTTTCTTAGAGTCACTAAATTTCCCAAATTTTCTTTTTTTCTCCTCCAATTGCAATTCCTTTGATGTTGACTCCTTTCCAGCGTGTTTGCAAGTCCTTCTTTTCTGTTTTGGCCTTCAGTGGGGATCAATTTTGGCAAGCTTTGCTGCATGTGCCTGCACTTGGTGGCGTATGGACTTCCTGCATTTTGATGGCTTTGACTTTTGGAAAGAGTTTTTCTTCTTTTTTTTTTATTATTTTAAGTATTCATGCCATGTCCCTCATATCTTGCTCGCTAAGTTGTGTCTTCCTCCTTGACTTTTTCCCCTGCTTTTGCAACATCTGTGAGCTTAGTTTTGGCACCTTTTGGTCCTTTGCAATGCACCTGATATAAACCCAGGCCATTTTCTTAGAGTCACTAAATTTCCCAATTTTCTCTTTTTCTCCTCCAATTGCAAATCCTTTGATGCTGTCTCCATTCCAGCGTGTTTGCAAGTCCTTCTTTTCTGTTTTGGCCTTCAGTGGGGATCAATTTTGGCAAGCTTTGCTGCATGTGCCTGCACTTGGTGGCGTATGGCCTGCCTGCATTGTCCTGGCTTTGACTTTGGGAAAGAGTTTTTCTTCTTTTTTTTTTTATTATTTTAAGTATTCATGCCATGTCCCTCATATCTTGCCCCGTAAGTTGTGTCTTCCTCCTTGACTTTTTCCCCTGCTTTTGCAACATCTGTGAGCTTAGTTTTGGCACCTTTTGGTCCTTTGCAATGCAGCTGATTTCCTCACAGCCTATTTTTTGAAGAGACTAAAATTCCCAATTTTCTGCTTTTTTCAATTGCATTTCATTTGAACCTATCTCCTTTCCAGAGTGTTTGTAAGCCTTTCTTTTGGGATCCGCAAGATTCCTTTTCCCTTCCCGAAAGGAAATTTCATTTCCTTTCGGGAAGGGAAAAGGAATCTTGCGATTTCAATGGGGACCAATAGAGGAATCTTTGGTGCATGTCCCTGCACTTGATGGCAGGCCATGCCTTTTGATGGCTTTGACTTTGGGAAAGATTTTTTTCTTTTTATGGTTGTTTTCTGAAGTGTTTATGCCATGTCCCTCATATCTTGCCCCCTAAGTTGTGTCTTCCTCCTTGACTTTTTCCCCTGCTTTTGCAACATCTGTGAGCTTAGTTTTTGCATCTTTTGGTCCTTTCCACTGCACCTGATATAAACCCTGGCCATTTTCTTAGAGTCACTAAATTTTCCAAATTTTCTTTTTTTCTCCTCCAATTGCAATTCCTTTGATGTTGACTCCTTTCCAGCATGTTTGTGAGTCCTTCTTTTCAGTTTTACATTCAGTGGGGATCAATTTTGGCAAGCTTTGCTGCATGTGCCTGCCCTTGGTGGCGTATGGCCTGCCTGCATTTTGATGGCTTTGACTTTGGGAAAGATTTTTTCTTTTTTTTTTTTTTATTATTTTAAGTATTCATGCCATGTCCCTCACATCTTGCCCCCTAAGTTGTGTCTTCCTCCTTGACTTTTTCCCCTGCTTTTGCAACATCTGTGAGCTTAGTTTTGGCATCTTTTGGTCCTTTGCACTGCACCTGATATAAACCCAGGCCATTTTCTTAGAGTCACTAAATTTCCCAAATTTTCTTTTTTTCTCCTCCAATTGCAATTCCTTTGATGTTGTCTCCATTCCAGCGTGTTTGTAAGTCCTTCTTTTCTGTTTTGGCCTTCAGTGGGGATCAATTTTGGCAAGCTTTGCTGCATGTGCCTGCACTTGGTGGCGTATGGCCTGCCTGCATTTTGATGGCTTTGACTTTGGGATAGATTTTTTTTTTTTTTTTTTTATTATTTTAAGTATTCATGCCATGTCCCTCATATCTTGCCCCCTAAGTTGTGTCTTCCTCCTTGACTTTTTCCCCTGCTTTTGCAACATCTGTGAGCTTAGTTTTGGCACCTTTTGGTCCTTTGCAATGCAGCTGATTTCCTCACAGCCTATTTTTTGAAGAGACTATAATTCCCGATTTTCTGCTTTTTTCAATTGCATTTCATTTGAACCTATCTCCTTTCCAGAGTGTTTGTAAGCCTTTCTTTTGGGATCCGCAAGATTCCTTTTCCCTTCCCGAAAGGAAATTTCATTTCCTTTCCGGGAAGGGAAAAGGAATCTTGCGATTTCAATGGGGACAAATAGAGGAATCTTTGGTGCATGTCCCTGCACTTGATGGCAGGCCATGCCTTTTGATGGCTTTGACTTTGGGAAAGATTTTTTCTTTTTTTGGTTGTTTTCTGAAGTGTTCATGCCTTGTCCCTCATATCTTGCCCCCTATGTTCTGTCTTCCTCCTTGACTTTTTCCCCTGCTTTTGCAACATCTGTGAGCTTAGTTTTGGCACCTTTTGGTCCTTTGCAATGCACCTGATAAAACCCCAGGCCATTTTCTTAGAGTCACTAAATTTCCCAAATTTTCTTTTTTTCTCCTCCAATTGCAATTCCTTTGATGTTGACTCCTTTCCAGCGTGTTTGTAAGTCCTTCTTTTCTGTTTTGCCTTCAGTGGGGATCAATTTTGGCAAGCTTTGCTGCATGTGCCTGCCCTTGGTGGCGTATGGCGTGCCTGCATTTTGATGGCTTTGACTTTGGGATAGATTTTTTCTTTTTTTTTTTTTTTTATTGTTTTAAGTATTCATGCCATGTCCCTCATATCTTGCCCCCTAAGTTGTGTCTTCCTCCTTGACTTTTTCCCCTGCTTTTGCAACATCTGTGAGCTTAGTTTTGGCACCTTTTGGTCCTTTGAACTGCACCTGCTAAAGCCCCAGGCCACTTTCTATGTGTCATTAAATTTCCCAAATTTTCTTTTTTTCTCCTCCAATTGCAATTCCTTTGATGTTGACTCCTTTCCAGCGTGTTTGTAAGTCCTTCTTTTCTGTTTTGCCTTCAGTGGGGATCAATTTTGGCAAGCTTTGCTGCATGTGCCTGCACTTCCTGGCGTATGGCCTGCCTGCATTTTGATGGCTTTGACTTTGGGAAAGATTTTTTCTTTTTTTTTTTTTATTATTTTAAGTATTCATGCCATGTCCCTCACATCTTGCCCCCTAAGTTGTGTCTTCCTCCTTGACTTTTTCCCCTGCTTTTGCAACATCTGTGAGCTTAGTTTTGGCACCTTTTGGTCCTTTGCAATGCACCTGATATAAACCCAGGCCATTTTCTTAGAGTCACTAAATTTCCCAATTTTCTTTTTTTCTCCTCCAATTGCAATTCCTTTGATGCTGTCTCCATTCCAGCGTGTTTGTAAGTCATTCTTTTCTGTTTTGGCCTTCAGTGGGGATCAATTTTGGCAAGATTTGCTGCATGTGCCTGCCCTTGGTGGCATATGGCCTGCCTGCATTTTGATGGCTTTGACTTTGGGAAAGATTTTTTCTTTTTTTTTTTTTATTATTTTAAGTATTCATGCCATGTCCCTCACATCTTGCCCCCTAAGTTGTGTCTTCCTCCTTGACTTTTTCCCCTGCTTTTGCAACATCTGTGAGCTTAGTTTTGGCACCTTTTGGTCCTTTGCAATGCAGCTGATTTCCTCACAGCCTATTTTTTGAAGAGACTAAAATTCCCAATTTTCTGCTTTTTTCAATTGCATTTCATTTGAACCTATCTCCTTTCCAGAGTGTTTGTAAGCCTTTCTTTTGGGATCCGCAAGATTCCTTTTCCCTTCCCGAAAGGAAATTTCATTTCCTTTCGGGAAGGGAAAAGGAATCTTGCGATTTCAATGGGGACCAATAGAGGAATCTTTGGTGCATGTCCCTGCACTTGATGGCAGGCCGTGCCTTTTGATGGCTTTGACTTTGGGAAAGATTTTTTTCTTTTTTTGGTTGTTTTCTGAAGTGTTCATGCCATGTCCCTCATATCTTGCCCCCTAAGTTGTGTCTTCCTCCTTGACTTTTTCCCCTGCTTTTGCAACATCTGTGAGCTTAGTTTTGGCACCTTTTGGTCCTTTGCAATGCACCTGATATAAACCCGGGCCATTTTCTTAGAGTCACTAAATTTCCAAAATTTTCTTTTTTTCTCCTCCAATTGCAATTCCTTTGATGTTGACTCCTTTCCAGCGTGTTTGCAAGTCCTTCTTTTCTGTTTTGGCCTTCAGTGGGGATCAATTTTGGCAAGCTTTGCTGCATGTGCCTGCACTTGGTGGCGTATGGCCTGCCTGCATTTTGATGGCTTTTACTTTGGGAAAGAGTTTTTCTTCTTTTTTTTTTATTATTTTAAGTATTCATGCCATGTCCCTCATATCTTGCTCCCTAAGTTGTGTCTTCCTCCTTGACTTTTTCCCCTGCTTTTGCAACATCTGTGAGCTTAGTTTTGGCACCTTTTGGTCCTTTGCAATGCAGCTGATTTCCTCACAGCCTATTTTTTGAAGAGACTAAAATTCCCAATTTTCTGTTTTTTTCAATTGCATTTCATTTGAACCTATCTCCTTTCCAGAGTGTTTGTAAGCCTTTCTTTTGGGATCCGCAAGATTCCTTTTCCCTTCCCGAAAGGAAATTTCATTTCCTTTCGGGAAGGGAAAAGGAATCTTGCGATTTCAATGGGGACCAAGAGAGGAATCTTTGGTGCATGTCCCTGCACTTGATGGCAGGCCATGCCTTTTGATGGCTTTGACTTTGGGAAAGATTTTTTCTTTTTTTGGTTGTTTTCTGAAGTGTTCATGCCTTGTCCCTCATATCTTGCCCCCTATGTTCTGTCTTCCTCCTTGACTTTTTCCCCTGCTTTTGCAACATCTGTGAGCTTAGTTTTGGCACCTTTTGGTCCTTTGCAATGCACCTGATAAAACCTCAGGCCATTTTCTTAGAGTCACTAAATTTCCCAAATTTTCTTTTTTTCTCCTCCAATTGCAATTCCTTTGATGTTGACTCCTTTCCAGCGTGTTTGTAAGTCCTTCTTTTCTGTTTTGCCTTCAGTGGGGATCAATTTTGTCAAGCTTTGCTGCATGTGCCTGCCCTTGGTGGCGTATGGCCTGCCTGCATTTTGATGGCTTTGACTTTGGGAAAGATTTTTTCTTTTTTTTTTTTTTTTATTGTTTTAAGTATTCATGCCATGTCCCTCATATCTTGCCCCCTAAGTTGTGTCTTCCTCCTTGACTTTTTCCCCTGCTTTTGCAACATCTGTGAGCTTAGTTTTGGCACCTTTTGGTCCTTTGAACTGCACCTGCTAAAGCCCCAGGCCACTTTCTAAGTGTCATTAAATTTCCCAAATTTTCTTTTTTTCTCCTCCAATTGCAATTCCTTTGATGTTGACTCCTTTCCAGCGTGTTTGTAAGTCCTTCTTTTCTGTTTTGCCTTCAGTGGGGATCAATTTTGGCAAGCTTTGCTGCATGTGCCTGCCCTTGGTGGCGTATGGCCTGCCTGCATTTTGATGGCTTTGACTTTGGGAAAGATTTTTTCTTTTTTTTTTTTTATTATTTTAAGTATTCATGCCATGTCCCTCACATCTTGCCCCCTAAGTTGTGTCTTCCTCCTTGACTTTTTCCCCTGCTTTTGCAACATCTGTGAGCTTAGTTTTGGCATCTTTTGGTCCTTTGCACTGCACCTGATATAAACCCAGGCCATTTTCTTAGAGTCACTAAATTTCCCAATTCTCTTTTTTTCTCCTCCAATTGCAATTCCTTTGATGTTGTCTCCATTCCAGCGTGTTTGTAAGTCATTCTTTTCTGTTTTGGCCTTCAGTGGGGATCAATTTTGGCAAGATTTGCTGCATGTGCCTGCACTTGCTGGCGTATGGCCTGCCTGCATTTTGATGGCTTTGACTTTGGGAAAGATTTTTTCTTTTTTTTTTTTTATTATTTTAAGTATTCATGCCATCTCCCTCACATCTTGCCCCCTAAGTTGTGTCTTCCTCCTTGACTTTTTCCCCTGCTTTTGCAACATCTGTGAGCTTAGTTTTGGCACCTTTTGGTCCTTTGCAATGCAGCTGATTTCCTCACAGCCTATTTTTTGAAGAGACTAAAATTCCGAATTTTCTGCTTTTTTCAATTGCATTTCATTTGAACCTATCTCCTTTCCAGAGTGTTTGTAAGCCTTTCTTTTGGGATCCGCAAGATTCCTTTTCCCTTCCCGAAAGGAAATTTCATTTCCTTTCGGGAAGGGAAAAGGAATCTTGCGATTTAAATGGGGACCAATAGAGGAATCTTTGGTGCATGTCCCTGCACTTGATGGCAGGCCGTGCCTTTTGATGGCTTTGACTTTGGGATAGATTTTTTTCTTTTTTTGGTTGTTTTCTGAAGTGTTCATGCCATGTCCCTCATATCTTGCCCCCTAAGTTGTGTCTTCCTCCTTGACTTTTTCCCCTGCTTTTGCAACATCTGTGAGCTTAGTTTTGGCATCTTTTGGTCGTTTGCACTGCACCTGATAAAACCCCAGGCCATTTTCTTAGAGTCACTAAATTTCCCAAATTTTCTTTTTTTCTCCTCCAATTGCAACTCCTTTGATGTTGACTCCTTTCCAGCGTGTTTGTAAGTCCTTCTTTTCTGTTTTGCCTTCAGTGGGGATCAATTTTGGCATGCTTTGCTGCATGTGCCTGCCCTTGGTGGCGTATGGCCTGCCTGCATTTTGATGGCTTTGACTTTGGGAAAGATTTTTTCTTTTTTTTTTTTTTTTTGTTTTAAGTATTCATGCCATGTCCCTCATATCTTGCTCCCTAAATTGTGTCTTCCTCCTTGACTTTTTCCCCTGCTTTTGCAACATCTGTTAGCTTCGTTTTGGCACCTTTTGTTCCTTTGCAATGCACCTGATATAAACCCAGGCCATTTTCTTAGAGTCACTAAATTTCCCAAATTTTCTTTTTTTCTCCTCCAATTGCAATTCCTTTGATGCTGTCTCCATTCCAGCGTGTTTGTAAGTCCTTCTTTCCTGTTTTGGCCTTCAGTGGGGATCAATTTTGGCAAGATTTGCTGCATGTGCCTGCACTTGCTGGCGTATGGCCTGCCTGCATTTTGATGGCTTTGACTTTGGGAAAGAGTTTTTCTTTTTTTTTTTCTTTTTTATTTTAAGTATTCATGCCATGTCCCTCATATCTTGCTCGCTAAGTTGTGTCTTCCTCCTTGACTTTTTCCCCTGCTTTTGCAACATCTGTGAGCTTAGTTTTGGCACCTTTTGGTCCTTTGAACTGCACCTGATATAAACCCAGGCCACTTTCCAAGTGTCATTAAATTTCCCAAATTTTCTTTTTTTCTCCTCCAATTGCAATTCCTTTGATGCTGTCTCCATTCCAGCGTGTTTGTAAGTCCTTCTTTTCTGTTTTGGCCTTCAGTGGGGATCAATTTTGGCAAGATTTGCTGCATGTGCCTGCACTTGCTGGCGTATGGCCTGCCTGCATTTTGATGGCTTTGACTTTGGGATAGATTTTTTCTTTTTTTTTTCTTTTTTTTGTTTTAAGTATTCATGCCATGTCCCTCATATCTTGCTCGCTAAGTTGTGTCTTCCTCCTTGACTTTTTCCCCTGTTTTTGCAACATCTGTGAGCTTAGTTTTGGCACCTTTTGGTCCTTTGCAATGCACCTGATATAAACCCAGGCCATTTTCTTAGAGTCACTAAATTTCCCAATTTTCTTTTTTTCTCCTCCAATTGCAATTCCTTTGATGCTGTCTCCATTCCAGCGTGTTTGTAAGTCCTTCTTTTCTGTTTTGGCCTTCAGTGGGGATCAATTTTGGCAAGCTTTGCTGCATGTGCCTGCACTTGCTGGCGTATGGCCTGCCTGCATTTTGATGGCTTTGACTTTGGGAAAGATTTTTTCTTTTTTTTTTCTTTTTTGTTTTAAGTATTCATGCCATGTCCCTCATATCTTGCTCCCTAAGTTGTGTCTTCCTCCTTGACTTTTTCCCCTGCTTTTGCAACATCTGTGAGCTTAGTTTTGGCACCTTTTGGTCCTTTGCAATGCACCTGATATATACCCGGGCCATTTTCTTAGAGTCACTAAATTTCCCAAATTTTCTTTTTTTCTCCTCCAATTGCAATTCCTTTGATGGTGTCTCCATTCCAGCGTGTTTGTAAGTCCTTCTTTTCTGTTTTGGCCTTCAGTGGGGATCAATTTTGGCAAGATTTGCTGCATGTGCCTGCACTTGCTGGCGTATGGCGTGCCTGCATTTTGATGGCTTTGACTTTGGGATAGATTTTTTCTTTTTTTTTTTTTTTTTTGTTTTAAGTATTCATGCCATGTCCCTCATATCTTGCCCGCTAAGTTGTGTCTTCCTCCTTGACTTTTTCACCTGCTTTTGCAACATCTGTGAGCTTAGTTTTGGCACCTTTTGGTCCTTTGCAATGCACCTGATATAAACCCAGGCCATTTTCTTAGAGTCACTAAATTTCCCAAATTTTCTTTTTTTCTCCTCCAATTGCAATTCCTTTGATGCTGTCTAGATTCCAGCGTGTTTGTAAGTCCTTCTTTTCTGTTTTGGCCTTCAGTGGGGATCAATTTTGGCAAGCTTTGCTGCATGTGCCTGCACTTGCTGGCGTATGGCCTGCCTGCATTTTGATGGCTCTGACTTTGGGAAAGATTTTTTCTTTTTTTTTTCTTTTTTGTTTTAAGTATTCATGCCATGTCCCTCATATCTTGCCCCCTAAGTTGTGTCTTCCTCCTTGACTTTTTCCCCTGCTTTTGCAACATCTGTGAGCTTAGTTTTGGCACCTTTTGGTCCTTTGCAATGCACCTGATATAAACCCAGGCCATTTTCTTAGAGTCACTAAATTTCCAAAATTTTCTTTTTTTCTCCTCCAATTGCAATTCCTTTGATGTTGACTCCTTTCCAGCGTGTTTGCAAGTCCTTCTTTTCTGTTTTGGCCTTCAGTGGGGATCAATTTAGGCAAGCTTTGCTGCATGTGCCTGCCCTTGGTGGCGTATGGCCTGCCTGCATTTTGATGGCTTTGACTTTGGGAAAGATTTTTTCTTCTTTTTTTTTTAATATTTTAAGTATTCATGCCATGTCCCTCATATCTTGCCCCGTAAGTTGTGTCTTCCTCCTTGACTTTTTCCCCTGCTTTTGAAACATCTGTGAGCTTAGTTTTGGCACCTTTTGGTCCTTTGCAATGCAGCTGATTTCCTCACAGCCTATTTTTTGGAGAGACTAAAATTCCCGATTTTCTGCTTTTTTCAATTGCATTTCATTTGAACCTATCTCCTTTCCAGAGTGTTTGTAAGCCTTTCTTTTGGGATCTGCAAGATTCCTTTTCCCTTCCCGAAAGGAAATTTCATTTCCTTTCGGGAAGGGAAAAGGAATCTTGCGATTTCAATGGGGACCAATAGAGGAATCTTTGGTGCATGTCCCTGCACTTGATGGCAGGCCATGCCTTTTGATGGCTTTGACTTTGGGAAAGATTTTTTTCTTTTTTTGGTTGTTTTCTGAAGTGTTTATGCCATGTCCCTCATATCTTGCCCCCTAAGTTGTGTCTTCCTCCTTGACTTTTTCCCCTGCTTTTGCAACATCTGTGAGCTTAGTTTTGGCACCTTTTGGTCCTTTGCAATGCACCTGATATAAACCCAGGCCATTTTCTTAGAGTCACTAAATTTCCAAAATTTTCTTTTTTTCTCCTCCAATTGCAATTCCTTTGATGGTGTCTCCATTCCAGCGTGTTTGTAAGTTCTTCTTTTCTGTTTTGGCCTTCAGTGGGGATCAAGCTCACGCTGCAGTGCTCCGGTACAGACGGCAGGCGGCGCTGTATAAAGTAAGTATAAAATATCACCTATCTATAAGAAGGAATAAAAGCTCTATGTCACGTGCAGCAGTAGAAAATTTCAGGCTCCCAGGGAATAAATAGGTTTCTTTAAATCATTTTCGTTTTGGAGTTTTTTTTTTTTACTCCCGGCTAGCCTGAAAGTTTCTTCTGCTGCTTTTTTATTCCAAAACTAGAAAGGTAAACCAAGATCAGAAATACAAGAAAGGGAAAGGGAAAGGGAAGGAAGGGAAACGGAAAGGGAAAGGGAAAGTAAAGGAAAGGAAAGGAAGCAGGAGAGCAAGAGGGAAGGGAAGTGGTGAAAAACAGAGTGAAAAAAGTAAAAAGAGCTGTTGGGAAAAAGAGAGGGCATTCGGGAGGAGCGGTGCTGCCTCAGGTCCTTCCGCGCCCTGGGGCGAAGGACCCGTTTGATGCCCGGGAGGGACTGCAGCTCCCGGTGGCGGGGGACGGAGCCGTGGCTGTCAGCCCGAGACTACAACTCCCGGCAGACCCTGCTGCCGGCGCGGCGTGTGACGCAACGGCCGACGCGGCACGTGAGTGGCTGGCGTGCCAGGCGGCCGCACGGGGCTGTGCGCGGGCAGCTGCCGGCGCCTCTCCCGTGCGGGACGGCGACGCTGGAGGGACGAAGCCTCCGTCTGGCCGCCCGCACGTAGCTGAGCAGCGCAGAAGGAGCGTCCGCCCGGTTCCTCGGCCTCACTCGGCGGTGCCGGGGCCGGGGGCGCTGCCGCCCGCCGATGGCGGAGGGCGAGGCGGTGCTTTGCTGCCGCGGGCCGGGAGCTGCAGGAGCCGCCCCGGGCCAGCGGCGCCGGGCGCTCCTGCGGTCCCGGTGGGGCGGCTGCCCTCGGGCTGGCGGAGGCGCAGGAGGAGCCCCCGAGCTGCAGCCGTCTGCCTCGGGCTGCTGCCGGTGCTGCGGGCGGAGGCGGCTCCGCCGCGTGTTGGGCGTTGCGAGCCGAGAGCGCTGCGATATCGCCGCAATGACGGGGCCGCTGCCTGCGTTAGTGCTCGTGGCTCTTTCTGCCGTGGAAACGGGTGGAGCGGCGCTGAGCGGTAAACCCAGAGATGGCCGGGAGAATGCCCAGCGCAGGGAGCAGGCGGGCTGTATCCTTCGGATGGCACAGGTGCGATCTGCAAAGTCACCCCCCCTTCCGCCCCTGCCCTCCCGAGCCCCAGGGAAAATGCTTTCCAGCATTGTCGAGCTTGTGAAAGACAAAACTTGTGATTTGACACTAGCATGCAGGAAAGGTTTCTGTCCAGATTAGCAAATGCCTAAATTGTTCTTGGTTCCATCCCATGACCGGTTTTAGGCAGCGACTTTATACTGCTTTTAGGATTTTCTTGTACCATGGTGAGAAAATAGGCAGGTCTGATAATGGTTTCACTTTTTTTCTACTTCACGTTCCATAAGATTCTTTGATCCAAGCACTTGTTTTAAAATTCTACTGTAGGCGTTTATGGTTCACTTTATTTTTCTTTGCAGCACCCGTGACTTTTTTTTTTCTCTAAATCGGGAGAAAATATAGCTGAGTAAAATTACCTTGATTTTCTTCCTTCTTTTTTAACTGATTTCTTTTTATTAAAAATGCTATTTGAATATGTAGAAAAAGTGGGGATGTCCTGTAATATATTGTAGCTTTTCTTGTTTACAGGGTACTCAGAAAATATGTCTCCCTTAGAGTCCCACAGAAACGTTCTCAGTGCGATCTCTATCGAGGTATGTATTTACAAGTAAGTGATCCCTTTAGATATTTGCCTGTCAATTACCTTTTCCTGTAATTCAGAGCTTGCGTTCTGTGGGTTTTATGGTAAACCTGTAAAACATGTAAAAATGGTTTTGCAAGTCTTAATCGTTGAAGGCAGCAATAAGTGGATTTGGAGCCTGTTCTTGACCAGACAAAGGGAAAAAGTGTGACTTTGGTGCTGAACTTGTCCTTTTTCATTTGACTTGTCTTGAATTATTTAAGAATAGAGAGAACTAGAAAAAGAGAGAAATAGAATTGGTTATTGAGCACTCCTCAAATGCTCACCATGATTCAGTGCAGAGCCGAAGGGAAGGGTGATGGAACAGAGCTCTGTGCTTTAGAAGGAAATAAATTTAAACCTGACCTCCACACAGAGTCTCACTAACTTCTGTGGTTTAAAATACAAAATACGTTTAGGAAGTGTTGGAAGTTAGTATTTTGGAAAGAAATGGCAGTTCCACAGAACATTCCATTGAACAGAGGCTCTCGCAACGATTCACGTTGTAACTGCTGTCACTGCAATCAGTTGGTGGTTCAGCCTTGAAATGTGCACTTGCCCTTCTATAAAGCACTGTTTTGTTTGCCTTTCAGCGCTATGAGTCCTGATAAATTGGAGAAGAGCCCAAAAGAAATTTTTCATCCCTTGATATAAAAGGTAGGAAGTGACTTTTTTTGGTCTGGTTCTTTTTCTTTATTATTTTCTGGAAATAAAAGTAAGTAAGTATAGGCACTACTGGTTTGTTTCTTCCAGTAGCAGGTGATAATAACAGTAGTAGTACTAGTAAAAATAAGAATAGAAATAATAATAGTAATGTAATACTACTTAAACTGTCTTTATCCATTGAACTGGCCATTTCAAATCAAAACTTCTAAACACAAATCAAACCATCATCCTTGTAGAATCTTTCACAGCAGTGGGCTAGAGATCCTGGTTTTGTTGACAGGATTTATTGGTTCTGGAAGAGCAAGAGGGAAGTAGAAGCCTAACTACTTCTAGCTCACAGACCTGTCCAGTGAACACAGCTTTGTGTTTTCATAGGCTTGTGATGACTTTGAAATCAATTGGTCATTACAGTATAAAAAATTAATGTTTTCTTGAACGTGACAGCAGAAATAACTTTAGGCACCAACTTAATAATAATAGATCACCAATTTAAGTTAAAAATTCATGCTAGACTATCAAAATTCAAAGGTAAATTATTATGTATTAGGTGGTGGTATAAAGTGTATGTTCTAATGTGTAATGCAAAGATGCATAGATACCTGAAAGTCCTTAGAGGAAACAAATTTTTATGTCTGCTGTTTGATTGTTTATCATACGATATTTGGTTTTATTTCCCAGGGATCGGTGAATTTTAACTTTGGAGTCCTCTATGCTAAGGATGCTCAGCCTACAGATGATGAAATGTTCAGTAATGGTGAGTTTTTCACCTTCTCTTTAATTGCTATGCTGATCTGAATAAGAAAACAACAAAAGCAAGAGAAAAAAAAGGATGGTTGATTATTTTTTACGCTGTTATGTTTGGTTTTGCTCAGTATTTGCTGCAGCTCTGCTTACCCAAGCTTTGGGTTCCTTCTGTCCCACTGGGAGTTGCCCAATTTGGTTGCATCTGGTGAAATTCACCCTGAGACCTTACAGAACTAGCTCAAACTACGTGAGAGCCATTTGCAGTTCTCTCCGGACACCTGGAGAATGGGTGACCTTTCTGAGGATGTGGCAGGAGTACTTCTATCAAAACTCAGTCTGTGAAATTTCTGGGGAAAACCCTTTTCTGTCCTGAAGGGTTCAAACTCTGGTGAGGATCCAGTTATCAGGTGCTCACCTGGATGGTTCCAGCTCTTAAAGTGAACACTTGTACTCTTGCCCTGTACTTTACATCTATTGTATTTTTGTTATTTTGCAAGATTTTTTGTCTTTGCAAAATATTGTGCATTTCACTCTTTGGAACCTCTCAGATGGTTCTTTGGTGCAGCACCACCCCATGGGACACTTGGCTGCTGTCCTGAAGGGGTTGGTCGCTAGAATTGTAAATCCTGGAGAGTTTATAAGTCCTCTGTCCCCAGGGAGGTATCGTGCTTTGTTTACTTTTGTTCTGTTGGTTAGGCGCTGCTTCTCGTTGCAAGTATGAATTTCAAACTACCCTGTTCTTTTTTTAACTGTTTTCCTGGTTCTCTCCGTGCGGCAGGGAAAGACTCTCGTATCCTTGTCGTCGGGCTCGGTGCTGTCCAAGAAGATACAGAGACTAAAAAAATCATAAGCAGCAAAATATGACTGCAGGGAAAAGAAGCTGGAGAGAACAGAAGGTGATATTGTTATCCTTACCCTGTATTAGAAACATCCACTGTGCTTTGATGCTGGCAGCTGCCAGGGGCGTGTTAGCTCTTGGTAGGCAGGTGTAGGTGTTCACTTGTAGGTTTTTTCTCTGGACAAGTCAATTCAAACTTTGCTAAGCTTATATTTGCAGATTACTCTCTAGCACAGTCCAGCATGACATTTTTGAATGTTGTAAAAATACCATGTTACTTGGAAATTGCTAATGAAGAGAAGCTTTTGGGGAAAATAAGATTTCCGGGTTGAAGATGTGAGAAGAATTTTGTGGGGATGTTAGACTGAAATAAAGCACACTTTAGGCTGGACTGGCACGCTGGCAGGTCCCCAATTAAACAGTAGTGCTGAGATTAGCCTGGGGGTTGCCCATGGTTTCTGTAGAAATCAATGTTTCCTGGTCTTCAGAGGTAAGCTGCTTTGAAAAGCTGGAAGGTGCAGCATAGTGACAATCCCCGTGCTTTGGATTAAAAGTAGATTTCAGAAGGGTCCTAGGCTTTTGTCTTTTCCTAGAAGTCGATGTAATCCTGTCGAGGAGTTTTTAATTCTGTGCTGCCATGTCATCCATCAGAGCCCTGTTGTACTAATCATCATCCAGGTACAAAACAAAAAATCAGACCCTGTCCCAACCACTTGGAGCCCAGAACACGATTTCCTCAGGCTGCCATTTGTGTGCCATCGGTACTCACCATGGAAGCGAGCTGGGGATTGTTGCAGCTGTTGGGAACAAACTGCTTCTGGTCACACAGAAATGGAATTGGGACGACGCCTCGGCCAGCCCCTCTCTGCCATCGTCTCCTGAATCTGCAGCAGAGCAGTTCCAGTCCATCCGGGCACGTGTAATCCAGTTCCTGATGATCTGAGCACACGGAGCGGCGCTCAGCTGCTGTGGGGGGCTCAGGGAAGGCAGAGTGTGCATTGTCATCTTCCTGAACCTACAGACCAATCAAAGTGAGAAGCCACAGGGTGGAAATCAGTCGCATATATGCTAAATAAAACTTGCAGATTTTTTTAAGAGTTGTTTCTGCTTGTTCTTTGTTGTGCTTCAGTGCTTAGAAAACCTCTCTTTAAAATCAGTTCAGTTCATCAGTTGAACCTTTGTTTGCAGACCCTCACTGAGTAGAATTTGTTGCAGAGTCAGTGCACACTGTGCTGGCCTCCCGGGAGTGTGAGGAGCTCATGTGTGCTACTTTTTGCTTTAGGACGCTCTGAGGTATTTATTCCTTTTGGGATACATGATGAGAATTCCCAAGAGAGGTAGTTGTAAGGTATGACATCCGGAAAAAGCCTGTGTGGTTGGAATGTTGTTGCTGTCAAAAGTTAATTTTTTCTTAGCCAGTAGTTAGTTTTTTGCTTTATTTTTGTGGTATCAGTATGTTATTGTTTAAAAAATTGCTTCAAAATAACTTCAGTGGTCGGCCACCAGTACCTTGTTCAGATTTGCCTGTTTGCTTGTAGCTGAAATGTTCACATCTTGTTTATCATTCTATTTAAGAAACTGCTGCCCAGCCAACTAATAACTGAATATCCATCTGTCTGGGACACGGGGAGAGGATTTAGGTAATGTCTTTGTTTCCAGAAAAAAGTTCCAGTGTAGTTTCTAAACAGAGGAAAAGGGGGTGAAGACTCGGGGCTCTGATGCCGTTGGGGCACCCCAAGGTCCCCAGGAGAGGGAGCCCCACTGGGGTGCAGGAGCAGGTGTGTTCTCATGTAATATAGAACAAATTATAAATATGACAATTATAAATATAAAATATTTTAAATAGTTAAATAAAGCAGGGTGTTTTATTTGTCAATAGACAGTGTTTTGATTATCCAAATTTTAAGTACAAATCATATAAAGGTAGAAATCTAAGTATAGAAATATATCATAAATACATATAGATAAAGTTTAAAAATATAAGAAAAAATTAGTTGTATTAGTAGATATTATACATAATAAAAATAATAATTTAAATACATTTCCAGAATTTTATATATATGTAATTATTAATATACTGCATCAAAAGAAACAATAAAAATAAATGTGAATATTATTATACAAAGTATAAAAATATTTCAATCTCGTTTAAAAGAAGGTGGTTTTTTGTATTTATTTGGTTAGAGACGGGGTTTTTATTTGGAATAATAGAAGTATTATAGAAGTATAAATCTAAATGTAGAAATATACAATCTATAGAGAAAGATATTTAAAAAACACGAGCGAACGACGCCGCCTTCGGCCGAATGGAACGAGCTCAGCCGCACCAAGGCGAGACCGGCGGAACCTGACGGCCTCGAGCGAACCGAGGCCAGGCTTGCGAGGCTGCCTGAACGGAGCCGAGCTCAGCCGAACCGAGCCCGCTGCTCTCGTGCGCGCTAATTAGCGCGAGTGCGGTCACAGCCTAATGAGCTCCTGTGCCACCCCGCGCTCCCGATCGTGTCCGTGCGATGGCCGGGACGCGGCAGCAGGGGAGCCCCGAGCCGGGCGAGTTTAACGTGAGGCGGCGCCGCTTGCCCGCCCTCAGGGAGCCGAGGCGCGTCGAACGCACGGAGAGCGGCTCCGAGTTCGGCCGGATGAAGCCGAGCCGCGCCGAAGAGGCGAATGCGGCCGACAATAGCCGAGTTTAGCCGCTAATAGCCGAATTTAGCAGCAGAGCCGACTCGAGCCGAGTGTCGTCGAAGCCAACCGAACTCCGCCTAGCGCAGCATCCCGGGCATGGCGAGGCGCCGGGCCGGGCTCGGGGTGCAGCCGGGGCTCTGTGAGGCTTCCCCGCCTGTCCCTCCCTCTAGCCCTCCTTCCTTCTCCCCGTATTCGCCTTCTCTCGCTCCCTTTCCCCCACTCTCTCTCCCCCCACAAGCCCGGCTCCTTCCTGTCCAGTCCCTAGCCCGCTACTCCCTTCTGTTCCCCCTGTCTCCCTCCTCTGTCCACCCTCCCTCTACCCCCCTCCCGGGCTTTCCTTCCCGTCCCGCTTTCCTGCACAGCCCGACCTCCCTCGCCGCCCTTTCTCATGCCCTGCTCTCGCTCCTCTCTTCCCGTGCCCCCTTTCCCTCTTTGCCCCGCAGCCGCGGGGCTCGGGGTGCCGGAGAATGAAGGCCCGAGGGCCGGAGCCCGGCGCCGCTCGGCCCTTGCAGGAGTCCCCGCACGGGGCCGGGGGCTCTCGGCGGATCCCCCCGTGCCGGTCAGGCGCCCCGCCCGACAGCGCCGGAGCTGCGGCTTTCCCGGCACGGCGCCGAGAGCGGCCCCCGCTCGGTGCCGCGCCGTGCCCGCCGTCGGTGCCGCTCCCTCTCGCTGCCCCTGGCCCGGGACAGCGAGGCTGGGGAGGAACCTCAACCCTTCTGGGGGCCGCCCCCCTTTCTTGTCGCAGCAGAATCCCTTTCTGCGGGGATGGGCGCGTGGAAAGGGCTTGGAGGAAGCGCTGCGCTGCTGCTGTCCGGGGCAGTCGGACTCGCTCTGTGCCTTCCTTGGGGCTCAGGGAAAGGGGGTGAAGGCTCGGGGCTCTGATGCCGTTGGGCACCCCGCGGTCCCCAGGAGCGGGAGCCCCACTGCGGTGCAGGAGCAGGCGGGGGCGGGCGAGGGGCGTCACGCTGGGGGCCGTCCCCCAGAGGGACCCAAAGCTGCCGCCAAATGCACAGGGAGGGGTGGGTGTAGGATGCTGAAACCTGTCCAGGTATTCGTTTTTATAGGTCTTGGTAAAGAACAGGAATTTGTCTCTAAATTCCTTTGGGGAGAAACCCTCTCTATCCACTCATTTGTTTACAGGAACGTAGGAAACTCCGACTAGAGATGGGTAGCAGTTTTGAAGATATTGCCCTAGCGTTTTTATCTAGGAACGGACCGAGCTGTGCCCCGAAACCATCAGAACAGCTGCGGGGGCTGGAGGCAATAGAAAGGGCTCTCTGGCACCTTTTGCCTCCGTTCTCTGCCAGTCCCCAAATCGTGTCGCAGTCCCGGAAGAGGCGCTTGTCATCCAGAGTGCCAAACAAAGACCTGTAAATTCCCAGCTCTGCCTTGTGTTTCATGTGTTTTTTTTTTTTTTTATTTCATATTTATGTCATTACAGGAAGCAAGGAAAGAAGAAATGTGACTGGTTCCCACTATTGCTGTGTGAATGCTTTTTTTAAGGGCTGTCTTTTTCCACTCCAAGCTTGACTTTCCCCCTCCTTTTTCGAGGTCTGCTGCATTGGGTGTCCCAAGGAGGGCTGGGTTCCTCAGCAGGGGTCTTAGGAGTTGGCGCTGATTCTGCTTTTTCTGAAGGTGTGTCAAAGTGTGCTAGCAGAATGACAGTTTTCTGCACTGGAAAGCTTTCCCTCAATGCCATCAGTGCACGTACGTGTTTGAGTTGTGGAACCAGACGGACTAAGGAACGCCAACACCCGTAGCGGATTTCTGTTTGCTCTGTGTCTGTGAGAAGCGGGCTGTGTGCTGGACAGGGAGAGGCGCTGTTGGAGAGTGGCAGCGGCGCCAGGTGTGAGTGTGAGGATGATGGGGGCTCGGAGCAGCCCAGGTGTGAGCTGTGAGGATGATGGGGGCTCGGAGCAGCCCAGGTGTGAGCTGTGAGGATGATGAGGGGCCGGCTCCTGCCGGGGCGAGGCTGTTTTAGGGGGAGGCTTTGCCTCAGCTCCCTTTTGCATGGAGCTGCTGAGTGGAGGGGTTTATGGGGCGCTCCCGGCGCTGTCTCGTGGAAGGACTGCGGGAGCTTCTCACAGGCTCGGGGGCAACACCTGGATCCGCGCTTGGATACGTGGAGCATCGCTTAAAGGAGGCGCCGAGGGATGAATCTTTGTGCCGGGGAGCAGCAGCCGAACAGGTGAGCCCGTGTGGGTTTGGAGCGGGGAATTTTGTCCTTCCCCTTTGCAATTTCATCTTGCCAGTCCCTCCCCGGATCCCCAGGAACAAAAGTGGAGCTTATGAGGACAAAAGGGATTAAGGAGAAGGAAGCAGCTACTCTTCTTTTATTGTCTGCGTTTGAACTGAGGGGATCCCCCTTCACTTGTGGTTTTCAGGGGGTTGATTGCAGGAAAAGCTGCCTTTTCCAGGCTGTGAGGGGTATCCCGGGGGTGACAGGGAATCCCTGCGTTCTATTCTAAGGGGAATGGGGAGAGTATTGTTGTGGTGTTATGGGTTTGATTTGAAGGCAGCCCACCCCATTTTCATCACCCTCGGGTTTAAATGGAGGGGGGTTAGCCCTGGTGTCCCTCCTTTTCAAGGGTTTGAATGGAGGTCGAAATCGCCCTTTGCCATCAGTCGAAGGCTTTCATTTGAGGAGCGCCCCTTCTTTTCTGCTCTCCTAGGGGACGAAACTGAAGGGGAGAAGGCATTTCTTTGCCCTTGTTGGAGTGAGGTGCGCCCCGCCTGCGGCGTCAGTTTCGGGGTTGGGTTGCGGGAAGCCGCAGCTCCGGCAGCGTTTGTAGGGCTGCAATGGGGCTGTGCCGCTGCATCAGAGGGCGCTCCTCGTGCCCGCGGCCCGGCCCGGAACGTTCCCGCTCGGGAGCGCTGCTGGCACGGCCCGGGCAGCTGCCGGGGCGCACGGGGGATTCGGCACGGCCGGGCCGGCCGAGGGCGGCAGTGGCGGAGCCGCGCCGGTGCGAGCCGAGGGGAGCCGTGCCAGCCCGGGCGGTGCCGGCCGCTCCGTCCGCTCCGGGCGCGGGGCTCGGGCGCCGCCGGTAGCCCCGGGCCCGGTGCCGGCCCCGCCGGGCAGGGGCAGCGGGCGGGGCTCCCCAGGACGGCGCCGGCCCCGCGTGCCGGAGCAGCCGCCGGAGGAGCCGCTTTCCTGCCGGGAGCCGCGCTCCGTCCGGGGCCGGCAGCGAGCGCGGGGCTCAGCCGCTCAAAGTTCGGCGGTGCCGTGGTTCGGAGGCGCTTTGCAGGCCTTGATTGCATCGCTGTGCTCGGTTTGCAGCGGGTGTCCGCTAAGGGATACGGTGTTCTTCCCGAGTGGCACGGTTCTCGGTGCAGGTGGGGATGGTAAAGGTTCGTTTCGGATTGGGTTTTGTAATCGGATATATATATATTTTTTTGCCGGGGTATTATGTTTGGAAAGGCGCGCAATGGTTTTTACGGGTCGTAGCGTGAAGCAGCGGTTCGGATTTTAATTCTGTTGCGGCGGCTTTTATTAGCGTGAGTGTGTGGTGTTTGTTTTGGGGGGCTTGAGGTAGCATCGTGCCGTTCATAGCAGCGGGTTTTTAATCTTTATAATCTTTATAATCTTTATAATCTTTATAATTTGTGTTTATCCTCCTCCAGGGCTTTTATTTATTTGGCTTGTTTGATTGTAGTGTATGTTTTATGGTTACGGGTAATTTGGGAGACATTGTTTATGGTTACGTTTGTCTTTAGTCTTTGTGTTGGTTTCTAGGTGGTATTTTTATTTTGATAGATTGAGGCACTATGGGTTTATTCCGTTAGGAACTTTTTTTTTTGCTGTTGTAAATTTAAGTTTATTTGGTTTTGGGTTCGTTTTTTTTTTTGATTTTTTTTTTTTTTGTCCTTTGATGTATTTGATTGCTGTTTATTAGTTTTATTTTTGGGAACGTGCGTATTTATGTGTTGGGTGTCTTTAAGTATTTTTTTTATTTGCGTAGGAATTTTCTTAGTTTTTAGTGGTTGAGATTTTTTTCCATTTCGTTAATTAGTTTGGTTCCTAAAGTTAGATGTACAGAGTATTGGTTATTGTTTGAGTTAGTGTAGAGGTAGAATTTTGTTTATTTTTTTTTTAATAACGTTCAAGGTCAGTGGCACTGTTTGGAGTTTAGTCAATTGGTTTGATTTTTTTTAGTAGTTTTTATGGTTTGCTGTGTGTGTTTCTACAGGGTTTTATTTTATTTTGGTTCCATTTTTCTGAATGTGATGAGAACTGTTAGTGAAAAGAGTGTTAAGTGTCTTTTCGCTGGCAGTTGATTGGCTGGTGGAGTTATCTTGATGTTTTTGGAAGATATTGGTGGGAATTCAGTGCTGTTTGTTTTGTCATTTTATTTAGGAATTGGATTTTAAATGTAAAATTATAACTATAACGATAATTAAACTAAACAAATATATGTATAGAAATGGGAATAAAAAACTTAAAATTTAATTATCGACCGAATATATAAAAAAATTCCATGTAACGTAAATCATTATATATTATATTAAGATATATTATTTTTTAATACAGGGTATTATATATGTTTCTAGATATACAAAAATATAGATTATGGATAGAAACGAAACAACAATCAAAATATATAGAAATGTATGACAAATATATGTAGACATATATAGAAAAAGAAAATATCCATGAATATAGAAAAAAAAAATTGATACAATAATTAATTCAAGTCATAGTGTATATATAGTATTATAATACATTATGAGAAATATGTATTGAATACTTATAAATAACGTCCATCAACATGTTAACATATAATATGAAAAAATTACAAAAAAAATGTGAAAATTATAAATGTAAATATATTTTTTAAAATACATAAATACAGTGGATCTTTTATTTAAAAAAAGACAGGGGATTGACTATAAAAATAATAAACAAAAGAATATAAAGGTAGAAATTAAAGTATAGAAATATGTATTAAATAAATACAGATATTACAAAAAATTAAAGAAAACCAAAGTTATAGGGGAGATATGAAAAATTATTTAAAAAAAGGTAAATATATTTTAAACCTACATGTATATTATTATAATTATTATCATACAGCATTAAAAGAAACAATACAAATAAATCTGAAAAAAATTATACAATGCAAAAATTTAAAAATTTCAAGGTCATTTAAAAGAAGGAGGGTTTTTCTATTTGTTTATTTAGAGACAAACAAAAAATGTATTTCCTTTTGAGAAGGAAAAAGGAATCTTGTGTGTTCAGTGGGGACCAATAGAGGAATCTTTGGTGCATGTCCCTGCACTTGATGGCAGGCCATGCCTTTTGAAGGCTTTGACTTTGGGAAAGATTTTTTTCTTTTTTTGGTTGTTTTCTGAAGTGTTCATGCCATGTCCCTCATATCTTGCCCCCTGTTGTGTCTTCCTCCTTGACTTTTTCCCCTGCTTTTGCAACATCTGTGAGCTTAGTTTTGGCATCTTTTGGTCCTTTGCACTGCACCTGATAAAACCCCAGGCCACTTTCTAAGAGTCATTAAATTTCCCAAATTTTCTTTTTTTCTCCTCCAATTGCAATTCCTTTGATATTGTCTTCAATCCAGCGTGTTTGTAGGTCCTTGTTTTCTGTTTTGGCCTTCAGTGGGGATCAATTTTGGCAAGCTTTGCTGCATGTGCCTGCCCTTGCTGGCGTATGGCCTGCCTGCATTTTGATGGCTTTGACTTTGGGAAAGATTTTTTCTCTTTTTTTTCTTTTTTGTTTTAAGTATTCATGCCATGTCCCTCATATCTTGCTCCCTAAGTTGTGTCTTCCTCCTTGACTTTTTCCCCTGCTTTTGCAACATCTGTGAGCTTAGTTTTGGCATCTTTTGGTCCTTTGCACTGCACCTGATAAAACCCCAGGCCATTTTCTTAGAGTCACTAAATTTCCCAAATTTTCTTTTTTTCTCCTCCAATTGCAATTCCTTTGATGTTGACTCCTTTCCAGCGTGTTTGTAGGTCCTTCTTTTCTGTTTTGGCCTTCAGTGGGGATCAATTTTGGCAAGCTTTGCGGCATGTGCCTGCCCTTGGTGGCGTATGGCCTGCCTGCATTTTGATGGCTTTGACTTTGGGAAAGATTTTTTCTTTTTTTTTTTTTAATATTTTAACTATTCATGCCATGTTCCTCATATCTTGCCCCCTAAGTTGTGTCTTCCTCCTTGACTTTTTCCCCTGCTTTTGCAACATCTGTGAGCTTAGTTTTGGCACCTTTTGTTCCTTTGCACTGCACCTGATATAAACCCCAGGCCATTTTCTTAGAGTCACTAAATTTCCCAAATTTTTTTTTTTCTCCTCCAATTGCAATTCCTTTGATGTTGACTCCTTTCCAGCGTGTTTGTAGGTCCTTCTTTTCTGTTTTGGCCTTCAGTGGGGATCAATTTTGGCAAGCTTTGCTGCATGTGCCTGCCCTTGGTGGCGTATGGCCTGCCTGCATTTTGATGGCTTTGACTTTGGGAAAGATTTTTTCTTTTTTTTTTTTTTATTATTTTAAGTATTCATGCCATGTCCCTCATATCTTGCCCCCTAAGTTGTGTCTTCCTCCTTGACTTTTTCCCCTGCTTTTGCAACATCTGTGAGCTTAGTTTTGGCACCTTTTGGTCCTTTGCCCTGCACCTGATAAAACCCCAGGCCGTTTTCTTAGAGTCACTACATTTCCCAAATTTTTTTTTTTCTCCTCCAATTGCAATTCCTTTGATGTTGACTCCTTTCCAGCGTGTTTGTAGGTCCTTCTTTTCTGTTTTGGCCTTCAGTGGGGATCAATTTTGGCAAGCTTTGCTGCATGTGCCTGCCCTTGGTGGCGTATGGCCTGCCTGCATTTTGATGGCTTTGACTTTGGGAAAGATTTTCCCTTTTTTTTTTTTTTTTATTTTAAGTATTCATGCCATGTCCCTCATATCTTGCCCCCTAAGTTGTGTCTTCCTCCTTGACTTTTTCCCCTGCTTTTGCAACATCTGTGAGCTTAGTTTTGGCACCTTTTGGTCCTTTGCAATGCAGCTGATTTCCTCACAGCCTATTTTTTGAAGAGACTAAAATTCCCGATTTTCTGCTTTTTTCAATTGCATTTCATTTGAACCTATCTCCTTTCCAGAGTGTTTGTAAGCCTTTCTTTTGGGATTCGCAAGATTCCTTTTCCCTTCCCGAAAGGAAATGAAATTTCCTTTCGGGAAGGGAAAAGGAATCTTGCGATTTCAATGCGGACCAATAGAGGAATCTTTGGTGCATGTCCCTGCACTTGATGGCAGGCCATGCCTTTTGATGGCTTTGACTTTGGGAAAGATTTTTTTCTTTTTTTGGTTGTTTTCTGAAGTGTTCATGCCATGTCCCTCATATCTTGCCCCCTAAGTTGTGTCTTCCTCCTTGACTTTTTCCCCTGCTTTTGCAACATTTGTGAGCTTAGTTTTGGCATCTTTTGGTCCTTTGCACTGCACCTGATAAAACCCCAGGCCACTTTCTAAGAGTCATTAAATTTCCCAAATTTTCATTTTTTCTCCTCCAATTGCAATTCCTTTGATGGTGTCTCCATTCCAGCGTGTTTGTAAATCCTTCTTTTCTGTTTTGCCTTCAGTGGGGATCAATTTTGGCAAGCTTTGCTGCATGTGCCTGCCCTTGCTGGCGTATGGCCTGCCTGCATTTTGATGGCTTTGACTTTGGGGTAGATTTTTTCTTTTTTTTTTCTTTTTTGTTTTAAGTATTCATGCCATGTCCCTCATATCTTGCCCCCTAAGTTGTGTCTTCCTCCTTGACTTTTTCCCCTGCTTTTGCAACATCTGTGAGCTTAGTTTTGGCACCTTTTGGTCCTTTGCAATGCACCTGATAAAACCCCAGGCCATTTTCTTAGAGTCATTAAATTTCCCAAATTTTCTTTTTTTCTCCTCCAATTGCAATTCCTTTGATGGTGTCTCCATTCCAGCTTGTTTGTAGGTCCTTGTTTTCTGTTTTGGCCTTCAGTGGGGATCAATTTTGGCAAGCTTTGCTTCATGTGCCTGCCCTTGGTGGCGTATGGCCTGCCTGCATTTTGATGGCTTTGACTTTGGGAAAGATTTTTTTTTTTTTTTTTCTTTTTTGTTTTAAGTATTCATGCCATGTCCCTCATATCTTGCCCCCTGTTGTGTCTTCCTCCTTGACTTTTTCCCCTGCTTTTGCAACATCTGTGAGCTTAGTTTTGGCATCTTTTGGTCCTTTGCACTGCACCTGATATAAACCCAGGCCATTTTCTTAGAGTCATTAAATTTCCCAATTTTTTTTTTTCTCCTCCAATTGCAATTCCTTTGATGTTGACTCCTTTCCAGCGTGTTTGTAGGTCCTTCTTTTCTGTTTTGGCCTTCAGTGGGGATCAATTTTGGCAAGCTTTGCTGCATGTGCCTGCCCTTGCTGGCGTATGGCCTGCCTGCATTTTGATGGCTTTGACTTTGGGAAAGATTTTTTCTTTTTTTTTTTTTTTTATTATTTTAAGTATTCATGCCATGTCCCTCATATCTTGCCCCCTAAGTTGTGTCTTCCTCCTTGACTTTTTCCCCTGCTTTTGCAACATCTGTGAGCTTAGTTTTGGCATCTTTTGGTCCTTTGCAATGCACCTGATATAAACCCAGGCCATTTTCTTAGAGTCACTAAATTTCCAAAATTTTCTTTTTTTCTCCTCCAATTGCAATTCCTTTGATGTTGACTCCTTTCCAGCGTGTTTGTAAGTCTTTCTTTTCTGTTTTGGCCTTCAGTGGGGATCAATTTTGGCAAGCTTTGCTGCATGTGCCTGCCCTTGGTGGCGTATGGCCTGCCTGCATTTTGATGGCTTTGACTTTGGGAAAGATTTTTTCTTTTTTTTTTTTTTTATTATTTTAAGTATTCATGCCATGTCCCTCATATCTTGCCCCCTAAGTTGTGTCTTCCTCCTTGACTTTTTCCCCTGCTTTTGCAACATCTGTGAGCTTAGTTTTTGCATCTTGTGGTCCTTTGCACTGCACCTGATATAAACCCAGGCCATTTTCTTAGAGTCATTAAATTTCCCAAATTTTCTTTTTTTCTCCTCCATTTGCAATTCCTTTGATGTTGACTCTTTTCGATCGTGTTTGTAGGTCCTTCTTTTCTGTTTTGGCCTTCAGCGGGCATCAATTTTGGCAAGCTTTGCTGCATGTGCCTGCCCTTGGTGGCGTATGGCCTGCCTGCATTTTGATACATTTGACTTTGGGAAAGATTTTTTCTTTTTTTTTTTTAATATTTTAAGTATTCATGCCATGTCCCTCATATCTTGCCCCCTAAGTTGTGTCTTCCTCCTTGACTTTTCCCCCTGCTTTTGCAACATCTGTGAGCTTAGTTTTGGCATCTTTTGGTCCTTTGCACTGCACCTGATATAAACCCCAGGCCATTTTCTTAGAGTCACTTAATTTCCAAAATTTTTTTTTTTCTCCTCCAATTGCAATTCTTTGATGTTGACTCCTTTCCAGCGTGTTTGTAGGTCCTTCTTTTCTGTTTTGGCCTTCAGTGGGGATCAATTTTGGCAAGCTTTGCTGCATGTGCCTGCCCTTGGTGGCGTATGGCCTGCCTGCATTTTGATGGCTTTGACTTTGGGAAAGATTTTTTCTTTTTTTTTTTTTTTTTATTATTTTAGGTATTCATGCCATGTCCCTCATATCTTGCCCCCTAAGTTGTGTCTTCCTCCTTGACTTTTTCCCCTGCTTTTGCAACATCTGTGAGCTTAGTTTTGGCACCTTTTGGTCCTTTGCAATGCACCTGATATAAACCCAGGCAATTTTCTTAGAGACATTAAATTTCCCAATTTTTTTTTTTCTCCTCCAATTGCAATTCCTTTAATGTTGACTCCTTTCCAGCGTGTTTGTAGGTCCTTCTTTTGTGTTTTGGCCTTCAGTGGGGATCAATTTTGGCAAGCTTTGATGCATGTGCCTGCCCTTGCTGGCGTATGGCCTGCCTGCATTTTGATGGCTTTGACTTTGGGAAAGATTTTTTCTTTTTTCTTTTTTTTATTATTTTAAGTATTCATGCCATGTCCCTCATATCTTGCCCCCTAAGTTGTGTCTTCCTCCTTGACTTTTTCCCCTGCTTTTGCAACATCTGTGAGCTTAGTTTTGGCATCTTTTTTTCCTTTGCACTGCTCCTGATAAAACCCCAGGCCATTTTCTTAGAGTCACTAAATGTCCCAAATTTTCTTTTTTTCTCCTCCAATTGCAATTCCTTTGATGTTGACTCCATTCCAGCGTGTTTGTAAGTCCTTCTTTTCTGTTTTGGCCTTCAGTGGGGATCAATTTTGGCAAGCTTTGCTGCATGTGCCTGCCCTTGGTGGCGTATGGCCTGCCTGCAATTGTTGGCTTTGACTTTGGGAAAGATTTTTTCTTTTTTTTTTTTTTTATTATTTTAAGTATTCATGCCATGTCCCTCATATCTTGCCCCCTAAGTTGTGTCTTCCTCCTTGACTTTTTCCCCTGCTTTTGCAACATCTGTGAGCTTAGTTTTGGCACCTTTTGGTCCTTTGCAATGCAGCTGATTTCCTCACAGCCTATTTTTTGAAGAGACTAAAATTCCCGATTTTCTGCTTTTTTCAATTGCATTTCATTTGAACCTATCTCCTTTCCAGAGTGTTTGTAAGCCTTTCTCTTGGGATTCGCAAGATTCCTTTTCCCTTCCCGAAAGGAAATTTCATTTCCTTTCGGGAAGGGAAAAGGAATCTTGCGATTTCAATGGGGACCAATAGAGGAATCTTTGGTGCATGTCCCTGCCCTTGGTGGCGTATGGCCTGCCTGCATTTTGATGGCTTTGACTTTGGGAAAGATTTTTTCTTTTTTTTTTTTAATATTTTAAGTATTCATGCCATGTCCCTCATATCTTGCCCCCTAAGTTGTGTCTTCCTCCTTGACTATTTCCCCTGATTTTGCAACATCTGTGAGCTTAGTTTTGGCATCTTTTGGTCCTTTGCACTGCACCTGATATAAACCCAGGCCATTTTCTTAGAGTCACTAAATTTCCCAAATTTTCTTTTTTTCTCCTCCAATTGCAATTCCTTTGATGTTGACTCCATTCCAGCGTGTTTGTAAGTCCTTCTTTTCTGTTTTGCCTTCAGTGGGGATCAATTTTGGGAAGCTTTGCTGCATGTGCCTGCCCTTGGTGGCGTATGGCCTGCCTGCAATTGTTGGCTTTGACTTTGGGAAAGATTTTTTCTTTTTTTTTTTTTTATTATTTTAAGTATTCATGCCATGTCCCGCATATCTTGCCCCCTAAGTTGTGTCTTCCTCCTTCACTTTTTCCCCTGCTTTTGCAACATCTGTGAGCTTAGTTTTGGCACTTTTTGGTCCTTTCCAATGCAGCTGATTTCCTCACACCCTATTTTTTGAAGAGACTAAAATTCCCGATTTTCTGCTTTTTTCAATTGCATTTCATTTGAACCTATCTCCTTTCCAGAGTGTTTGTAAGCCTTTCTTTTGGGATTCGCAAGATTCCTTTTCCCTTCCCGAAAGGAAATTTCATTTCCTTTCGGGAAGGGAAAAGGAATCTTGCGATTTCAATGGGGACCAATAGAGGAATTTTGGTGCATGTCCCTGCCCTTGGTGGCGTATGGCCTGCCTGCATTTTGATGGCTTTGACTTTGGGAAAGATTTTTTTCTTTTTTTGGTTGTTTTCTGAAGTGTTCATGCCATGTCCCTCATATCTTGCCCCCTAAGATGTGTCTTCCTCCTTGACTTTTTCCCCTGCTTTTGCAACATCTGTGAGTTTAGTTTGGGCATCTTTTGGTCCTTTGCACTGCACCTGATAAAACCCCAGGCCATTTTCTTAGAGTCACTAAATTTCCCAAATTTTCTTTTTTTCTCCTCCAATTGCAATTCTTTTGATGTTGACTCCTTTCCAGCGTGTTTGTAGGTCCTTCTTTACTGTTTTGGCCTTCAGTGGGGATCAATTTTGGCAAGCTTTGCTGCATGTGCCTGCCCTTGCTGGCGTATGGCCTGCCTGCATTTTGATGGCTTTGACTTTGGGAAAGATTTTTTCTTTTTTTTTTTTTTTATTATTTTAAGTATTCATGCCATGTCCCTCATATCTTGCCCCCTAAGTTGTGTCTTCCTCCTTGACTTTTTCCCCTGCTTTTGCAACATCTGTGAGCTTAGTTTTGGCACTTTTTGGTTCTTTCCAATGCAGCTGATTTCCTCACAGCCTATTTTTTGAAGAGACTAAAATTCCCGATTTTCTGCTTTTTTCAATTGCATTTCATTTGAACCTATCTCCTTTCCAGAGTGTTTGTAAGCCTTTCTTTTGGGATTCGCAAGATTCCTTTTCCCTTCCCGAAAGGAAATTTCATTTCCTTTCGGGAAGGGAAAAGGAATCTTGCGATTTCAATGGGGACCAATAGAGGAATCTTTGGTGCATGTCCCTGCCCTTGGTGGCGTATGGCCTGCCTGCATTTTGATGGCTTTGACTTTGGGAAAGATTTTTTCTTTTTTTTTTTTAATATTTTAAGTATTCATGCCATGTCCCTCATATCTTGCCCCCTAAGTTGTGTCTTCCTCCTTGACTTTTCCCCCTGCTTTTGCAACATCTGTGAGCTTAGTTTTGGCACCTTTTGGTCCTTTGCACTGCACCTGATAAAACCCCAGGCCATTTTCTTAGAGTCACTAAATTTCCCAAATTTTCTTTTTTTCTCCTCCAATTGCAATTCCTTTGATGTTGACTCCTTTCCAGCTTGTTTGTAGGTCCTTCTTTTCTGTTTTGGCCTTCAGTGGGGATCAATTTTGGCAAGCTTTGCTTCATGTGCCTGCCCTTGCTGGCGTATGGCCTGCCTGCATTTTGATGGCTTTGACTTTGGGAAAGATTTTTTCTTTTTTTTTTTTTTTATTATTTTAAATATTCATGCCATGTCCCTCATATCTTGCCCCCTAAGTTGTGTCTTCCTCCTTGACTTTTTCCCCTGTTTTTGCAACATCTGTGAGCTTAGTTTTGGCATCTTTTGGTCCTTTGCACTGCACCTGATATAAACCCAGGCCATTTTCTTAGAGTCATTAAATTTCCCAAATTTTCTTTTTTTCTCCTCCAATTGCAATTCCTTTGATGTTGACTCCTTTCCAGCGTGTTTGTAAGTCCTTCTTTTCTGTTTTGGCCTTCAGTGGGGATCAATTTTGGCAAGCTTTGCTGCATGTGCCTGCCCTTGGTGGCGTATGGCCTGCCTGCATTTTGATGGCTTTGACTTTGGGAAAGATTTTTTCTATTTTTTTTTTAATATTTTAAGTATTCATGCCATGTCCCTCATATCTTGCCCCCTAATTTATGTCTTCCTCCTTGACTTTTTCCCCTTGCTTTTGCAACATCTGTGAGCTTAGTTTTGGCACCTTTTGGTCCTTTGCAATGCAGCTGATTTCCTCACAGTCTATTTTTTGAAGAGACTAAAATTCCCAATTTTCTGCTTTTTTCAATTGCATTTCATTTGAACCTATCTCCTTTCCAGAGTGTTTGTAAGCCTTTCTTTGTGGATTCGCAAGATTCCTTTTCCCTTCCCGAAAGGAAATTTCATTTCCTTTCGGGAAGGGAAAAGGAATCTTGCGATTTCAATGGGGACCAATAGAGGAATCTTTGGTGCATGTCCCTGCCCTTGATGGCATGCCATGCCTTTTGGTGGCTTTGACTTTGGGAAAGATTTTTTTCTTTTTTTGGTTTTTTTCTGAAGTGTTCATGCCAGTCCCTCATATCTTGCCCCCTAAGTTCTGTCTTCCTCCTTGACTTTTTCCCCTGCATTTGCAACATCTGTGAGCTTAGTTTTGGCATCTTTTGGTCCTTTGCACTGCACCTGATATAAACCCAGGCCATTTTCTTAGAGTCACTAAATTTCCCAATTTTTTTTTTTCTCCTCCAATTGCAATTCCTTTGATGGTGTCTCCATTCCAGCGTGTTTGTAGGTCCTTCTTTTATGTTTTGGCCTTCAGTGGGGATCAATGTTGGCAAGCTTTGCTGCATGTGCCTGGCCTTGGTGGCGTATGGCGTGCCTGCATTTTGATGGCTTTGACTTTGGGAAAGATTTTTTCTTTTTTTTTTTTTTTATTATTTTAAGTATTCATGCCATGCCCCTCATATCTTGCCCCCTAAGTTGTGTCTTCCTCCTTGACTTTTTCCCCTGCTTTTGCAACATCTGTGAGCTTAGTTTTGGCATCTTTTGGTCCTTTGCACTGCACCTGATATAAACCCAGGCCATTTTCTTAGAGACATTAAATTTCCCAATTTTTTTTTTTCTCCTCCAATTGCAATTCCTTTAATGTTGACTCCTTTCCAGCGTGTTTGTAGGTCCTTCTTTTGTGTTTTGGCCTTCAGTGGGGATCAATTTTGGCAAGCTTTGCTGCATGTGCCTGCCCTTGGTGGCGTATGGCCTGCCTGCATTTTGATGGCTTTGACTTTGGGAAAGATTTTTTCTTTTTTTTTTTTTTATTATTTTAAGTATTCATGCCATGTCCCTCATATCTTGCCCCCTATGTTGTGTCTTCCTCCTTGACTTTTTCCCCTGCTTTTGCAACATCTGTGAGCTTAGTTTTGGCATCTTTTGTTCCTTTGCCCTGCACCTGATAAAACCCCAGGCCGTTTTCTTAGAGTCACTAAATGTCCCAAATTTTCTTTTTTTCTCCTCCAATTGCAATTCCTTTGATGTTGACTCCTTTACAGCGTGTTTGTAAGTCCTTCTTTTCTGTTTTGCCTTCAGTGGGGATCAATTTTGGCAAGCTTTGCTGCATGTGCCTGCCCTTGGTGGCGTATGGCCTGCCTGCAATTGTTGGCTTTGACTTTGGGAAAGATTTTTTCTTTTTTTTTTTTTTTATTATTTTAAGTATTCATGCCATGTCCCTCATATCTTGCCCCCTAAGTTGTGTCTTCCTCCTTCACTTTTTCCCCTGCTTTTGCAACATCTGTGAGCTTAGTTTTGGCACCTTTTGGTCCTTTGCAATGCAGCTGATTTCCTCACAGCCTATTTTTTGAAGAGACTAAAATTCCCGATTTTCTGCTTTTTTCAATTGCATTTCATTTGAACCTATCTCCTTTCCAGAGTGTTTGTAAGCCTTTCTTTTGGGATTCGCAAGATTCCTTTTCCCTTCCCGAAAGGAAATTTCATTTCCTTTCGGGAAGGGAAAAGGAATCTTGCGATTTCAATGGGGACCAATAGAGGAATCTTTGGTGCATGTCCCTGCCCTTGGTGGCGTATGGCCTGCCTGCATTTTGATGGCTTTGACTTTGGGAAAGATTTTTTTCTTTTTTTGGTTGTTTTCTGAAGTGTTCATGCCATGTCCCTCATATCTTGCCCCCTAAGTTGTGTCTTCCTCCTTGACTTTTTCCCCTGTTTTTGCAACATCTGTGAGCTTAGTTTTGGCATCTTTTGGTCCTTTGCACTGCACCTGATATAAACCCAGGCCATTTTCTTAGAGTCATTAAATTTCCCAAATTTTCTATTTTTCTCCTCCAATTGCAATTCCTTTGATGTTGACTCCTTTCCAGCGTGTTTGTAGGTCCTTCTTTTCTGTTTTGGCCTTCAGTGGGGATCAATTTTGGCAAGCTTTGCGGCATGTGCCTGCCCTTGGTGGCGTATGGCCTGCCTGCATTTTGATGGCTTTGACTTTGGGAAAGATTTTTTCTATTTTTTTTTTTATTATTTTAAGTATTCAGGCCATGTCCCTCATATCTTGCCCCCTAATTTATGTCTTCCTCCTTGACTTTTTCCCCTTGCTTTTGCAACATCTGTGAGCTTAGTTTTGGCACCTTTTGGTCCTTTGCAATGCAGGTGATTTCCTCACAGCCTATTTTTTGAAGAGACTAAAATTCCCAATTTTCTGCTTTTTTCAATTGCATTTCATTTGAACCTATCTCCTTTCCAGAGTGTTTGTAAGCCTTTCTTTGTGGATTCGCAAGATTCCTTTTCCCTTCCCGAAAGGAAATTTCATTTCCTTTCGGGAAGGGAAAAGGAATCTTGCGATTTCAATGGGGACCAAGAGAGGAATCTTTGGTGCATGTCCCTGCCCTTGATGGCATGCCATGCCTTTTGGTGGCTTTGACTTTGGGAAAGATTTTTTTCTTTTTTTGGTTTTTTTCTGAAGTGTTCATGCCATGTCCCTCATATCTTGCCCCCTAAGTTGTGTCTTCCTCCTTGACTTTTTCCCCTGCATTTGCAACATCTGTGAGCTTAGTTTTGGCATCTTTTGGTCCTTTGCACTGCACCTGATATAAACCCAGGCCATTTTCTTAGAGTCACTAAATTTCCCAATTTTTTTTTTTTCTCCTCCAATTGCAATTCCTTTGATGGTGTCTCCATTCCAGCGTGTTTGTAGGTCCTTCTTTTCTGTTTTGGCCTTCAGTGGGGATCAATGTTGGCAAGCTTTGCTGCATGTGCCTGGCCTTGGTGGCGTATGGCGTGCCTGCATTTTGCTGGCTTTGACTTTGGAAAAGATTTTTTCTTTTTTTTTTTTTATTATTCTAAGTATTCATGCCATGTCCCTCATATCTTGCCCCCTAAGTTGTGTCTTCCTCCTTGACTTTTCCCCCTGCTTTTGCAATATTTGTGAGCTTAGTTTTGGCACCTTTTGGTCCTTTGCAATGCACCTGATTAAACCCCAGGCCATTTTCTTAGAGTCACTAAATTTCCCAAATTTTCTTTTTTTCTCCTCCAATAGCAATTCCTTTGATGTTGACTCCTTTCCAGCGTGTTTGTAGGTCCTTCTTTTCTGTTTTGGCCTTCAGTGGGGATCAATTTTGGCAAGCTTTGCTGCATGTGCCTGCCCTTGGTGGCGTATGGCCTGCCTGCATTTTGATGGCTTTGACTGTGGGAAAGATTTTTTCATTTTTTTTTTTTTTTATTATTATAAGTGTTCATGCCATGCCCCTCATATCCTACTCCCTAAGTTGTGTCTTCCTCCTTGACTTTTTCCCCTGCTTTTGCAACATCTGTGAGCTTAGTTTTGGCATCTTTTGGTCCTTTGCACTGCACCTCATATAAACCCAGCCCATTTTCTTAGAGACATTAAATTTCCCATTTTTTTTTTTTCTCCTCCAATTGCAATTCCTTTAATGTTGACTCCTTTCCAGCGTGTTTGTAGGTCCTTCTTTTGTGTTTTGGCCTTCAGTGGGGATCAATTTTGGCAAGCTTTGCTGCATGTGCCTGCCCTTGGTGGCGTATGGCCTGCCTGCATTTTGATGGCTTTGACTTTGGGAAAGATTTTTTCTTTTTTTTTTTTTTAATTATTTTAAGTATTCATGGCATGTCCCTCATATCTTGCCCCCTATGTTGTGTCTTCCTCCTTGACTTTTTCCCCTGCTTTTGCAACATCTGTGAGCTTAGTTTTGGCATCTTTTGTTCCTTTGCCCTGCACCTGATATAAACCCCAGGCCGTTTTCTTAGAGTCACTAAATGTCCCAAATTTTCTTTTTTTCTCCTCCAATTGCAATTCCTTTGATGTTGACTCCTTTCCAGCGTGTTTGTAAGTCCTTCTTTTCTGTTTTGCCTTCAGTGGGGATCAATTTTGGCAAGCTTTGCTGCATGTGCCTGCCCTTGGTGGCGTATGGCCTGCCTGCAATTGTTGGCTTTGACTTTGGGAAAGATTTTTTCTTTTTTTTTTTTTTTTATTATTTTAAGTATTCATGCCATGTCCCTCATATCTTGCCTCCTAAGTTGTGTCTTCCTCCTTCACTTTTTCCCCTGCTTTTGCAACATCTGTGAGCTTAGTTTTGGCACCTTTTGGTCCTTTGCAATGCAGCTGATTTCCTCACAGCCTATTTTTTGAAGAGACTAAAATTCCCGATTTTCTGCTTTTTTCAATTGCATTTCATTTGAACCTATCTCCTTTCCAGAGTGTTTGTAAGCCTTTCTTTTGGGATTCGCAAGATTCTTTTTCCCTTCCCGAAAGGAAATTTCATTTCCTTTCGGGAAGGGAAAAGGAATCTTGCGATTTCAATGGGGACCAATAGAGGAATCTTTGGTGCATGTCCCTGCCCTTGGTGGCGTATGGCCTGCCTGCATTTTGATGGCTTTGACTTTGGGAAAGATTTTTTTCTTTTTTTGGTTGTTTTCTGAAGTGTTCATGCCATGTCCCTCATATCTTGCCCCCTAAGTTGTGTCTTCCTCCTTGACTTTTTCCCCTGCTTTTGCAACATCTGTGAGCTTAGTTTTGGCATCTTTTGGTCCTTTGCACTGCACCTGATAAAACCCCAGGCCATTTTCTTAGAGTCACTAAATTTCCCAAATTTTCTTTTTTTCTCCTCCAATTGCAATTCTTTTGATGTTGACTCCTTTCCAGCGTGTTTGTAGGTCCTTCTTTTCTGTTTTGGCCTTCAGTGGGGATCAATTTTGGCAAGCTTTGCTGCATGTGCCTGCCCTTGGTGGCATATGGCCTGCCTGCATTTTGATGGCTTTGACTTTGGGAAAGATTTTTCCTTTTTTTTTTTTTATTATTTTAAGTATTCATGCCATGTCCCTCATATCTTGCCCCCTAAGTTGTGTCTTCCTCCTTGACTTTTTCCCCTGCTTTTGCAACATCTGTGAGCTTAGTTTTGGCACCTTTTGGTCCTTTGCAATGCAGCTGATTTCCTCACAGCCTATTTTTTGAAGAGACTAAAATTCCCGATTTTCTGCTTTTTTCAATTGCATTTCATTTGAACCTATCTCCTTTCCAGAGTGTTTGTAAGCCTTTCTTTTGGGATTCGCAAGATTCCTTTTCCCTTCCCGAAAGGAAATGAAATTTCCTTTCGGGAAGGGAAAAGGAATCTTGCGATTTCAATGCGGACCAATAGAGGAATCTTTGGTGCATGTCCCTGCACTTGATGGCAGGCCATGCCTTTTGATGGCTTTGACTTTGGGAAAGATTTTTTTCTTTTTTTGGTTGTTTTCTGAAGTGTTCATGCCATGTCCCTCATATCTTGCCCCCTAAGTTGTGTCTTCCTCCTTGACTTTTTCCCCTGCTTTTGCAACATTTGTGAGCTTAGTTTTGGCATCTTTTGGTCCTTTGCACTGCACCTGATAAAACCCCAGGCCACTTTCTAAGAGTCATTAAATGTCCCAAATTTTCTTTTTTTCTCCTCCAATTGCAATTCCTTTGATGGTGTCTCCATTCCTGCGTGTTTGTAAATCCTTCTTTTCTGTTTTGCCTTCAGTCGGGATCAATTTTGGCAAGCTTTGCTGCATGTGCCTGCCCTTGGTGGCGTATGGCCTGCCTGCATTTTGATGGCTTTGACTTTGGGGTAGATTTTTTCTTTTTTTTTTCTTTTTTGTTTTAAGTATTCATGCCATGTCCCTCATATCTTGCCCCCTAAGTTGTGTCTTCCTCCTTGACTTTTTCCCCTGCTTTTACAACATCTGTGAGCTTAGTTTTGGCACCTTTTGGTCCTTTGCAATGCAGCTGATTTCCTCACAGCCTATTTTTTGAAGAGACTAAAATTTCCGATTTTCTGCTTTTTTCAATTGCATTTCATTTGAACCTATCTCCTTTCCAGAGTGTATGTAAGCCTTTCTTTTGGGATTCGCAAGATTCTTTTTCCCTTCCCGAAAGGAAATTTCATTTCCTTTCGGGAAGGGAAAAGGAATCTTGCGATTTCAATGGGGACCAATAGAGGAATCTTTGGTGCATGTCCCTGCACTTGATGTCAGGCCATGCCTTTTGATGGCTTTGACTTTGGGAAAGATTTTTTTCTTTTTTTGGTTGTTTTCTGAAGTGTTCATGCCATGTCCCTCATATCTTGCCCCCTAAGTTGTGTCTTCCTCCTTGACTTTTTCCCCTGCTTTTGCAACATCTGTGAGCTTAGTTTTGGCACCTTTTGGTCTTTTGCAATGCAGCTGATTTCCTCACAGCCTATTTTTTGTAGAGACTAAAATTCCCGATTTTCGGCTTTTTTCAATTGCATTTCATTTGAACCTATCTCCTTTCCAGAGTGTTTGTAAGCCTTTCTTTTGGGATCCGCAAGATTCCTTTTCCCTTCCCGAAAGGAAATTTCATTTCCTTTTGGGAAGGGAAAAGGAATCTTGCGATTTCAATGGGGACCAATAGAGGAATCTTTGGTGCATGTCCCTGCCCTTGATGGCATGCCATGCCTTTTGGTGGCTTTGACTTTGGGAAAGATTTTTTTCTTTTTTTGGTTTTTTTCTGAAGTGTTCATGCCATGTCCCTCATATCTTGCCCCCTAAGTTGTGTCTTCCTCCTTGACTTTTTCCCCTGCATTTGCAACATCTGTGAGCTTAGTTTTGGCATCTTTTGGTCCTTTGCACTGCACCTGATATAAACCCAGGCCATTTTCTTAGAGTCACTAAATTTCCCAATTTTTTTTTTTTCTCCTCCAATTGCAATTCCTTTGATGGTGTCTCCATTCCAGCGTGTTTGTAGGTCCTTCTTTTCTGTTTTGGCCTTCAGTGGGGATCAATGTTGGCAAGCTTTGCTGCATGTGCCTGGCCTTGGTGGCGTATGGCGTGCCTGCATTTTGATGGCTTTGACTTTGGAAAAGATTTTTTCTTTTTTTTTTTTTTTTTTGTTTTAAGTATTCATGCCATGTCCCTCATATCTTGCCCCCTAAGTTGTGTCTTCCTCCTTGACTTTTTCCCCTGCTTTTACAACATCTGTGAGCTTAGTTTTGGCATCTTTTGGTCCTTTGCACTGCACCTGATATAAACCCAGGCCATTTTCTTAGAGTCATTAAATTTCCCAAATTTTCTTTTTTTCTCCTCCAATTGCAATTCCTTTGATGTTGTCTCCATTCCAGCGTGTTTGTAGGTCCTTCTTTTCTGTTTTGGCCTTCAGTGGGGATCAATTTTGGCAAGCTTTGCTGCATGTGCCTGCCCTTGGTGGCGTATGGCCTGCCTGCATTTTGATGGCTTTGACTTTGGGAAAGATTTTTTCTTTTTTTTTTTTTTTATTATTTTAAATATTCATGCCATGTCCCTCATATCTTGCCCTTTAAGTTGTGTCTTCCTCCTTGACTTTTTCCCCTGCTTTTACAACATCTGTGAGCTTAGTTTTGGCACCTTTTGGTCCTTTGCAATGCAGCTGATTTCCTCACAGCCTATTTTTAATAGAGAGTAAAATTTCCGATTTTCTGCTTTTTTCAATTGCATTTCATTTGAACCTATCTCCTTTCCAGAGTGTTTGTAAGCCTTTCTTTTGGGATTCGCAAGATTCTTTTTCCCTTCCCGAAAGGAAATTTCATTTCCTTTCGGGAAGGGAAAAGGAATCTTGCGATTTCAATGCAGACCAATAGAGGAATCTTTGGTGCATGTCCCTGCACTTGATTGCAGGCCATGCCTTTTGATGGCTTTGACTTTGGGAAAGATTTTTTTCTTTTTTTGGTTGTTTTCTGAAGTGTTCATGCCATGTCCCTCATATCTTGCTCCCTAAGTTGTGTCTTCCTCCTTGACTTTTTCCCCTGCTTTTGCAACATCTGTGAGCTTAGTTTTGGCACCTTTTGGTCCTTTGCGATGCAGCTGATTTCCTCACAGCCTATTTTTTGAAGAGACTAAAATTCCCGATTTTCGGCTTTTTTCAATTGCATTTCATTTGAACCTATCTCCTTTCCAGAGTGTTTGTAAGCCTTTCTTTTGGGATCCGCAAGATTCCTTTTCCCTTCCCGAAAGGAAATTTCATTTCCTTTCGGGAAGGGAAAAGGAATCTTGCGATTTCAATGGGGACCAATAGAGGAATCTTTGGTGCATGTCCCTGCACTTGATGGCAGGCCATGCCTTTTGATGGCTTTGACTTTGGGAAAGATTTTTTTCTTTTTTTGGTTGTTTTCTGAAGTGTTCATGCCATGTCCCTCATATCTTGCCCCCTAAGATCTGTCTTCCTCCTTGACTTTTTCCCCTGCTTTTGCAACATCTGTGAGCTTAGTTTTGGCATCTTTTGGTCCTTTGCACTGCACCTGATAAAACCCCAGGCCACTTTCTAAGAGTCATTAAATTTCCCAAATTTTCATTTTTTCTCCTCCAATAGCAATTTCTTTGATGGTGTCTCCATTCCAGCGTGTTTGTAAGTCCTTCTTTTCTGTTTTGGCCTTCAGTGGGGATCAATTTTGGCAAGCTTTGCTGCATGTGCCTGCCCTTGGTGGCGTATGGCCTGCCTGCATTTTGATGGCTTTGACTTTGGGAAAGATTTTTTCTTTTTTTTTTTTTTTATTATTTTAAGTATTCATGCCATGTCCCTCATATCTTGCCCCCTAAGTTGTGTCTTCCTCCTTGACTTTTTCCCCTGCTTTTGCAACATCTGTGAGCTTAGTTTTGGCACCTTTTGGTCCTTTGCACTGCACCTGATAAAACCCCAGGCCATTTTCTTAGAGTCACTAAATTTCCCAAATTTTCTTTTTCTCTCCTCCAATTGCAATTCCTTTGATGTTGTCTCCATTCCAGCGTGTTTGTAGGTTTTTCTTTTCTGTTTTGGCCTTCAGTGGGGATCAATTTTGGCAAGCTTTGCTGCATGTGCCTGCCCTTGGTGGCGTATGGCCTGCCTGCATTTTGTTGGCTTTGACTTTGGGAAAGATTTTTTCTTTTTTTTTTTTTTTTATTATTTTAAGTATTCATGCCATGTCCCTCATATCTTGCCCCCTAAGTTGTGTCTTCCTCCTTGACTTTTTCCCCTGCATTTGCAACATCTGTGAGCTTAGTTTTGGCACCTTTTAGTCCTTTGCAATGCAGCTGATTTCCTCACAGCCTATTTTTAATAGAGACTAAAATTTCCGATTTTCTGCTTTTTTCAATTGCATTTCATTTGAACCTATCTCCTTTCCAGAGTGTTTGTAAGCCTTTCTTTTGGGATTCGCAAGATTCTTTTTCCCTTCCCGAAAGGAAATTTCATTTCCTTTCGGGAAGGGAAAAGGAATCTTGCGATTTCAATGGGGACCAATAGAGGAATCTTTGGTGCATGTCCCTGCACTTGATGGCAGGCCATGCCTTTTGATGGCTTTGACTTTGGGAAAGATTTTTTTCTTTTTTTGGTTGTTTTCTGAAGTGTTCATGCCATGTCCCTCATATCTTGCCCCCTAAGTTGTGTCTTCCTCCTTGACTTTTTCCCCTGCTTTTCCAACATCTGTGAGCTTAGTTTTGGCACCTTTTGGTCCTTTGCAATGCAGCTGATTTCCTCACAGCCTATTTTTTGAAGAGACTAAAATTCCCGATTTTCGGCTTTTTTCAATTGCATTTCATTTGAAGCTATCTCCTTTCCAGAGTGTTTGTAAGCCTTTCTTTTGTGATTCGCAAGATTCCTTTTCCCTTCCCGAAAGGAAATTTCATTTCCTTTCGGGAAGGGAAAAGGAATCTTGCGATTTCAATGGGGACCAATAGAGGAATCTTTGGTGCATGTCCCTGCCCTTGGTGGCGTATGGCCTGCCTGCATTTTGATGGCTTTGACTTTGGGAAAGATTTTTTTCTTTTTTTGGTTGTTTTCTGAAGTGTTCATGCCATGTCCCTCATATCTTGCCCCCTAAGTTGTGTCTTCCTCCTTGACTTTTTCCCCTGCTTTTGCAACATCTGTGAGCTTAGTTTTTGCATCTTTTGGTCCTTTGCACTGCACCTGATAAAAACCCAGGCCACTTTCTAAGAGTCATTAAATTTCCCAAATTTTCTTTTTTTCTCCTCCAATTGCAATTCCTTTGATGGTGTCTCCATTCCAGCTTGTTTGTAGGTCCTTCTTTTCTGTTTTGGCCTTCAGTGGGGATCAATTTTGGCAAGCTTTGCTGCATGTGCCTGCCCTTGGTGGCGTATGGCCTGCCTGCATTTTGATGGCTTTGACTTTGGGAAAGATTTTTTCTTTTTTTTTTCTTTTTTGTTTTAAGTATTCATGCCATGTCCCTCATATCTTGCCCCCTAAGTTGTGTCTTCCTCCTTTACTTTTTCCCATGCTTTTGCAACTTCTGTGAGCTTAGTTTTGGCACCTTTTGGTCCTTTGCACTGCACCTGATAAAACCCCAGGCCATTTTCTTAGAGTCATTAAATTTCCCAAATTTTCTTTTTTTCTCCTCCAATTGCAATTCCTTTGATGGTGTCTCCATTCCGGCTTGATTGTAGGTCCTTCTTTTCTGTTTTGGCCTTCAGTGGGGATCAATTTTGGCAAGCTTTGCTTCATGTGCCTGCCCTTGCTGGCGTATGGCCTGCCTGCATTTTGATGGCTTTGACTTTGGGGAAGATTTTTTCTTTTTTTTTTTTTTTATTATTTTAAGTATTCATGCCATGTCCCTCATATCTTGCCCCCTAAGTTGTGTCTTCCTTCTTCACTTTTTCGCCTGCTTTTGCAACATCTGTGAGTTTAGTTTAGCACTTTTTGGTCCTTTGCAATGCAGCTGATTTCCTCACAGCCTATTTTTTAAAGAGACTAAAATTCCCGATTTTCTGCTCTTTTCAATTGCATTTCCTTTGAACCTATCTCCTTTCCAGAGTGTTTGTAAGCCTTTCTTTTGGGATTCGCAAGATTCCTTTTCCCTTCCCGAAAGGAAATTTAATTTCCTTTCGGGAAGGGAAAAGGAATCTTGCGATTTCAATGGGGACCAATAGAGGAATTTTCGTGCATGTCCCTGCCCTTGGTGGCGTATGGCCTGCCTGCATTTTGATGGCTTTGACTTTGGGAAAGATTTTTTTCTTTTTTTGGTTGTTTTCTGAAGTGTTCATGCCATGTCCCTCATATCTTGCCCCCTAAGTTGTGTCTTCCTCCTTGACTTTTTCCCCTGCTTTTGCAACATCTGTGAGCTTAGTTTTGGCACCTTTTGGTCCTTTGCACTGCACCTGATAAAACCCCAGGCCATTTTCTTAGAGTCACTAAATTTCCCAAATTTTCTTTTTTTCTCCTCCAATATCAATTCTTTTGATGTTGACTCCTTTCCAGCGTGTTTGTAGGTCCTTCTTTTCTGTTTTGGCCTTCAGTGGGGATCAATTTTGGCAAGCTTTGCTGCATGTGCCTGCCCTTGCTGGCGTATGGCCTGCCTGCATTTTGATGGCTTTGACTTTGGGAAAGATTTTTTCTTTTTTTTTTTTATTATTTTAAATATTCATGCCATGTCCCTCATATCTTGCCCCCTAAGTTGTGTCTTCCTCCTTGACTTTTTCCCCTGTTTTTGCAACATCTGTGAGCTTAGTTTTGGCATCTTTTGGTCCTTTGCACTGCACCTGATATAAACCCAGGCCATTTTCTTAGAGTCACTAAATTTCCCAATTTTTTTTTTTCTCCTCCAATTGCAATTCCTTTGATGGTGTCTCCATTCCAGCGTGTTTGTAGGTCCTTCTTTTCTGTTTTGGCCTTCAGTGGGGATCAATGTTGGCAACTTTGCTGCATGTGCCTGGCCTTGGTGGCGTATGGCGTGCCTGCATTTTGATGGCTTTGACTTTGGGAAAGATATTTTCTTATTTTTTTTTTTTGTTTTAAGTATTCATGCCATGTCCCTCATATCTTGCTCCCTTAGTTGTGTCTTCCTCCTTGACTTTTTCCCCTGCTTTTGCAACATCTGTGAGCTTAGTTTTGGCATCTTTTGGTCCTTTGCACTGCACCTGATAAAACCCCAGGCCATTTTCTTAGAGTCACTAAATGTCCCAAATTTTCTTTTTTTCTCCTCCAATTGCAATTCCTTTGATGTTGACTCCATTCGAGCGTGTTTGTAAGTCCTTCTTTTCTGTTTTGGCCTTCAGTGGGGATCAATTTTGGCAAGTTTTGCTGCATGTGCCTGCCCTTGGTGGCGTATGGCCTGCCTGTAATTGTTGGCTTTGACTTTGGGAAAGATTTTTTCTTTTTTTTTTTTTTTATTATTTTAAGTATTCATGCCATGTCCCTCATATCTTGCCACCTAAGTTGTGTCTTCCTTCTTCACTTTTTCCCCTGCTTTTGCAACATCTGTGAGCTTAGTTTTGGCACTTTTTGGTCCTTTGCAATGCAGCTGATTTCCTCACAGCCTATTTTTTGAAGAGACTAAAATTCCCGATTTTCTGCTTTTTTCAATTGCATTTCATTTGAACCTATCTCCTTTCCAGAGTGTTTGTAAGCCTTTCTTTTGGGATTCGCAAGATTCCTTTTCCCTTCCCGAAAGGAAATTTCATTTCCTTTCGGGAAGGGAAAAGGAATCTTGCGATTTCAATGGGGACCAATAGAGGAATTTTCGTGCATGTCCCTGCCCTTGGTGGCGTATGGCCTGCCTGCATTTTGATGGCTTTGACTTTGGGAAAGATTTTTTTCTTTTTTTGGTTGTTTTCTGAAGTGTTCATGCCATGTCCCTCATATCTTGCCCCCTAAGTTGTGTCTTCCTCCTTGACTTTTTCCCCTGCTTTTGCAACATCTGTGAGCTTAGTTTTGGCATCTTTTGGTCCTTTGCATTGCACCTGATAAAACCCCAGGCCATTTTCTTAGAGTCATTAAATTTCCCAAATTTTCTTTTTCTCTCCTCCAATTGCAATTCCTTTGATGTTGTCTCCATTCCAGCGTGTTTGTAAGTCCTTCTTTTCTGTTTTGGCCTTCAGTGGGGATCAATTTTGGCAAACTTTGCTGCATGTGCCTGCACTTGCTGGCTTATGGCATGCGTGCATTTTGATGGCTTTGACTTTGGGAAAGATTTTTTCTTTTTTTTTTTTATTATTCTAAGTATTCATGCCATGTCCCTCATATCTTGCCCCCCAAGTTGTGTCTTCCTCCTTGACTTTTCCCCCTGCTTTTGCAATATTTGTGAGCTTAGTTTTGGCACCTTTTGGTCCTTTGCAATGCACCTGATTAAACCCCAGGCCATTTTCTTAGAGTCACTAAATTTCCCAAATTTTCATTTTTTCTCCTCCAATAGCAATTCCTTTGATGTTGACTCCTTTCCAGCGTGTTTGTAGGTCCTTCTTTTCTGTTTTGGCCTTCAGTGGGGATCAATTTTGGCAAGCTTTGCTGCATGTGCCTGCCCTTGGTGGCGTACGGCCTGCCTGCATTTTGATGGCTTTGACTTTGGGAAAGATTTTTTCTTTTTTTTTTTTTTATTATTTTAAGTATTCATGCCATGTCCCTCATATCTTGCTCCCTTAGTTGTGTCTTCCTCCTTGACTTTTTCCCCTGCTTTTGCAACATCTGTGAGCTTAGTTTTGGCATCTTTTGGTCCTTTGCACTGCACCTGATAAAACCCCAGGCCACTTTCTAAGAGTCACTAAATTTCCCAAATTTTCTTTTTTTCTCCTCCAATTGCAATTCCTTTGATGTTGACTCCTTTCCAGCGTGTTTGTAGGTCCTTCTTTTCTGTTTTGGCCTTAAGTGGGGATCAATTTTGGCAAGCTTTGCTGCATGTGCCTGCCCTTGCTGGCGTATGGCCTGCCTGTATTTTGATGGCTTTGACTTTGAGAAAGATTTTTTCTTTTTTTTTTTTTTAATATTTTAAGTATTCATGCCATGTCCCTCATATCTTGCCCCCTAAGTTGTGTCTTCCTCCTTGACTTTTTCTCCTGCTTTTGCAACATCTGTGAGCTTAGTTTTGGCACCTTTTGGTCCTTTGCAATGCAGCTGATTTCCTCACAGCCTATTTTTTAAGAGACTAAAATTCCCGATTTTCTGCTTTTTTCAATTGCATTTCATTTGAACCTATCTCCTTCCCAGAGTGTTTGTAAGCCTTTCTTTTGGGATTCGCAAGATTCCTTTTCCCTTCCCGAAAGGAAATTTCATTTCCTTTCGGGAAGGGAAAAGGAATCTTGCGATTTCAATGGGGACCAATAGAGGAATCTTTGGTGCATGTCCCTGCACTTGATTGCAGGCCATGCCTTTTGATGGCTTTGACTTTGGGAAAGATTTTTTTCTTTTTTTGGTTGTTTTCTGAAGTGTTCATGCCATGTCCCTCATATCTTGCCCCCTAAGTTGTGTCTTCCTCCTTGACTTTTTCCCCTGCTTTTGCAACTTCTGTGAGCTTAGTTTTGGCACCTTTTGGTCCTTTGCACTGCACCTGATAAAACCCCAGGCCATTTTCTTAAAGTCACTAAATGTCCCAAATTTTCTTTTTTTCTCCTCCAATTGCAATTCCTTTGATGTTGACTCCATTCGAGCGTGTTTGTAAGTCCTTCTTTTCTGTTTTGCCTTCAGTGGGGATCAATTTTGGCAAGCTTTGCTGCATGTGCCTGCCCTTGGTGGCGTATGGCCTGCCTGCATTTTGATGGCTTTGACTTTGGGAAAGATTTTTTCTTTTTTTTTTTTTTTTATTATTTTAAGTATTCATGCCATGTCCCTCACATCTTGCCTCCTAAGTTGTGTCTTCCTCCTTCACTTTTTCCCCTGCTTTTGCAACATCTGTGAGCTTAGTTTTGGCACCTTTTGGTCTTTTGCAATGCAGCTGATTTCCTCACAGCCTATTTTTAATAGAGACTAAAATTTCCGATTTTCTGCTTTTTTCAATTGCATTTCATTTGAACCTATCTCCTTTCCAGAGTGTTTGTAAGCCTTTCTTTTGGGATTCGCAAGATTCTTTTTCCCTTCCCGAAAGGAAATTTCATTTCCTTTCGGGAAGGGAAAAGGAATCTTGCGATTTCAATGCAGACCAATAGAGGAATCTTTGGTGCATGTCCCTGCCCTTGGTGGCGTATGGCCTGCCTGCATTTTGATGGCTTTGACTTTGGGAAAGATTTTTTTTCTTTTTTTGGTTGTTTTCTGAAGTGTTCATGCCATGTCACTCATATCTTGCCCCCTAAGTTGTGTCTTCCTCCTTGACTTTTTCCCCTGCTTTTGCAACATCTGTGAGCTTAGTTTTTGCATCTTTTGGTCCTTTGCACTGCACCTGATAAAACCCCAGGCCACTTTCTAAGAGTCATTAAATTTCCCAAATTTTCTTTTTTTCTCCTCCAATTGCAATTCCTTTGATGGTGTCTCCATTCCAGCTTGTTTGTAGGTCCTTCTTTTCTGTTTTGGCCTTCAGTGGGGATCAATTTTGGCAAGCTTTGCTGCATGTGCCTGCCCTTGGTGGCGTATGGCCTGCCTGCATTTTGATGGCTTTGACTTTGGGAAAGATTTTTTCTTTTTTTTTTTCTTTTTTGTTTTAAGTATTCATGCCATGTCCCTCATATCTTGCCCCCTAAGTTGTGTCTTCCTCCTTTACTTTTTCCCCTGCTTTTGCAACTTCTGTGAGCTTAGTTTTGGCACCTTTTGGTCCTTTGCACTGCACCTGATAAAACCCCAGGCCATTTTCTTAGAGTCATTAAATTTCCCAAATTTTCTTTTTTTCTCCTCCAATTGCAATTCCTTTGATGGTGTCTCCATTCCGGCTTGATTGTAGGTCCTTCTTTTCTGTTTTGGCCTTCAGTGGGGATCAATTTTGGCAAGCTTTGCTTCATGTGCCTGCCCTTGCTGGCGTATGGCCTGCCTGCATTTTGATGGCTTTGACTTTGGGGAAGATTTTTTCTTTTTTTTTTTTTTTATTATTTTAAGTATTCATGCCATGTCCCTCATATCTTGCCCCCTAAGTTGTGTCTTCCTTCTTCACTTTTTCGCCTGCTTTTGCAACATCTGTGAGTTTAGTTTAGCACTTTTTGGTCCTTTGCAATGCAGCTGATTTCCTCACAGCCTATTTTTTAAAGAGACTAAAATTCCCGATTTTCTGCTCTTTTCAATTGCATTTCCTTTGAACCTATCTCCTTTCCAGAGTGTTTGTAAGCCTTTCTTTTGGGATTCGCAAGATTCCTTTTCCCTTCCCGAAAGGAAATTTAATTTCCTTTCGGGAAGGGAAAAGGAATCTTGCGATTTCAATGGGGACCAATAGAGGAATTTTCGTGCATGTCCCTGCCCTTGGTGGCGTATGGCCTGCCTGCATTTTGATGGCTTTGACTTTGGGAAAGATTTTTTTCTTTTTTTGGTTGTTTTCTGAAGTGTTCATGCCATGTCCCTCATATCTTGCCCCCTAAGTTGTGTCTTCCTCCTTGACTTTTTCCCCTGCTTTTGCAACATCTGTGAGCTTAGTTTTGGCACCTTTTGGTCCTTTGCACTGCACCTGATAAAACCCCAGGCCATTTTCTTAGAGTCACTAAATTTCCCAAATTTTCTTTTTTTCTCCTCCAATATCAATTCTTTTGATGTTGACTCCTTTCCAGCGTGTTTGTAGGTCCTTCTTTTCTGTTTTGGCCTTCAGTGGGGATCAATTTTGGCAAGCTTTGCTGCATGTGCCTGCCCTTGGTGGCGTATGGCCTGCCTGCATTTTGATGGCTTTGACTTTGGGAAAGATTTTTTCTTTTTTTTTTTTATTATTTTAAATATTCATGCCATGTCCCTCATATCTTGCCCCCTAAGTTGTGTCTTCCTCCTTGACTTTTTCCCCTGTTTTTGCAACATCTGTGAGCTTAGTTTTGGCATCTTTTGGTCCTTTGCACTGCACCTGATATAAACCCAGGCCATTTTCTTAGAGTCACTAAATTTCCCAATTTTTTTTTTTCTCCTCCAATTGCAATTCCTTTGATGGTGTCTCCATTCCAGCGTGTTTGTAGGTCCTTCTTTTCTGTTTTGGCCTTCAGTGGGGATCAATGTTGGCAACTTTGCTGCATGTGCCTGGCCTTGGTGGCGTATGGCGTGCCTGCATTTTGATGGCTTTGACTTTGGGAAAGATATTTTCTTATTTTTTTTTTTTGTTTTAAGTATTCATGCCATGTCCCTCATATCTTGCTCCCTTAGTTGTGTCTTCCTCCTTGACTTTTTCCCCTGCTTTTGCAACATCTGTGAGCTTAGTTTTGGCATCTTTTGGTCCTTTGCACTGCACCTGATAAAACCCCAGGCCATTTTCTTAGAGTCACTAAATGTCCCAAATTTTCTTTTTTTCTCCTCCAATTGCAATTCCTTTGATGTTGACTCCATTCGAGCGTGTTTGTAAGTCCTTCTTTTCTGTTTTGGCCTTCAGTGGGGATCAATTTTGGCAAGTTTTGCTGCATGTGCCTGCCCTTGGTGGCGTATGGCCTGCCTGTAATTGTTGGCTTTGACTTTGGGAAAGATTTTTTCTTTTTTTTTTTTTTTATTATTTTAAGTATTCATGCCATGTCCCTCATATCTTGCCACCTAAGTTGTGTCTTCCTTCTTCACTTTTTCCCCTGCTTTTGCAACATCTGTGAGCTTAGTTTTGGCACTTTTTGGTCCTTTGCAATGCAGCTGATTTCCTCACAGCCTATTTTTTGAAGAGACTAAAATTCCCGATTTTCTGCTTTTTTCAATTGCATTTCATTTGAACCTATCTCCTTTCCAGAGTGTTTGTAAGCCTTTCTTTTGGGATTCGCAAGATTCCTTTTCCCTTCCCGAAAGGAAATTTCATTTCCTTTCGGGAAGGGAAAAGGAATCTTGCGATTTCAATGGGGACCAATAGAGGAATTTTCGTGCATGTCCCTGCCCTTGGTGGCGTATGGCCTGCCTGCATTTTGATGGCTTTGACTTTGGGAAAGATTTTTTTCTTTTTTTGGTTGTTTTCTGAAGTGTTCATGCCATGTCCCTCATATCTTGCCCCCTAAGTTGTGTCTTCCTCCTTGACTTTTTCCCCTGCTTTTGCAACATCTGTGAGCTTAGTTTTGGCATCTTTTGGTCCTTTGCATTGCACCTGATAAAACCCCAGGCCATTTTCTTAGAGTCATTAAATTTCCCAAATTTTCTTTTTCTCTCCTCCAATTGCAATTCCTTTGATGTTGTCTCCATTCCAGCGTGTTTGTAAGTCCTTCTTTTCTGTTTTGGCCTTCAGTGGGGATCAATTTTGGCAAACTTTGCTGCATGTGCCTGCACTTGCTGGCTTATGGCATGCGTGCATTTTGATGGCTTTGACTTTGGGAAAGATTTTTTCTTTTTTTTTTTTATTATTCTAAGTATTCATGCCATGTCCCTCATATCTTGCCCCCCAAGTTGTGTCTTCCTCCTTGACTTTTCCCCCTGCTTTTGCAATATTTGTGAGCTTAGTTTTGGCACCTTTTGGTCCTTTGCAATGCACCTGATTAAACCCCAGGCCATTTTCTTAGAGTCACTAAATTTCCCAAATTTTCATTTTTTCTCCTCCAATAGCAATTCCTTTGATGTTGACTCCTTTCCAGCGTGTTTGTAGGTCCTTCTTTTCTGTTTTGGCCTTCAGTGGGGATCAATTTTGGCAAGCTTTGCTGCATGTGCCTGCCCTTGGTGGCGTACGGCCTGCCTGCATTTTGATGGCTTTGACTTTGGGAAAGATTTTTTCTTTTTTTTTTTTTTTATTATTTTAAGTATTCATGCCATGTCCCTCATATCTTGCTCCCTTAGTTGTGTCTTCCTCCTTGACTTTTTCCCCTGCTTTTGCAACATCTGTGAGCTTAGTTTTGGCATCTTTTGGTCCTTTGCACTGCACCTGATAAAACCCCAGGCCACTTTCTAAGAGTCACTAAATTTCCCAAATTTTCTTTTTTTCTCCTCCAATTGCAATTCCTTTGATGGTGTCTCCATTCCAGCTTGTTTGTAGGTCCTTCTTTTCTGTTTTGGCCTTAAGTGGGGATCAATTTTGGCAAGCTTTGCTGCATGTGCCTGCCCTTGCTGGCGTATGGCCTGCCTGTATTTTGATGGCTTTGACTTTGAGAAAGATTTTTTCTTTTTTTTTTTTTTAATATTTTAAGTATTCATGCCATGTCCCTCATATCTTGCCCCCTAAGTTGTGTCTTCCTCCTTGACTTTTTCTCCTGCTTTTGCAACATCTGTGAGCTTAGTTTTGGCACCTTTTGGTCCTTTGCAATGCAGCTGATTTCCTCACAGCCTATTTTTTAAGAGACTAAAATTCCCGATTTTCTGCTTTTTTCAATTGCATTTCATTTGAACCTATCTCCTTCCCAGAGTGTTTGTAAGCCTTTCTTTTGGGATTCGCAAGATTCCTTTTCCCTTCCCGAAAGGAAATTTCATTTCCTTTCGGGAAGGGAAAAGGAATCTTGCGATTTCAATGGGGACCAATAGAGGAATCTTTGGTGCATGTCCCTGCACTTGATTGCAGGCCATGCCTTTTGATGGCTTTGACTTTGGGAAAGATTTTTTTCTTTTTTTGGTTGTTTTCTGAAGTGTTCATGCCATGTCCCTCATATCTTGCCCCCTAAGTTGTGTCTTCCTCCTTGACTTTTTCCCCTGCTTTTGCAACATCTGTGAGCTTAGTTTTGGCACCTTTTGGTCCTTTGCAATGCAGCTGCTAAAACCCCAGGCCACTTTCTAAGAGTCATTAAATTTCCCAAATTTTCTTTTTTTCTCCTCCATTTGCAATTCCTTTGATGTTGACTCCTTTCCAGCGTGTTTGTAGGTCCTTCTTTTCTGTTTTGCCTTCAGTGGGGATCAATTTTGGCAAGCTTTGCTGCATGTGCCTGCCCTTGGTGGCGTATGGCCTGCCTGCATTTTGATGGCTTTGACTTTGGGAAAGATTTTTTCTTTTTTTTTTCTTTTTTGTTTTAAGTATTCATGCCATGTCCCTCATATCTTGCCCCCTAAGTTGTGTCTTCCTCCTTGACTTTTTCCCCTGCTTTTGCAACTTCTGTGAGCTTAGTTTTGGCACCTTTTGGTCCTTTGCACTGCACCTGATAAAACCCCAGGCCATTTTCTTAAAGTCACTAAATGTCCCAAATTTTCTTTTTTTCTCCTCCAATTGCAATTCCTTTGATGTTGACTCCATTCGAGCGTGTTTGTAAGTCCTTCTTTTCTGTTTTGCCTTCAGTGGGGATCAATTTTGGCAAGCTTTGCTGCATGTGCCTGCCCTTGGTGGCGTATGGCCTGCCTGCATTTTGATGGCTTTGACTTTGGGAAAGATTTTTTCTTTTTTTTTTTTTTTATTATTTTAAGTATTCATGCCATGTCCCTCACATCTTGCCTCCTAAGTTGTGTCTTCCTCCTTCACTTTTTCCCCTGCTTTTGCAACATCTGTGAGCTTAGTTTTGGCACCTTTTGGTCTTTTGCAATGCAGCTGATTTCCTCACAGCCTATTTTTAATAGAGACTAAAATTTCCGATTTTCTGCTTTTTTCAATTGCATTTCATTTGAACCTATCTCCTTTCCAGAGTGTTTGTAAGCCTTTCTTTTGGGATTCGCAAGATTCTTTTTCCCTTCCCGAAAGGAAATTTCATTTCCTTTCGGGAAGGGAAAAGGAATCTTGCGATTTCAATGCAGACCAATAGAGGAATCTTTGGTGCATGTCCCTGCACTTGATGGCAGGCCATGCCTTTTGATGGCTTTGACTTTGGGAAAGATTTTTTTCTTTTTTTGGTTGTTTTCTGAAGTGTTCATGCCATGTCCCTCATATCTTGCCCCCTAAGTTGTGTCTTCCTCCTTGACTTTTTCCCCTGCATTTGCAACATCTGTGAGCTTAGTTTTGGCACCTTTTGGTCCTTTGCAATGCAGCTGATTTCCTCACAGCCTATTTTTTGAAGAGACTAAGATTCCCGATTTTCGGCTTTTTTCAATTGCATTTCATTTGAACCTATCTCCTTTCCAGAGTGTTTGTAAGCCTTTCTTTTGGGATCCGCAAGATTCCTTTTCCCTTCCCGAAAGGAAATTTCATTTCCTTTCGGGAAGGGAAAAGGAATCTTGCGATTTCAATGCAGACCAATAGAGGAATCTTTGGTGCATGTCCCTGCACTTGATGGCAGGCCATGCCTTTTGATGGCTTTGACTTTGGGAAAGATTTTTTTCTTTTTTTGGTTGTTTTCTGAAGTGTTCATGCCATGTCCCTCATATCTTGCCCCCTAAGATCTGTCTTCCTCCTTGACTTTTTCCCCTGCTTTTGCAACATTTGTGAGCTTAGTTTTTGCATCTTTTAGTCCTTTGCACTGCACCTGATAAAACCCCAGGCCACTTTCTAAGAGTCATTAAATTTCCCAAATTTTCTTTTTTTCTCCTCCAATTGCAATTCCTTTGATGGTGTCTCCATTCCAGCTTGTTTGTAGGTCCTTCTTTTCTGTTTTGGCCTTCAGTGGGGATCAATTTTGGCAAGCTTTGCTGCATATGGCTGCCCTTGCTGGCGTATGGCCTGCCTGCATTTTGATGGCTTTGACTTTGGGAAAGATTTTTTCTTTTTTTTTTTTTTTTTGTTTTAAGTATTCATGCCATGTCCCTCATATCTTGCCCCCTAAGTTGTGTCTTCCTCCTTGACTTTTTCCCCTGCTTTTGCAACATCTGTGAGCTTAGTTTTGGCATCTTTTGTTCCTTTGCACTGCACCTGATAAAACCCCAGGCCATTTTCTTAGAGTCACTAAATGTCCCAAATTTTCTTTTTTTCTCCTCCAATTGCAATTCCTTTGATGTTGACTCCATTCGAGCGTGTTTGTAAGTCCTTCTTTTCTGTTTTGGCCTTCAGTGGGGATCAATTTTGGCAAGTTTTGCTGCATGTGCCTGCCCTTGGTGGCGTATGGCCTGCCTGTAATTGTTGGCTTTGACTTTGGGAAAGATTTTTTCTTTTTTTTTTTTTTTATTATTTTAAGTATTCATGCCATGTCCCTCATATCTTGCCCCCTAAGTTGTGTCTTCCTTCTTCACTTTTTCCCCTGCTTTTGCAACATCTGTGAGCTTAGTTTTGGCACTTTTTGGTCCTTTGCAATGCAGCTGATTTCCTCACAGCCTATTTTTTGAAGAGACTAAAATTCCCGATTTTCTGCTTTTTTCAATTGCATTTCATTTGAACCTATCTCCTTTCCAGAGTGTTTGTAAGCCTTTCTTTTGGGATTCGCAAGATTCCTTTTCCCTTCCCGAAAGGAAATTTCATTTCCTTTCGGGAAGGGAAAAGGAATCTTGCGATTTCAATGGGGACCAATAGAGGAATTTTCGTGCATGTCCCTGCCCTTGGTGGCGTATGGCCTGCCTGCATTTTGATGGCTTTGACTTTGGGAAAGATTTTTTTCTTTTTTTGGTTGTTTTCTGAAGTGTTCATGCCATGTCCCTCATATCTTGCCCCCTAAGTTGTGTCTTCCTCCTTGACTTTTTCCCCTGCTTTTGCAACATCTGTGAGTTTAGTTTTGGCATCTTTTGGTCCTTTGCACTGCACCTGATAAAACCCCAGGCCATTTTCTTAGAGTCACTAAATTTCCCAAATTTTCTTTTTTTCTCCTCCTATTGCAATTCTTTTGATGTTGACTCCTTTCCAGCGTGTTTGTAGGTCCTTCTTTTCTGTTTTGGCCTTCAGTGGGGATCAATTTTGGCAAGCTTTGCTGCATGTGCCTGGCCTTGGTGGCGTATGGCGTGCCTGCATTTTGATGGCTTTGACTTTGGGAAAGATTTTTTCTTTTTTTTTTTTTTGTTTTAAGTATTCATGCCATGTCCCTCATATCTTGCCCCCTAAGTTGTGTCTTCCTCCTTGACTTTTTCCCCTGCTTTTGCAACATCTGTGAGCTTAGTTTTGGCACCTTTTGGTCCTTTGCAATTCAGCTGATTTCCTCACAGCCTATTTTTTGAAGAGACTAAAATTCCCGATTTTCTGCTTTTTTCAATTGCATTTCATTTGAACCTATCTCCTTTCCAGAGTGTATGTAAGCCTTTCTTTTGGGATTCGCAAGATTCTTTTTCCCTTCCCGAAAGGAAATTTCATTTCCTTTCGGGAAGGGAAAAGGAATCTTGCGATTTCAATGCAGACCAATAGAGGAATCTTTGGTGCATGTCCCTGCACTTGATGGCAGGCCATGCCTTTTGATGGCTTTGACTTTGGGAAAGATTTTTTTCTTTTTTTGGTTGTTTTCTGACGTGTTCATGCCATGTCCCTCATATCTTGCTCCCTAAGTTGTGTCTTCCTCCTTGACTTTTTCCCCTGCTTTTGCAACATCTGTGAGCTTAGTTTTGGCACCTTTTGGTCCTTTGCACTGCACCTGATATAAACCCAGGCCATTTTCTTAGAGTCACTAAATTTCCCAAATTTTCTTTTTTTCTCCTCCAATTGCAATTCCTTTGATGTTGTCTCCATTCCAGCGTGTTTGTAAGACCTTCTTTTCTGTTTTGGCCTTCAGTGGGGATCAATTTTGGCAAACTTTGCTGCATGTGCCTGCACTTGCTGGCGTATGGCATGCGTGCATTTTGATGGCTTTGACTTTGGGAAAGATTTTTTCTTTTTTTTTTTTATTATTCTAAGTATTCATGCCATGTCCCTCATATCTTGCCCCCCAAGTTGTGTCTTCCTCCTTGACTTTTCCCCCTGCTTTTGCAATATTTGTGAGCTTAGTTTTGGCACCTTTTGGTCCTTTGCAATGCACCTGATTAAACCCCAGGCCATTTTTTAGAGTCACTAAATTTCCCAAATTTTCATTTTTTCTCCTCCAATAGCAATTCCTTTGATGTTGACTCCTTTCCAGCGTGTTTGTAGGTCCTTCTTTTCTGTTTTGGCCTTCAGTGGGGATCAATTTTGGCAAGCTTTGCTGCATGTGCCTGCCCTTGGTGGCGTATGGCCTGCCTGCATTTTGATGGCTTTGACTTTGGGAAAGATTTTTTCTTTTTTTTTTTTTTTATTATTTTAAGTATTCATGCCATGTCCCTCATATCTTGCTCCCTTAGTTGTGTCTTCCTCCTTGACTTTTTCCCCTGCTTTTGCAACATCTGTGAGCTTAGTTTTGGCATCTTTTGGTCCTTTGCACTGCACCTGATAAAACCCCAGGCCACTTTCTAAGAGTCACTAAATTTCCCAAATTTTCTTTTTTTCTCCTCCAATTGCAATTCCTTTGATGTTGACTCCTTTCCAGCGTGTTTGTAGGTCCTTCTTTTCTGTTTTGGCCTTAAGTGGGGATCAATTTTGGCAAGCTTTGCTGCATGTGCCTGCCCTTGCTGGCGTATGGCCTGCCTGTATTTTGATGGCTTTGACTTTGAGAAAGATTTTTTCTTTTTTTTTTTTTTTAATATTTTAAGTATTCATGCCATGTCCCTCATATCTTGCCCCCTAAGTTGTGTCTTCCTCCTTGACTTTTTCTCCTGCTTTTGCAACATCTGTGAGCTTAGTTTTGGCACCTTTTGGTCCTTTGCAATGCAGCTGATTTCCTCACAGCTTTTTTTTTTAAGAGACTAAAATTCCCGATTTTCTGCTTTTTTCAATTGCATTTCATTTGAACCTATCTCCTTCCCAGAGTGTTTGTAAGCCTTTCTTTTGGGATTCGCAAGATTCCTTTTCCCTTCCCGAAAGGAAATTTCATTTCCTTTCGGGAAGGGAAAAGGAATCTTGCGATTTCAATGGGGACCAATAGAGGAATCTTTGGTGCATGTCCCTGCACTTGATTGCAGGCCATGCCTTTTGATGGCTTTGACTTTGGGAAAGATTTTTTTCTTTTTTTGGTTGTTTTCTGAAGTGTTCATGCCATGTCCCTCATATCTTGCCCCCTAAGATGTGTCTTCCTCCTTGACTTTTTCCCCTGCTTTTGCAACATCTGTGAGCTTAGTTTTGGCACCTTTTGGTCCTTTGCAATGCAGCTGCTAAAACCCCAGGCCACTTTCTAAGTGTCATTAAATTTCCCAAATTTTCTTTTTTTCTCCTCCATTTGCAATTCCTTTGATGTTGACTCCTTTCCAGCGTGTTTGTAGGTCCTTCTTTTCTGTTTTGGCCTTCAGTGGGGATCAGTTTTGGCAAGCTTTGCTGCATGTGCCTGCCCTTGCTGGCGTCTGGCCTGCCTGCATTTTGATGGCTTTGACTTTGGGAAAGATTTTTTCTTTTTTTTTTTTTTTTATTATTTTAAGTATTCATGCCATGTCCCTCATATCTTGCTCCCTTAGTTGTGTCTTCCTCCTTGACTTTTTCCCCTGCTTTTGCAACATCTGTGAGCTTAGTTTTGGCATCTTTTGTTCCTTTGCACTGCACCTGATAAAACCCCAGGCCATTTTCTTAGAGTCACTAAATGTCCCAAATTTTCTTTTTTTCTCCTCCAATTGCAATTCCTTTGATGTTGACTCCATTCGAGCGTGTTTGTAAGTCCTTCTTTTCTGTTTTGGCCTTCAGTGGGGATCAATTTTGGCAAGTTTTGCTGCATGTGCCTGCCCTTGGTGGCGTATGGCCTGCCTGTAATTGTTGGCTTTGACTTTGGGAAAGATTTTTTCTTTTTTTTTTTTTTTATTATTTTAAGTATTCATGCCATGTCCCTCATATCTTGCCCCCTAAGTTGTGTCTTCCTTCTTCACTTTTTCCCCTGCTTTTGCAACATCTGTGAGCTTAGTTTTGGCACTTTTTGGTCCTTTGCAATGCAGCTGATTTCCTCACAGCCTATTTTTTGAAGAGACTAAAATTCCCGATTTTCTGCTTTTTTCAATTGCATTTCATTTGAACCTCTCTCCTTTCCAGAGTGTTTGTAAGCCTTTCTTTTGGGATTCGCAAGATTCCTTTTCCCTTCCCGAAAGGAAATTTCATTTCCTTTCGGGAAGGGAAAAGGAATCTTGCGATTTCAATGGGGACCAATAGAGGAATTTTCGTGCATGTCCCTGCCCTTGGTGGCGTATGGCCTGCCTGCATTTTGATGGCTTTGACTTTGGGAAAGATTTTTTCTTTTTTTTTTTTTTTATTATTTTAAATATTCATGCCATGTCCCTCATATCTTGCCCCCTAAGTTGTGTCTTCCTCCTTGACTTTTTCCCCTGCTTTTGCAACATCTGTGAGCTTAGTTTTGGCATCTTTTGGTCCTTTGCACTGCACCTGATATAAACCCAGGCCATTTTCTTAGAGTCACTAAATTTCCCAATTTTTTTTTTTTCTCCTCCAATTGCAATTCCTTTGATGGTGTCTCCATTCCAGCGTGTTTGTAGGTCCTTCTTTTCTGTTTTGGCCTTCAGTGGGGATCAATGTTGGCAACTTTGCTGCATGTGCCTGGCCTTGGTGGCGTATGGCGTGCCTGCATTTTGATGGCTTTGACTTTGGGAAAGATTTTTTCTTTTTTTTTTTTTTGTTTTAAGTATTCATGCCATGTCCCTCATATCTTGCTCCCTAAGTTGTGTCTTCCTCCTTGACTTTTTCCCCTGCTTTTGCAACATCTGTGAGCTTAGTTTTGGCACCTTTTGGTCCTTTGCAATTCAGCTGATTTCCTCACAGCCTATTTTTTGAAGAGACTAAAATTCCCGATTTTCTGCTTTTTTCAATTGCATTTCATTTGAACCTATCTCCTTTCCAGAGTGTTTGTAAGCCTTTCTTTTGGGATTCGCAAGATTCTTTTTCCCTTCCCGAAAGGAAATTTCATTTCCTTTCGGGAAGGGAAAAGGAATCTTGCGATTTCAATGCAGACCAATAGAGGAATCTTTGGTGCATGTCCCTGCACTTGATGGCAGGCCATGCCTTTTGATGGCTTTGACTTTGGGAAAGATTTTTTTCTTTTTTTGGTTGTTTTCTGAAGTGTTCATGCCATGTCCCTCATATCTTGCTCCCTAAGTTGTGTCTTCCTCCTTGACTTTTTCCCCTGCTTTTGCAACATCTGTGAGCTTAGTTTTGGCACCTTTTGGTCCTTTGCACTGCACCTGATATAAACCCAGGCCATTTTCTTAGAGTCACTAAATTTCCCAAATTTTCTTTTTTTCTCCTCCAATTGCAATTCCTTTGATGTTGTCTCCATTCCATCGTGTTTGTAAGTCCTTCTTTTCTGTTTTGGCCTTCAGTGGGGATCAATTTTGGCAAACTTTGCTGCATGTGCCTGCACTTGCTGGCGTATGGCATGCGTGCATTTTGATGGCTTTGACTTTGGGAAAGATTTTTTCTTTTTTTTTTTTATTATTCTAAGTATTCATGCCATGTCCCTCATATCTTGCCCCCCAAGTTGTGTCTTCCTCCTTGACTTTTCCCCCTGCTTTTGCAATATTTGTGAGCTTAGTTTTGGCACCTTTTGGTCCTTTGCAATGCACCTGATTAAACCCCAGGCCATTTTCTTAGAGTCACTAAATTTCCCAAATTTTCATTTTTTCTCCTCCAATAGCAATTCCTTTGATGTTGACTCCTTTCCAGCGTGTTTGTAGGTCCTTCTTTTCTGTTTTGGCCTTCAGTGGGGATCAATTTTGGCAAGCTTTGCTGCATGTGCCTGCCCTTGGTGGCGTATGGCCTGCCTGCATTTTGATGGCTTTGACTTTGGGAAAGATTTTTTCTTTTTTTTTTTTTTTATTATTTTAAGTATTCATGCCATGTCCCTCATATCTTGCTCCCTTAGTTGTGTCTTCCTCCTTGACTTTTTCCCCTGCTTTTGCAACATCTGTGAGCTTAGTTTTGGCATCTTTTGGTCCTTTGCACTGCACCTGATAAAACCCCAGGCCACTTTCTAAGAGTCACTAAATTTCCCAAATTTTCTTTTTTTCTCCTCCAATTGCAATTCCTTTGATGTTGACTCCTTTCCAGCGTGTTTGTAGGTCCTTCTTTTCTGTTTTGGCCTTAAGTGGGGATCAATTTTGGCAAGCTTTGCTGCATGTGCCTGCCCTTGCTGGCGTATGGCCTGCCTGTATTTTGATGGCTTTGACTTTGAGAAAGATTTTTTCTTTTTTTTTTTTTTTAATATTTTAAGTATTCATGCCATGTCCCTCATATCTTGCCCCCTAAGTTGTGTCTTCCTCCTTGACTTTTTCTCCTGCTTTTGCAACATCTGTGAGCTTAGTTTTGGCACCTTTTGGTCCTTTGCAATGCAGCTGATTTCCTCACAGCTTTTTTTTTAAGAGACTAAAATTCCCGATTTTCTGCTTTTTTCAATTGCATTTCATTTGAACCTATCTCCTTCCCAGAGTGTTTGTAAGCCTTTCTTTTGGGATTCGCAAGATTCCTTTTCCCTTCCCGAAAGGAAATTTCATTTCCTTTCGGGAAGGGAAAAGGAATCTTGCGATTTCAATGGGGACCAATAGAGGAATCTTTGGTGCATGTCCCTGCACTTGATTGCAGGCCATGCCTTTTGATGGCTTTGACTTTGGGAAAGATTTTTTTCTTTTTTTGGTTGTTTTCTGAAGTGTTCATGCCATGTCCCTCATATCTTGCCCCCTAAGATGTGTCTTCCTCCTTGACTTTTTCCCCTGCTTTTGCAACATCTGTGAGCTTAGTTTTGGCACCTTTTGGTCCTTTGCAATGCAGCTGCTAAAACCCCAGGCCACTTTCTAAGTGTCATTAAATTTCCCAAATTTTCTTTTTTTCTCCTCCATTTGCAATTCCTTTGATGTTGACTCCTTTCCAGCGTGTTTGTAGGTCCTTCTTTTCTGTTTTGGCCTTCAGTGGGGATCAGTTTTGGCAAGCTTTGCTGCATGTGCCTGCCCTTGCTGGCGTCTGGCCTGCCTGCATTTTGATGGCTTTGACTTTGGGAAAGATTTTTTCTTTTTTTTTTTTTTTTATTATTTTAAGTATTCATGCCATGTCCCTCATATCTTGCTCCCTTAGTTGTGTCTTCCTCCTTGACTTTTTCCCCTGCTTTTGCAACATCTGTGAGCTTAGTTTTGGCATCTTTTGTTCCTTTGCACTGCACCTGATAAAACCCCAGGCCATTTTCTTAGAGTCACTAAATGTCCCAAATTTTCTTTTTTTCTCCTCCAATTGCAATTCCTTTGATGTTGACTCCATTCGAGCGTGTTTGTAAGTCCTTCTTTTCTGTTTTGGCCTTCAGTGGGGATCAATTTTGGCAAGTTTTGCTGCATGTGCCTGCCCTTGGTGGCGTATGGCCTGCCTGTAATTGTTGGCTTTGACTTTGGGAAAGATTTTTTCTTTTTTTTTTTTTTTATTATTTTAAGTATTCATGCCATGTCCCTCATATCTTGCCCCCTAAGTTGTGTCTTCCTTCTTCACTTTTTCCCCTGCTTTTGCAACATCTGTGAGCTTAGTTTTGGCACTTTTTGGTCCTTTGCAATGCAGCTGATTTCCTCACAGCCTATTTTTTGAAGAGACTAAAATTCCCGATTTTCTGCTTTTTTCAATTGCATTTCATTTGAACCTATCTCCTTTCCAGAGTGTTTGTAAGCCTTTCTTTTGGGATTCGCAAGATTCCTTTTCCCTTCCCGAAAGGAAATTTCATTTCCTTTCGGGAAGGGAAAAGGAATCTTGCGATTTCAATGGGGACCAATAGAGGAATTTTCGTGCATGTCCCTGCCCTTGGTGGCGTATGGCCTGCCTGCATTTTGATGGCTTTGACTTTGGGAAAGATTTTTTCTTTTTTTTTTTTTTTATTATTTTAAATATTCATGCCATGTCCCTCATATCTTGCCCCCTAAGTTGTGTCTTCCTCCTTGACTTTTTCCCCTGCTTTTGCAACATCTGTGAGCTTAGTTTTGGCATCTTTTGGTCCTTTGCACTGCACCTGATATAAACCCAGGCCATTTTCTTAGAGTCACTAAATTTCCCAATTTTTTTTTTTTCTCCTCCAATTGCAATTCCTTTGATGGTGTCTCCATTCCAGCGTGTTTGTAGGTCCTTCTTTTCTGTTTTGGCCTTCAGTGGGGATCAATGTTGGCAACTTTGCTGCATGTGCCTGGCCTTGGTGGCGTATGGCGTGCCTGCATTTTGATGGCTTTGACTTTGGGAAAGATTTTTTCTTTTTTTTTTTTTTGTTTTAAGTATTCATGCCATGTCCCTCATATCTTGCCCCCTAAGTTGTGTCTTCCTCCTTGACTTTTTCCCCTGCTTTTGCAACATCTGTGAGCTTAGTTTTGGCACCTTTTGGTCCTTTGCAATTCAGCTGATTTCCTCACAGCCTATTTTTTGAAGAGACTAAAATTCCCGATTTTCTGCTTTTTTCAATTGCATTTCATTTGAACCTATCTCCTTTCCAGAGTGTTTGTAAGCCTTTCTTTTGGGATTCTCAAGATTCTTTTTCCCTTCCCGAAAGGAAATTTCATTTCCTTTCGGGAAGGGAAAAGGAATCTTGCGATTTCAATGCAGACCAATAGAGGAATCTTTGGTGCATGTCCCTGCACTTGATGGCAGGCCATGCCTTTTGATGGCTTTGACTTTGGGAAAGATTTTTTTCTTTTTTTGGTTGTTTTCTGAAGTGTTCATGCCATGTCCCTCATATCTTGCTCCCTAAGTTGTGTCTTCCTCCTTGACTTTTTCCCCTGCTTTTGCAACATCTGTGAGCTTAGTTTTGGCACCTTTTGGTCCTTTGCACTGCACCTGATATAAACCCAGGCCATTTTCTTAGAGTCACTAAATTTCCCAAATTTTCTTTTTTTCTCCTCCAATTGCAATTCCTTTGATGTTGTCTCCATTCCATCGTGTTTGTAAGTCCTTCTTTTCTGTTTTGGCCTTCAGTGGGGATCAATTTTGGCAAACTTTGCTGCATGTGCCTGCACTTGCTGGCGTATGGCATGCGTGCATTTTGATGGCTTTGACTTTGGGAAAGATTTTTTCTTTTTTTTTTTTATTATTCTAAGTATTCATGCCATGTCCCTCATATCTTGCCCCCCAAGTTGTGTCTTCCTCCTTGACTTTTCCCCCTGCTTTTGCAATATTTGTGAGTTTAGTTTTGGCACCTTTTGGTCCTTTGCAATGCACCTGATTAAACCCCAGGCCATTTTCTTAGAGTCACTAAATTTCCCAAATTTTCATTTTTTCTCCTCCAATAGCAATTCCTTTGATGTTGACTCCTTTCCAGCGTGTTTGTAGGTCCTTCTTTTCTGTTTTGGCCTTCAGTGGGGATCAATTTTGGCAAGCTTTGCTGCATGTGCCTGCCCTTGGTGGCGTATGGCCTGCCTGCATTTTGATGGCTTTGACTTTGGGAAAGATTTTTTCTTTTTTTTTTTTTTTATTATTTTAAGTATTCATGCCATGTCCCTCATATCTTGCTCCCTTAGTTGTGTCTTCCTCCTTGACTTTTTCCCCTGCTTTTGCAACATCTGTGAGCTTAGTTTTGGCATCTTTTGGTCCTTTGCACTGCACCTGATAAAACCCCAGGCCACTTTCTAAGAGTCACTAAATTTCCCAAATTTTCTTTTTTTCTCCTCCAATTGCAATTCCTTTGATGTTGACTCCTTTCCAGCGTGTTTGTAGGTCCTTCTTTTATGTTTTGGCCTTAAGTGGGGATCAATTTTGGCAAGCTTTGCTGCATGTGCCTGCCCTTGGTGGCGTATGGCCTGCCTGTATTTTGATGGCTTTGACTTTGAGAAAGATTTTTTCTTTTTTTTTTTTTTAATATTTTAAGTATTCATGCCATGTCCCTCATATCTTGCCCCCTAAGTTGTGTCTTCCTCCTTGACTTTTTCTCCTGCTTTTGCAACATCTGTGAGCTTAGTTTTGGCACCTTTTGGTCCTTTGCAATGCAGCTGATTTCCTCACAGCCTATTTTTTAAGAGACTAAAATTCCCGATTTTCTGCTTTTTTCAATTGCATTTCATTTGAACCTATCTCCTTCCCAGAGTGTTTGTAAGCCTTTCTTTTGGGATTCGCAAGATTCCTTTTCCCTTCCCGAAAGAAAATTTCATTTCCTTTCGGGAAGGGAAAAGGAATCTTGCGATTTCAATGGGGACCAATAGAGGAATCTTTGGTGCATGTCCCTGCACTTGATTGCAGGCCATGCCTTTTGATGGCTTTGACTTTGGGAAAGATTTTTTTCTTTTTTTGGTTGTTTTCTGAAGTGTTCATGCCATGTCCCTCATATCTTGCCCCCTAAGTTGTGTCTTCCTCCTTGACTTTTTCCCCTGCTTTTGCAACATCTGTGAGCTTAGTTTTGGCACCTTTTGGTCCTTTGCAATGCAGCTGCTAAAACCCCAGGCCACTTTCTAAGAGTCATTAAATTTCCCAAATTTTCTTTTTTTCTCCTCCATTTGCAATTCCTTTGATGTTGACTCCTTTCCAGCGTGTTTGTAGGTCCTTCTTTTCTGTTTTGGCCTTCAGTGGGGATCAGTTTTGGCAAGCTTTGCTGCATGTGCCTGCCCTTGCTGGCGTATGGCCTGCCTGCATTTTGATGGCTTTGACTTTGGGAAAGATTTTTTCTTTTTTTTTTTTTTTTATTATTTTAAGTATTCATGCCATGTCCCTCATATCTTGCCCCCTAAGATCTGTCTTCCTCCTTGACTTTTTCCCCTGCTTTTGCAATATTTGCAACATTTGTGAGCTTAGTTTTGGCATCTTTTGGTCCTTTGCACTGCACCTGATAAAACCTCAGGCCACTTTCTAAGAGTCATTAAATTTCCCAAATTTTCATTTTTTCTCCTCCAATTGCAATTTCTTTGATGGTGTCTCCATTCCAGCGTGTTTGTAAGTCCTTATTTTCTGTTTTGGCCTTCAGTAAGGATCAATTTTGGCAAGCTTTGCTGCATGTGCCTGCCCTTGGTGGCGTATGGCCTGCCTGCATTTTGATGGCTTTGACTTTGGGAAAGATTTTTTCTTTTTTTTTTCTTTTTTGTTTTAAGTATTCATGCCATGTCCCTCATATCTTGCCCCCTAAGTTGTGTCTTCCTCCTTGACTTTTTCCCCTGCTTTTGCACCTTCTGTGAGCTTTGTTTTGGCACCTTTTGGTCCTTTGCACTGCACCTGATAAAACCCCAGGCCATTTTCTTAAAGTCACTAAATGTCCCAAATTTTCTTTTTTTCTCCTCCAATTGCAATTCCTTTGATGTTGACTCCATTCGAGCGTGTTTGTAAGTCCTTCTTTTCTGTTTTGCCTTCAGTGGGGATCAATTTTGGCAAGCTTTGCTGCATGTGCCTGCCCTTGGTGGCGTATGGCCTGCCTGCATTTTGATGGCTTTGACTTTGGGAAAGATTTTTTCTTTTTTTTTTTTTTTTATTATTTTAAGTATTCATGCCATGTCCCTCATATCTTGCCTCCTAAGTTGTGTCTTCCTCCTTCACTTTTTCCCCTGCTTTTGCAACATCTGTGAGCTTAGTTTTGGCACCTTTTGGTCTTTTGCAATGCAGCTGATTTCCTCACAGCCTATTTTTAATAGAGACTAAAATTTCCGATTTTCTGCTTTTTTCAATTGTATTTCATTTGAACCTATCTCCTTTCCAGAGTGTTTGTAAGCCTTTCTTTTGGGATTCGCAAGATTCTTTTTCCCTTCCCGAAAGGAAATTTCATTTCCTTTCGGGAAGGGAAAAGGAATCTTGCGATTTCAATGGGGACCAATAGAGGAATCTTTGGTGCATGTCCCTGCACTTGATGGCAGGCCATGCCTTTTGATGGCTTTGACTTTGGGAAAGATTTTTTTCTTTTTTTGGTTGTTTTCTGAAGTGTTCATGCCATGTCCCTCATATCTTGCCCCCTAAGTTGTGTCTTCCTCCTTGACTTTTTCCCCTGCTTTTGCAACATCTGTGAGCTTAGTTTTGGCACCTTTTGGTCCTTTGCAATGCAGCTGATTTCCTCACAGCCTATTTTTTGAAGAGACTAAGATTCCCGATTTTCGGCTTTTTTCAATTGCATTTCATTTGAACCTATCTCCTTTCCAGAGTGTTTGTAAGCCTTTCTTTTGGGATTCGCAAGATTCCTTTTCCCTTCCCGAAAGGAAATTTCATTTCCTTTCGGGAAGGGAAAAGGAATCTTGCGATTTCAATGGGGACCAATAGAGGAATCTTTGGTGCATGTCCCTGCACTTGATGGCAGGCCATGCCTTTTGATGGCTTTGACTTTGGGAAAGATTTTTTTCTTTTTTTGGTTGTTTTCTGAAGTGTTCATGCCATGTCCCTCATATCTTGCCCCCTAAGTTGTGTCTTCCTCCTTGACTTTTTCCCCTGCTTTTGCAACATTTGTGAGCTTAGTTTTTGCATCTTTTGGTCCTTTGCACTGCACCTGATAAAACCCCAGGCCACTTTCTAAGAGTCATTAAATTTCCCAAATTTTCTTTTTTTCTCCTCCAATTGCAATTCCTTTGATGGTGTCTCCATTCCAGCTTGTTTGTAGGTCCTTCTTTTCTGTTTTGGCCTTCAGTGGGGATCAATTTTGGCAAGCTTTGCTGCATATGCCTGCCCTTGCTGGCGTATGGCCTGCCTGCATTTTGATGGCTTTGACTTTGGGAAAGATTTTTTCTTTTTTTTTTTTTTTTGTTTTAAGTATTCATGCCATGTCCCTCATATCTTGCCCCCTAAGTTGTGTCTTCCTCCTTGACTTTTTCCCCTGCTTTTGCAGCTTCTGTGAGCTTAGTTTTGGCACCTTTTGGTCCTTTGCACTGCACCTGATAAAACCCCAGGCCATTTTCTTAGAGTCATTAAATTTCCCAAATTTTCTTTTTTTCTCCTCCATTTGCAATTCCTTTGATGGTGTCTCCATTCCGGCTTGATTGTAGGTCCTTCTTTTGTGTTTTGGCCTTCAGTGGGGATGAATTTTGGCAATCTTTGCTGCATGTGCCTGCCCTTGGTGGCGTATGGCCTGCCTGCATTTTGATGGCTTTGACTTTGGGAAAGATTTTTTCTATTTTTTTTTTTTTTATTATTTTAAGTATTCATGCCATGTCCCTCATATCTTGCCCCCTAAGTTGTGTCTTCCTCCTTGACTTTTTCCCCTGCTTTTGCAATATTTGTGAGCTTAGTTTTGGCACCTTTTGGTCCTTTGCACTGCACCTGATAAAACCCCAGGCCATTTTCTTAAAGTCACTAAATGTCCCAAATTTTCTTTTTTTCTCCTCCAATTGCAATTCCTTTGATGTTGACTCCATTCGAGCGTGTTTGTAAGTCCTTCTTTTCTGTTTTGCCTTCAGTGCGGATCAATTTTGGCAAGCTTTGCTGCATGTGCCTGCCCATGCTGGCGTATGGCCTGCCTGCATTTTGATGGCTTTGACTTTGGGAAAGATTTTTTCTTTTTTTTTTTTTTTTATTATTTTAAGTATTCATGCCATGTCCCTCATATCTTGCCTCCTAAGTTGTGTCTTCCTCCTTCACTTTTTCCCCTGCTTTTGCAACATCTGTGAGCTTAGTTTTGTCACCTTTTGGTCTTTTGCAATGCAGCTGATTTCATCACAGCCTATTTTTAAAAGAGACTAAAATTTCCGATTTTCTGCTTTTTTCAATTGCATTTCATTTGAACCTATCTCCTTTCCAGAGTGTTTGTAAGCCTTTCTTTTGGGATTCGCAAGATTCTTTTTCCCTTCCCGAAAGGAAATTTCATTTCCTTTCGGGAAGGGAAAAGGAATCTTGCGATTTCAATGGCGACAAATAGAGGAATCTTTGGTGCATGTCCCTGCACTTGATGGCAGGCCATGCCTTTTGATGGCTTTGACTTTGGGAAAGATTTTTTTCTTTTTTTGGTTGTTTTCTGAAGTGTTCATGCCATGTCCCTCATATCTTGCCCCCTAAGTTGTGTCTTCCTCCTTGACTTTTTCCCCTGCTTTTGCAACATCTGTGAGCTTAGTTTTGGCACCTTTTGGTCCTTTGCAATGCAGCTGATTTCCTCACAGCCTATTTTTTGAAGAGACTAAAATTCCCGATTTTCGGCTTTTTTCAATTGCATTTCATTTGAACCTATCTCCTTTCCAGAGTGTTTGTAAGCCTTTCTTTTGGGATTCGCAAGATTCCTTTTCCCTTCCCGAAAGGAAATTTCATTTCCTTTCGGGAAGGGAAAAGGAATCTTGCGATTTCAATGGGGACCAATAGAGGAATCTTTGGTGCATGTCCCTGCACTTGATGGCAGGCCATGCCTTTTGATGGCTTTGACTTTGGGAAAGATTTTTTTCTTTTTTTGGTTGTTTTCTGAAGTGTTCATGCCATGTCCCTCATATCTTGCCCCCTTAGATCTGTCTTCCTCCTTGACTTTTTCCCCTGCTTTTGCAACATTTGTGAGCTTAGTTTTTGCATCTTTTGGTCCTTTGCACTGCACCTGATAAAACCCCAGGCCACTTTCTAAGAGTCATTAAATTTCCCAAATTTTCTTTTTTTCTCCTCCAATTGCAATTCCTTTGATGGTGTCTCCATTCCAGCTTGTTTGTAGGTCCTTCTTTTCTGTTTTGGCCTTCAGTGGGGATCAATTTTGGCAAGCTTTGCTGCATATGCCTGCCCTTGGTGGCGTATGGCCTGCCTGCATTTTGATGGCTTTGACTTTGGGAAAGATTTTTTCTTTTTTTTTTTTTTTGTTTTAAGTATTCATGCCATGTCCCTCATATCTTCCCCCTAAGTTGTGTCTTCCTCCTTGACTTTTTCCCCTGCTTTTGCAACTTCTGTGAGCTTAGTTTTGGCACCTTTTGGTCCTTTGCACTGCACCTGATAAAACCCCAGGCCATTTTCTTAGAGTCACTAAATGTCCCAAATTTTCTTTTTTTCTCCTCCAATTGCAATTCCTTTGATGTTGACTCCATTCCAGCGTGTTTGTAAGTCCTTCTTTTCTGTTTTGCCTTCAGTGGGGATCAATTTTGGCAAGTTTTGCTGCATGTGCCTGCCCTTGGTGGCGTATGGCCTTCCTGCAATTGTTGCCTTTGACTTTGGGAAAGATTTTTTCTTTTTTTTTTTTTTTATTATTTTAAGTATTCATGCCATGTCCCTCATATCTTGCCCCCTAAGTTGTGTCTTCCTCCTTGACTTTTTCCCCTGCTTTTGCAACATCTGTGAGCTTTGTTTTGGCACTTTTTGGTCCTTTGCAATGCAGCTGATTTCCTCACAGCCTATTTTTTAAAGAGACTAAAATTCCCGATTTTCTGCTCTTTTCAATTGCATTTCCTTTGAACCTATCTCCTTTCCAGAGTGTTTGTAAGCCTTTCTTTTGGGATTCGCAAGATTCCTTTTCCCTTCCCGAAAGGAAATTTCATTTCCTTTCGGGAAGGGAAAAGGAATCTTGCGATTTCAATGGGGACCAATAGAGGAATTTTGGTGCATGTCCCTGCCCTTGGTGGCGTATGGCCTGCCTGCATTTTGATGGCTTTGACTTTGGGAAAGATTTTTTTCTTTTTTTGGTTGTTTTCTGAAGTGTTCATGCCATGTCCCTCATATCTTGCCCCCTAAGTTGTGTCTTCCTCCTTGACTTTTTCCCCGGCTTTTGCAACATCTGTGAGTTTAGTTTGGGCATCTTTTGGTCCTTTGCACTGCACCTGATAAAACCCCAGGCCATTTTCTTAGAGTCACTAAATTTCCCAAATTTTCATTTTTTCTCCTCCAATTGCAATTCTTTTGATGTTGACTCCTTTCCAGCGTGTTTGTAGGTCCTTCTTTTCTGTTTTGGCCTTCAGTGGGGATCAATTTTGGCAAGCTTTGCTGCATGTGCCTGCCCTTGGTGGCGTATGGCCTGCCTGCATTTTGATGGCTTTGACTTTGGGAAAGATTTTTTCTTTTTTTTTTTTTTTATTATTTTAAATATTCATGCCATGTCCCTCATATCTTGCCCCCTAAGTTGTGTCTTCCTCCTTCACTTTTTCCCCTGCTTTTGCAACATCTGTGAGCTTAGTTTTGGCATCTTTTGGTCCTTTGCACTGCACCTGATATAAACCCAGGCCATTTTCTTAGAGTCACTAAATTTCCCAATTTTTTTTTTTTCTCCTCCAATTGCAAATCCTTTGATGGTGTCTCCATTCCAGCGTGTTTGTAGGTCCTTCTTTTCTGTTTTGGCCTTCAGTGGGGATCAATGTTGGCAACTTTGCTGCATGTGCCTGGCCTTGGTGGCGTATGGCCTGCCTGCATTTTGATGGCTTTGACTTTGGGAAAGATTTTTTCTTTTTTTTTTTTTTTTATTATTTTAAGTATTCATGCCATGTCCCTCATATCTTGCCCCCTAAGTTGTGTCTTCCTCCTTGACTTTTTCCCCTGCTTTTGCAACATCTGTGAGCTTAGTTTTGGCATCTTTTGTTCCTTTGCCCTGCACCTGATAAAACCCCAGGCCTTTTTCTTAGAGTCACTAAATGTCCCAAATTTTCTTTTTTTCTCCTCCAATTGCAATTCCTTTGATGTTGACTCCATTCGAGCGTGTTTGTAAGTCCTTCTTTTCTGTTTTGGCCTTCAGTGGGGATCAATTTTGGCAAGTTTTGCTGCATGTGCCTGCCCTTGGTGGCGTATGGCCTGCCTGTAATTGTTGGCTTTGACTTTGGGAAAGATTTTTTCTTTTTTTTTTTTTTATTATTTTAAGTATTCATGCCATGTCCCTCATATCTTGCCCCCTAAGTTGTGTCTTCCTTCTTCACTTTTTCCCCTGCTTTTGCAACATCTGTGAGCTTAGTTTTGGCACTTTTTGGTCCTTTGCAATGCAGCTGATTTCCTCACAGCCTATTTTTTGAAGAGACTAAAATTCCCGATTTTCTGCTTTTTTTAATTGCATTTCATTTGAACCTATCTCCTTTCCAGAGTGTTTGTAAGCCTTTCTTTTGGGATTCGCAAGATTCCTTTTCCCTTCCCGAAAGGAAATTTCATTTCCTTTCGGGAAGGGAAAAGGAATCTTGCGATTTCAATGCAGACCAATAGAGGAATCTTTGGTGCATGTCCCTGCACTTGATGGCAGGCCATGCCTTTTGATGGCTTTGACTTTGGGAAAGATTTTTTTCTTTTTTTGGTTGTTTTCTGAAGTGTTCATGCCATGTCCCTCATATCTTGCTCCCTAAGTTGTGTCTTCCTCCTTGACTTTTTCCCCTGCTTTTGCAACATCTGTGAGCTTAGTTTTGGCACCTTTTGGTCCTTTGCACTGCACCTGATATAAAACCCAGGCCATTTTCTTAGAGTCACTAAATTTCCCAAATTTTCTTTTTTTCTCCTCCAATTGCAATTCCTTTGATGTTGTCTCCATTCCAGCGTGTTTGTAAGTCCTTCTTTTCTGTTTTGGCGTTCAGTGGGGATCAATTTTGGCAAACATTGCTGCATGTGGCTGCACTTGCTGGCGTATGGCGTGCCTGCATTTTGATGGCTTTGACTTTGGGAAAGATTTTTTCTTTTTTTTTTTTATTATTCTAAGTATTCATGCCATGTCCCTCATATCTTGCCCCCTAAGTTGTGTCTTCCTCCTTGACTTTTCCCCCTGCTTTTGCAATATTTGTGAGCTTAGTTTTGGCACCTTTTGGTCCTTTGCACTGCACCTGATAAAACCCCAGGCCATTTTCTTAGAGTCAATAAATTTCCCAAATTTTCATTTTTTCTCCTCCAATAGCAATTCCTTTGATGTTGACTCCTTTCCAGCGTGTTTGTAGGTCCTTCTTTTCTGTTTTGGCCTTCAGTGGGGATCAATTTTGGCAAGCTTTGCTGCATGTGCCTGCCCTTGGTGGCGTATGGCCTGCCTGCATTTTGATGGCTTTGACTTTGGGATAGATTTTTTCTTATTTTTTTTTTTTTATTATTTTAGGTATTCATGCCATGTCCCTCATATCCTACTCCCTAAGTTGTGTCTTCCTCCTTGACTTTTTCCCCTGCTTTTGCAACATCTGTGAGCTTAGTTTTGGCATCTTTTGGTCCTTTGCACTGCACCTGATATAAACCCAGGCCATTTTCTTAGAGTCACTAAATTTCCAAAATTTTCTTTTTTTCTCCTCCAATTGCAATTCCTTTGATGTTGTCTCCATTCCAGCGTGTTTGTAAGTCCTTCTTTTCTGTTTCGGCCTTCAGTGGGGATCAATTTTGGCAAGCTTTGCTGCATGTGCCTGCCCTTGGTGGCGTATGGCCTGCCTGCATTTTGATGGCTTTGACTTTGGGATTGATTTTTTCTTTTATTTTTTTTTAATATTTTAAGTATTCATGCCATGTCCCTCATATCTTGCCCCCTAAGTTGTGTCTTCCTCCTTGACTTTTTCCCCTGCTTTTGCAACATCTGTGAGCTTAGTTTTGGCACCTTTTGGTCCTTTGCAATGCAGCTGATTTCCTCACAGCCTATTTTTTGAAGAGACTAAAATTCCCTATTTTCGGCTTTTTTCAATTGCATTTCATTTGAACCTATCTCCTTTCCAGAGTGTTTGTAAGCCTTTCTTTTGGGATTCGCAAGATTCCTTTTCCCTTCCCGAAAGGAAATTTCATTTCCTTTCGGGAAGGGAAAAGGAATCTTGCGATTTCAATGGGGACCAATAGAGGAATCTTTGGTGCATGTCCCTGCACTTGATTGCAGGCCATGCCTTTTGATGGCTTTGACTTTGGGAAAGATTTTTTTCTTTTTTTGGTTGTTTTCTGAAGTGTTCATGCCATGTCCCTCATATCTTGCCCCCTAAGTTGTGTCTTCCTCCTTGACTTTTTCCCCTGCTTTTGCAACATCTGTGAGCTTAGTTTTGGCACCTTTTGATCCTTTGCAATGCAGCTGCTAAAACCCCAGGCCACTTTCTAAGAGTCATTAAATTTCCCAAATTTTCTTTTTTTCTCCTCCAATTGCAATTCCTTTGATGGTGTCTCCATTCCAGCTTGTTTGTAGGTCCTTCTTTTCTGTTTTGGCCTTCAGTGGGGATCAATTTTGGCAAGCTTTGCTTCATGTGCCTGCCCTTGCTGGCGTATGGCCTGCCTGCATTTTGATGGCTTTGACTTTGGGAAAGATTTTTTCTTTTTTTTTTTTTTTTATTATTTTAAGTATTCATGCCATGTCCCTCATATCTTGCCCCCTAAGTTGTGTCTTCCTCCTTGACTTTTTCCCCTGCTTTTGCAACATCTGTGAGCTTAGTTTTGGCATCTTTTGTTCCTTTGCCCTGCACCTGATAAAACCCCAGGCCTTTTTCTTAGAGTCACTAAATGTCCCAAATTTTCTTTTTTTCTCCTCCAATTGCAATTCCTTTGATGTTGACTCCATTCCAGCGTGTTTGTAAGTCCTTCTTTTCTGTTTTGCCTTCAGTGGGGATCAATTTTGGCAAGCTTTGCTGCATGTGCCTGCCCTTGCTGGCGTATGGCCTGCCTGCATTTTGATGGCTTTGACTTTGGGAAAGATTTTTTCTTTTTTTTTTTTTTTTATTATTTTAAGTATTCATGCCATGTCCCTCATATCTTGCCTCCTAAGTTGTGTCTTCCTCCTTGACTTTTTCCCCTGCTTTTGCAACATCTGTGAGCTTAGTTTTGGCACCTTTTGGTCCTTTGCAATGCAGCTGATTTCCTCACAGCCTATTTTTTGAAGAGACTAAAATTCCCGATTTTCTGCTTTTTACAATTGCATTTCATTTGAACCTATCTCCTTTCCAGAGTGTTTGCAAGCCTTTCTTTTGGGATTCACAAGATTCCTTTTCCCTTCCCGAAAGGAAATTTCATTTCCTTTCGGGAAGGGAAAAGGAATCTTGCGATTTCAATGCAGACCAATAGAGGAATCTTTGGTGCATGTCCCTGCACTTGATGGCAGGCCATGCCTTTTGATGGCTTTGACTTTGGGAAAGATTTTTTTCTTTTTTTGGTTGTTTTCTGAAGTGTTCATGCCATGTCCCTCATATCTTGCTCCCTAAGTTGTGTCTTCCTCCTTGACTTTTTCCCCTGCTTTTGCAACATCTGTGAGCTTAGTTTTGGCACCTTTTGGTCCTTTGCACTGCACCTGATATAAAACCCAGGCCATTTTCTTAGAGTCACTAAATTTCCCAAATTTTCTTTTTTTCTCCTCCAATTGCAATTCCTTTGATGTTGTCTCCATTCCAGCGTGTTTGTAAGTCCTTCTTTTCTGTTTTGGCGTTCAGTGGGGATCAATTTTGGCAAACATTGCTGCATGTGGCTGCACTTGCTGGCGTATGGCGTGCCTGCATTTTGATGGCTTTGACTTTGGGAAAGATTTTTTCTTTTTTTTTTTTATTATTCTAAGTATTCATGCCATGTCCCTCATATCTTGCCCCCTAAGTTGTGTCTTCCTCCTTGACTTTTCCCCCTGCTTTTGCAATATTTGTGAGCTTAGTTTTGGCACCTTTTGGTCCTTTGCACTGCACCTGATAAAACCCCAGGCCATTTTCTTAGAGTCAATAAATTTCCCAAATTTTCATTTTTTCTCCTCCAATAGCAATTCCTTTGATGTTGACTCCTTTCCAGCGTGTTTGTAGGTCCTTCTTTTCTGTTTTGGCCTTCAGTGGGGATCAATTTTGGCAAGCTTTGCTGCATGTGCCTGCCCTTGGTGGCGTATGGCCTGCCTGCATTTTGATGGCTTTGACTTTGGGATAGATTTTTTCTTATTTTTTTTTTTTTATTATTTTAGGTATTCATGCCATGTCCCTCATATCCTACTCCCTAAGTTGTGTCTTCCTCCTTGACTTTTTCCCCTGCTTTTGCAACATCTGTGAGCTTAGTTTTGGCATCTTTTGGTCCTTTGCACTGCACCTGATATAAACCCAGGCCATTTTCTTAGAGTCACTAAATTTCCAAAATTTTCTTTTTTTCTCCTCCAATTGCAATTCCTTTGATGTTGTCTCCATTCCAGCGTGTTTGTAAGTCCTTCTTTTCTGTTTCGGCCTTCAGTGGGGATCAATTTTGGCAAGCTTTGCTGCATGTGCCTGCCCTTGGTGGCGTATGGCCTGCCTGCATTTTGATGGCTTTGACTTTGGGATTGATTTTTTCTTTTATTTTTTTTTAATATTTTAAGTATTCATGCCATGTCCCTCATATCTTGCCCCCTAAGTTGTGTCTTCCTCCTTGACTTTTTCCCCTGCTTTTGCAACATCTGTGAGCTTAGTTTTGGCACCTTTTGGTCCTTTGCAATGCAGCTGATTTCCTCACAGCCTATTTTTTGAAGAGACTAAAATTCCCTATTTTCGGCTTTTTTCAATTGCATTTCATTTGAACCTATCTCCTTTCCAGAGTGTTTGTAAGCCTTTCTTTTGGGATTCGCAAGATTCCTTTTCCCTTCCCGAAAGGAAATTTCATTTCCTTTCGGGAAGGGAAAAGGAATCTTGCGATTTCAATGGGGACCAATAGAGGAATCTTTGGTGCATGTCCCTGCACTTGATTGCAGGCCATGCCTTTTGATGGCTTTGACTTTGGGAAAGATTTTTTTCTTTTTTTGGTTGTTTTCTGAAGTGTTCATGCCATGTCCCTCATATCTTGCCCCCTAAGTTGTGTCTTCCTCCTTGACTTTTTCCCCTGCTTTTGCAACATCTGTGAGCTTAGTTTTGGCACCTTTTGATCCTTTGCAATGCAGCTGCTAAAACCCCAGGCCACTTTCTAAGAGTCATTAAATTTCCCAAATTTTCTTTTTTTCTCCTCCAATTGCAATTCCTTTGATGGTGTCTCCATTCCAGCTTGTTTGTAGGTCCTTCTTTTCTGTTTTGGCCTTCAGTGGGGATCAATTTTGGCAAGCTTTGCTTCATGTGCCTGCCCTTGCTGGCGTATGGCCTGCCTGCATTTTGATGGCTTTGACTTTGGGAAAGATTTTTTCTTTTTTTTTTTTTTTTATTATTTTAAGTATTCATGCCATGTCCCTCATATCTTGCCCCCTAAGTTGTGTCTTCCTCCTTGACTTTTTCCCCTGCTTTTGCAACATCTGTGAGCTTAGTTTTGGCATCTTTTGTTCCTTTGCCCTGCACCTGATAAAACCCCAGGCCTTTTTCTTAGAGTCACTAAATGTCCCAAATTTTCTTTTTTTCTCCTCCAATTGCAATTCCTTTGATGTTGACTCCATTCCAGCGTGTTTGTAAGTCCTTCTTTTCTGTTTTGCCTTCAGTGGGGATCAATTTTGGCAAGCTTTGCTGCATGTGCCTGCCCTTGCTGGCGTATGGCCTGCCTGCATTTTGATGGCTTTGACTTTGGGAAAGATTTTTTCTTTTTTTTTTTTTTTTATTATTTTAAGTATTCATGCCATGTCCCTCATATCTTGCCTCCTAAGTTGTGTCTTCCTCCTTGACTTTTTCCCCTGCTTTTGCAACATCTGTGAGCTTAGTTTTGGCACCTTTTGGTCCTTTGCAATGCAGCTGATTTCCTCACAGCCTATTTTTTGAAGAGACTAAAATTCCCGATTTTCTGCTTTTTACAATTGCATTTCATTTGAACCTATCTCCTTTCCAGAGTGTTTGCAAGCCTTTCTTTTGGGATTCACAAGATTCCTTTTCCCTTCCCGAAAGGAAATTTCATTTCCTTTCGGGAAGGGAAAAGGAATCTTGCGATTTCAATGCAGACCAATAGAGGAATCTTTGGTGCATGTCCCTGCACTTGATGGCAGGCCATGCCTTTTGATGGCTTTGACTTTGGGAAAGATTTTTTTCTTTTTTTGGTTGTTTTCTGAAGTGTTCATGCCATGTCCCTCATATCTTGCTCCCTAAGTTGTGTCTTCCTCCTTGACTTTTTCCCCTGCTTTTGCAACATCTGTGAGCTTAGTTTTGGCACCTTTTGGTCCTTTGCACTGCACCTGATATAAAACCCAGGCCATTTTCTTAGAGTCACTAAATTTCCCAAATTTTCTTTTTTTCTCCTCCAATTGCAATTCCTTTGATGTTGTCTCCATTCCAGCGTGTTTGTAAGTCCTTCTTTTCTGTTTTGGCGTTCAGTGGGGATCAATTTTGGCAAACATTGCTGCATGTGGCTGCACTTGCTGGCGTATGGCGTGCCTGCATTTTGATGGCTTTGACTTTGGGAAAGATTTTTTCTTTTTTTTTTTTATTATTCTAAGTATTCATGCCATGTCCCTCATATCTTGCCCCCTAAGTTGTGTCTTCCTCCTTGACTTTTCCCCCTGCTTTTGCAATATTTGTGAGCTTAGTTTTGGCACCTTTTGGTCCTTTGCACTGCACCTGATAAAACCCCAGGCCATTTTCTTAGAGTCAATAAATTTCCCAAATTTTCATTTTTTCTCCTCCAATAGCAATTCCTTTGATGTTGACTCCTTTCCAGCGTGTTTGTAGGTCCTTCTTTTCTGTTTTGGCCTTCAGTGGGGATCAATTTTGGCAAGCTTTGCTGCATGTGCCTGCCCTTGGTGGCGTATGGCCTGCCTGCATTTTGATGGCTTTGACTTTGGGATAGATTTTTTCTTATTTTTTTTTTTTTATTATTTTAGGTATTCATGCCATGTCCCTCATATCCTACTCCCTAAGTTGTGTCTTCCTCCTTGACTTTTTCCCCTGCTTTTGCAACATCTGTGAGCTTAGTTTTGGCATCTTTTGGTCCTTTGCACTGCACCTGATATAAACCCAGGCCATTTTCTTAGAGTCACTAAATTTCCAAAATTTTCTTTTTTTCTCCTCCAATTGCAATTCCTTTGATGTTGTCTCCATTCCAGCGTGTTTGTAAGTCCTTCTTTTCTGTTTCGGCCTTCAGTGGGGATCAATTTTGGCAAGCTTTGCTGCATGTGCCTGCCCTTGGTGGCGTATGGCCTGCCTGCATTTTGATGGCTTTGACTTTGGGATTGATTTTTTCTTTTATTTTTTTTTAATATTTTAAGTATTCATGCCATGTCCCTCATATCTTGCCCCCTAAGTTGTGTCTTCCTCCTTGACTTTTTCCCCTGCTTTTGCAACATCTGTGAGCTTAGTTTTGGCACCTTTTGGTCCTTTGCAATGCAGCTGATTTCCTCACAGCCTATTTTTTGAAGAGACTAAAATTCCCTATTTTCGGCTTTTTTCAATTGCATTTCATTTGAACCTATCTCCTTTCCAGAGTGTTTGTAAGCCTTTCTTTTGGGATTCGCAAGATTCCTTTTCCCTTCCCGAAAGGAAATTTCATTTCCTTTCGGGAAGGGAAAAGGAATCTTGCGATTTCAATGGGGACCAATAGAGGAATCTTTGGTGCATGTCCCTGCACTTGATTGCAGGCCATGCCTTTTGATGGCTTTGACTTTGGGAAAGATTTTTTTCTTTTTTTGGTTGTTTTCTGAAGTGTTCATGCCATGTCCCTCATATCTTGCCCCCTAAGTTGTGTCTTCCTCCTTGACTTTTTCCCCTGCTTTTGCAACATCTGTGAGCTTAGTTTTGGCACCTTTTGATCCTTTGCAATGCAGCTGCTAAAACCCCAGGCCACTTTCTAAGAGTCATTAAATTTCCCAAATTTTCTTTTTTTCTCCTCCAATTGCAATTCCTTTGATGGTGTCTCCATTCCAGCTTGTTTGTAGGTCCTTCTTTTCTGTTTTGGCCTTCAGTGGGGATCAATTTTGGCAAGCTTTGCTTCATGTGCCTGCCCTTGCTGGCGTATGGCCTGCCTGCATTTTGATGGCTTTGACTTTGGGAAAGATTTTTTCTTTTTTTTTTTTTTTTATTATTTTAAGTATTCATGCCATGTCCCTCATATCTTGCCCCCTAAGTTGTGTCTTCCTCCTTGACTTTTTCCCCTGCTTTTGCAACATCTGTGAGCTTAGTTTTGGCATCTTTTGTTCCTTTGCCCTGCACCTGATAAAACCCCAGGCCTTTTTATAAGAGTCACTAAATGTCCCAAATTTTCTTTTTTTCTCCTCCAATTGCAATTCCTTTGATGTTGACTCCATTCCAGCGTGTTTGTAAGTCCTTCTTTTCTGTTTTGCCTTCAGTGGGGATCAATTTTGGCAAGCTTTGCTGCATGTGCCTGCCCTTGCTGGCGTATGGCCTGCCTGCATTTTGATGGCTTTGACTTTGGGAAAGATTTTTTCTTTTTTTTTTTTTTTTATTATTTTAAGTATTCATGCCATGTCCCTCATATCTTGCCTCCTAAGTTGTGTCTTCCTCCTTCACTTTTTCCCCTGCTTTTGCAACATCTGTGAACTTAGTTTTGGCACCTTTTGGTCCTTTGCAATGCAGCTGATTTCCTCACAGCCTATTTTTTGAAGAGACTAAAATTCCCGATTTTCTGCTTTTTTCAATTGCATTTCATTTGAACCTATCTCCTTTCCAGAGTGTTTGTAAGCCTTTCTTTTGGGATTCGCAAGATTGCTTTTCCCTTCCCGAAAGGAAATTTCATTTCCTTTCGGGAAGGGAAAAGGAATCTTGCGATTTCAATGGGGACCAATAGAGGAATCTTTGGTGCATGTCCCTGCCCTTGGTGGCGTATGGCCTGCCTGCATTTTGATGGCTTTGACTTTGGGAAAGATTTTTTTCTTTTTTTGGTTGTTTTCTGAAGTGTTCATGCCATGTCCCTCATATCTTGCCCCCTAAGTTGTGTCTTCCTCCTTGACTTTTTCCCCTGCTTTTGCAACATCTGTGAGCTTAGTTTTGGCATCTTTTGGTCCTTTGCACTGCACCTGATAAAACCCCAGGCCATTTTCTTAGAGTCACTAAATTTCCCAAATTTTCTTTTTTTCTCCTCCAATTGCAATTCTTTTGATGTTGACTCCTTTCCAGCGTGTTTGTAGGTCCTTCTTTTCTGTTTTGGCCTTCAGTGGGGATCAATTTTGGCAAGCTTTGCTGCATGTGCCTGCCCTTGGTGGCGTATGGCCTGCCTGCATTTTGATGGCTTTGACTTTGGGAAAGATTTTTTCTTTTTTTTTTTTTTTATTATTTTAAATATTCATGCCATGTCCCTCATATCTTGCCCCCTAAGTTGTGTCTTCCTCCTTGACTTTTTCCCCTGCTTTTGCAACATCTGTGAGCTTAGTTTTGGCATCTTTTGGTCCTTTGCACTGCACCTGATATAAACCCAGGCCATTTTCTTAGAGTCATTAAATTTCCCAAATTTTCTTTTTTTCTCCTCCAATTGCAATTCCTTTGATGTTGACTCCTTTCCAGCGTGTTTTTAGGTCCTTCTTTTCTGTTTTGGCCTTCAGTGGGGATCAATTTTGGCAAGCTTTGCTGCATGTGCCTGCCCTTGGTGGCGTATGGCCTGCCTGCATTTTGATGGCTTTGACTTTGGGAAAGATTTTTTCTTTTTTTTTTTTAATATTTTAAGTATTCAGGCCATGTCCCTCATATCTTGCCCCCTAATTTATGTCTTCCTCCTTGACTTTTTCCCCTTGCTTTTGCAACATCTGTGAGCTTAGTTTTGGCACCTTTTGGTCATTTGCAATGCAGCTGATTTCCTCACAGCCTATTTTTTGAAGAGACTAAAATTCCCAATTTTCTGCTTTTTTCAATTGCATTTCCTTTGAAACTATCTCCTTTCCAGAGTGTTTGTAAGCCTTTCTTTTGGGATTCGCAAGATTCCTTTTCCCTTCCCGAAAGGAAATTTCATTTCCTTTCGGGAAGGGAAAAGGAATCTTGCGATTTCAATGGGGACCAATAGAGGAATCTTTGGTGCATGTCCCTGCCCTTGATGGCATGCCATGCCTTTTGGTGGCTTTGACTTTGGGAAAGATTTTTTTCTTTTTTTGGTTGTTTTCTGAAGTGTTCATGCCATGTCCCTCATATCTTGCCCCCTAAGTTGTGTCTTCCTCCTTGACTTTTTCCCCTGCATTTGCAACATCTGTGAGCTTAGTTTTGGCATCTTTTGGTCCTTTGCACTGCACCTGATATAAACCCAGGCCATTTTCTTAGAGTCACTAAATTTCCCAATTTTTATTTTTCTCCTCCAATTGCAATTCCTTTGATGGTGTCTCCATTCCAGCGTGTTTGTAGGTCCTTCTTTTCTGTTTTGGCCTTCAGTGGGGATCAATGTTGGCAAGCTTTGCTGCATGTGCCTGGCCTTGGTGGCGTATGGCGTGCCTGCATTTTGATGGCTTTGACTTTGGGAAAGATTTTTTCTTTTTTTTTTTTTTTTTGTTTTAAGTATTCATGCCATGTCCCTCATATCTTGCCCCCTAAGTTGTGTCTTCCTCCTTGACTTTTTCCCCTGCTTTTACAACATCTGTGATCTTAGTTTTGGCACCTTTTGGTCCTTTGCAATGCAGCTGATTTCCTCACAGCCTATTTTTAATAGAGACTAAAATTCCCGATTTTCTGCTTTTTTCAATTGCATTTCATTTGAACCTATCTCCTTTCCAGAGTGTTTGTAAGCCTTTCTTTTGGGATTCGCAAGATTCTTTTTCCCTTCCCGAAAGGAAATTTCATTTCCTTTCGGGAAGGGAAAAGGAATCTTGCGATTTCAATGCAGACCAATAGAGGAATCTTTGGTGCATGTCCCTGCACTTGATGGCAGGCCATGCCTTTTGATGGCTTTGACTTTGGGAAAGATTTTTTTCTTTTTTTGGTTGTTTTCTGAAGTGTTCATGCCATGTCCCTCATATCTTGCCCCCTAAGTTGTGTCTTCCTCCTTGACTTTTTCCCCTGCTTTTGCAACATCTGTGAGCTTAGTTTTGCCACCTTTTGGTCCTTTGCAATGCAGCTGATTTCCTCACAGCCTATTTTTTGAAGAGACTAAAATTCCCGATTTTCGGCTTTTTTCAATTGCATTTCATTTGAACCTATCTCCTTTCCAGAGTGTTTGTAAGCCTTTCTTTTGGGATTCTCAAGATTCCTTTTCCCTTCCCGAAAGGAAATTTCATTTCCTTTCGGGAAGGGAAAAGGAATCTTGCGATTTCAATGGGGACCAATAGAGGAATCTTTGGTGCATGTCCCTGCACTTGATGGCAGGCCATGCCTTTTGATGGCTTTGACTTTGGGAAAGATTTTTTTCTTTTTTTGGTTGTTTTCTGAAGTGTTCATGCCATGTCCCTCATATCTTGACCCCTAAGATCTGTCTTCCTCCTTGCCTTTTTCCCCTGCTTTTGCAACATTTGTGAGCTTAGTTTTTGCATCTTTTGGTCCTTTGCACTGCACCTGATAAAACCCCAGGCCACTTTCTAAGAGTCATTAAATTTCCCAAATTTTCTTTTTTTCTCCTCCAATTGCAATTCCTTTGATGGTGTCTCCATTCCAGCTTGTTTGTAGGTCCTTCTTTTCTGTTTTGGCCTTCAGTGGGGATCAATTTTGGCAAGCTTTGCTGCATGTGCCTGCCCTTGTTGGCGTATGGCCTGCCTGCATTTTGATGGCTTTGACTTTGGGAAAGATTTTTTCTTTTTTTTTTCTTTTTTGTTTTAAGTATTCATGCCATGTCCCTCATATCTTGCCCCCTAAGTTGTGTCTTCCTCCTTGACTTTTTCCCCTGCTTTTGCAACTTCTGTGAGCTTAGTTTGGGCACCTTTTGGTCCTTTGCAATGCACCTGACAAAACCCCAGGCCATTTTCTTAGAGTCATTAAATTTCCCAAATTTTCTTTTTTTCTCCTCCAATTGCAATTCCTTTGATGGTGTCTCCATTCCGGCTTGATTGTAGGTCCTTCTTTTCTGTTTTCGCCTTCAGTGGGGATCAGTTTTGGCAAGCTTTGCTTCATGTGCCTGCCCTTGCTGGCGTATGGCCTGCCTGCATTTTGATGGCTTTGAATTTGGGAAAGATTTTTTCTATTTTTTTTTTTTTTTATTATTTTAAGTATTCATGCCATGTCCCTCATATCTTGCCCCCTAAGTTGTGTCTTCCTCCTTGACTTTTTCCCCTGCTTTTGCAACATCTGTGAGCTTAGTTTTGGCATCTTTTGTTCCTTTGCACTGCACCTGATAAAACCCCAGGCCATTTTCTTAGAGTCACTAAATGTCCCAAATTTTCTTTTTTTCTCCTCCAATTGCAATTCCTTTGATGTTGACTCCATTCGAGCGTGTTTGTAAGTCCTTCTTTTCTGTTTTGCCTTCAGTGGGGATCAATTTTGGCAAGTTTTGCTGCATGTGCCTGCCCTTGGTGGCGTATGGCCTTCCTGCAATTGTTGGCTTTGACTTTGGGAAAGATTTTTTCTTTTTTTTTTTTTTTATTATTTTAAGTATTCATGCCATGTCCCTCATATCTTGCCCCCTAAGTTGTGTCTTCCTTCTTCACTTTTTCCCCTGCTTTTGCAAAATCTGTGAGCTTAGTTTTGGCACTTTTTTGTCCTTTGCAATGCAGCTGATTTCCTCACAGCCTATTTTTTAAAGAGACTAAAATTCCCGATTTTCTGCTCTTTTCAATTGCATTTCCTTTGAAATTATCTCCTTTCCAGAGTGTTTGTAAGCCTTTCTTTTGGGATTCGCAAGATTCCTTTTCCCTTCCCGAAAGGAAATTTAATTTCCTTTCGGGAAGGGAAAAGGAATCTTGCGATTTCAATGGGGACCAATAGAGGAATTTTCGTGCATGTCCCTGCCCTTGGTGGCGTATGGCCTGCCTGCATTTTGATGGCTTTGACTTTGGGAAAGATTTTTTTCTTTTTTTGGTTGTTTTCTGAAGTGTTCATCCCTCATATCTTGCCCCCGAAGTTGTGTCTTCCTCCTTGACTTTTTCCCCTGCTTTTGCAACATCTGTGAGTTTAGTTTTGGCATCTTTTGGTCCTTTGCACTACACCTGATAAAACCCCAGGCCATTTTCTTAGAGTCACTAAATTTCCCAAATTTTCTTTTTTTCTCCTCCAATAGCAATTCTTTTGATGTTGACTCCTTTCCAGCGTGTTTGTTGGTCCTTCTTTTCTGTTTTGGCCTTCAGTGGGGATCAATTTTGGCAAGCTTTGCTGCATGTGCCTGCCCTTGGTGGCGTATGGCCTGCCTGCATTTTGATGGCTTTGACTTTGGGAAAGATTTTTTCTTTTTTTTTTTTTTTATTATTTTAAATATTCATGCCATGTCCCTCATATCTTGCCCCCTAAGTTGTCTCTTCCTCCTTGACTTTTTCCCCTGTTTTTGCAACATCTGTGAGCTTAGTTTTGGCATCTTTTGGTCCTTTGCACTGCACCTGATATAAACCCAGGCCATTTTCTTAGAGTCACTAAATTTCCCAATTTTTTTTTTTTCTCCTCCAATTGCAATTCCTTTGATGGTGTCTCCATTCCAGCGTGTTTGTAGGTCCTTCTTTTCTGTTTTGGCCTTCAGTGGGGATCAATGTTGGCAACTTTGCTGCATGTGCCTGGCCTTGGTGGCGTATGGCGTGCCTGCATTTTGATGGCTTTGACTTTGGGAAAGATTTTTTCTTTTTTTTTTTTTTTTGTTTTAAGTATTCATGCCATGTCCCTCATATCTTGCCCCCTAAGTTGTGCCTTCCTCCTTGACTTTTTCCCCTGCTTTTGCAACATCTGTGAGCTTAGTTTTGGCACCTTTTGGTCCTTTGCAATTCAGCTGATTTCCTCACAGCCTATTTTTTGAAGAGACTAAAATTCCCGATTTTCTGCTTTTTTCAATTGCATTTCATTTGAACCTATCTCCTTTCCAGAGTGTTTGTAAGCCTTTCTTTTGGGATTCGCAAGATTCTTTTTCCCTTCCCGAAAGGAAATTTCATTTCCTTTCGGGAAGGGAAAAGGAATCTTGCGATTTCAATGCAGACCAATAGAGGAATCTTTGGTGCATGTCCCTGCACTTGATGGCAGGCCATGCCTTTTGATGGCTTTGACTTTGGGAAAGATTTTTTCTTTTTTTTTTCTTTTTTGTTTTAAGTATTCATGCCATGTCCCTCATATCTTGCCCCCTAAGTTGTGTCTTCCACCTTGACTTTTTCCCCTGCTTTTGCAACTTCTGTGAGCTTAGTTTTGGCACCTTTTGGTCCTTTGCACTGCACCTGATAAAACCCCAGGCCATTTTCTTAGAGTCATTAAATTTCCCAAATTTTCTTTTTTTCTCCTCCAATTGCAATTCCTTTGATGGTGTCTCCATTCCAGCTTGTTTGTAGGTCCTTCTTTTCTGTTTTGGCCTTCAGTGGGGATCAATTTTGGCAAGCTTTGCTTCATGTGCCTGCCCTTGCTGGCGTATGGCCTGCCTGCATTTTGATGGCTTTGACTTTGGGAAAGATTTTTTCTTTTTTTTTTTTTTTATTATTTTAAGTATTCATGCCATGTCCCTCATATCTTGCCCCCTAAGTTGTGTCTTCCTCCTTGACTTTTTCCCCTGCTTTTGCAACATCTGTGAGCTTAGTTTTGGCATCTTTTGGTCCTTTGCACTGCACCTGATAAAACCCCAGGCCATTTTCTTAGAGTCACTAAATGTCCCAAATTTTCATTTTCTCCTCCAATTGCAATTCCTTTGATGTTGACTCCTTTCCAGCGTGTTTGTAAGTCCTTCTTTTCTGTTTTGGCCTTCAGTGGGGATCAATTTTGGCAAGTTTTGCTGCATGTGCCTGCCCTTGGTGGCGTATGGCCTGCCTGTAATTGTTGGCTTTGTCTTTGGGAAAGATTTTTTCTTTTTTTTTTTTTTTATTATTTTAAGTATTCATGCCATGTCCCTCATATCTTGCCCCCTAAGTTGTGTCTTCCTCCTTGACTTTTTCCCCTGCTTTTGCAACATCTGTGAGCTTAGTTTTGGCACCTTTTGGTCCTTTGCAATTCAGCTGATTTCCTCACAGCCTATTTTTTGAAGAGACTAAAATTCCCGATTTTCTGCTTTTTTCAATTGCATTTCATTTGAACCTATCTCCTTTCCAGAGTGTTTGTAAGCCTTTCTTTTGGGATTCGCAAGATTCTTTTTCCCTTCCCGAAAGGAAATTTCATTTCCTTTCGGGAAGGGAAAATTAATCTTGCGATTTCAATGCAGACCAATAGAGGAATCTTTGGTGCATGTCCCTGCACTTGATGGCAGGCCATGCCTTTTGATGGCTTTGACTTTGGGAAAGATTTTTTTCTTTTTTTGGTTGTTTTCTGAAGTGTTCATGCCATGTCCCTCATATCTTGCTCCCTAAGTTGTGTCTTCCTCCTTGACTTTTTCCCCTGCTTTTGCAACATCTGTGAGCTTAGTTTTGGCACATTTTGGTCCTTTGCACTGCACCTGATATAAACCCAGGCCATTTTCTTAGAGTCACTAAATTTCCCAAATTTTCTTTTTTTCTCCTCCAATTGCAATTCCTTTGATGTTGTCTCCATTCCAGCGTGTTTGTAAGCCCTTCTTTTCTGTTTTGGCCTTCAGTGGGGATCAATTTTGGCAAACTTTGCTGCATGTGGCTGCACTTGCTGGCGTATGGCGTGCCTGCATTTTGATGGCTTTGACTTTGGGAAAGATTTTTTCTTTTTTTTTTTTATTATTCTAAGTATTCATGCCATGTCCCTCATATCTTGCCCCCTAAGTTGTGTCTTCCTCCTTGACTTTTCCCCCTGCTTTTGCAATATTTGTGAGCTTAGTTTTGGCACCTTTTGGTCCTTTGCAATGCACCTGATTAAACCCCAGGCCATTTTCTTAGAGTCACTAAATTTCCCAAATTTTCATTTTTTCTCCTCCAATAGCAATTCCTTTGATGTTGACCTCCTTTCCAGCGTGTTTGTAGGTCCTTCTTTTCTGTTTTGGCCTTCAGTGGGGATCAATTTTGGCAAGCTTTGCTGCATGTGCCTGCCCTTGCTGGCGTATGGCCTGCCTGCATTTTGATGGCTTTGACTTTGGGAAAGATTTTTTCTTAATTTTTTTTTTTTTATTATTTTAAGTATTCATGCCATGTCCCTCATATCCTACTCCCTAAGTTGTGTCTTCCTCCTTGACTTTTTCCCCTGCTTTTGCAACATCTGTGAGCTTAGTTTTGGCATCTTTTGGTCCTTTGCACTGCACCTGATATAAACCCAGGCCATTTTCTTAGAGTCACTAAATTTCCAAAATTTTCTTTTTTTCTCCTCCAATTGCAATTCCTTTGATGTTGTCTCCATTCCAGCGTGTTTGTAAGTCCTTCTTTTCTGTTTCGGCCTTCAGTGGGGATCAATTTTGGCAAGCTTTGCTGCATGTGCCTGCCCTTGCTGGCGTATGGCCTGCCTGCATTTTGATGGCTTTGACTTTGGGATTGATTTTTTCTTTTATTTTTTTTTAGTATTTTAAGTATTCATGCCATGTCCCTCATATCTTGCCCCCTAAGTTGTGTCTTCCTCCTTGACTTTTTCCCCTGTTTTGCAACATTTGTGAGCTTAGTTTTGGCACCTTTTGGTCCTTTGCAATGCAGCTGATTTCCTCACAGCCTATTTTTTGAAGAGACTAAAATTCCCTATTTTCGGCTTTTTTCAATTGCATTTCATTTGAACCTATCTCCTTTCCAGAGTGTTTGTAAGCCTTTCTTTTGGGATTCGCAAGATTCCTTTTCCCTTCCCGAAAGGAAGTTTCATTTCCTTTCGGGAAGGGAAAAGGAATCTTGCGATTTCAATGGGGACCAATAGAGGAATTTTCGTGCATGTCCCTGCCCTTGGTGGCGTATGGCCTGCCTGCATTTTGGTGGCTTTGACTTTGGGAAAGATTTTTTTCTTTTTTTGGTTGTTTTCTGAAGTGTTCATGCCATGTCCCTCATGTCTTGCCCCCTAAGTTGTGTCTTCCTCCTTGACTTTTTCCCCTGTTTTTGCAACATCTGTGAGCTTAGTTTTGGCATCTTTTGGTCCTTTGCACTGCACCTGATATAAACCCAGGCCATTTTCTTAGAGTTACTAAATTTCCCAATTTTTTTTTTTTCTCCTCCAATTGCAATTCCTTGGATGGTGTCTCCATTCCAGTGTGTTTGTAGGTCCTTCTTTTCTGTTTTGGCCTTCAGTGGGGATCAATGTTGGCAACTTTGCTGCATGTGCCTGGCCTTGGTGGCGTATGGCGTGCCTGCATTTTGATGGCTTTGACTTTGGGAAAGATTTTTTCTTTTTTTTTTTTTTTGTTTTAAGTATTCATGCCATGTCCCTCATATCTTGCTCCCTTAGTTGTGTCTTCCTCCTTGACTTTTTCCCCTGCTTTTGCAACATCTGTGAGCTTAGTTTTGGCATCTTTTGGTCCTTTGCACTGCACCTGATAAAACCCCAGGCCACTTTCTAAGAGTCACTAAATTTCCCAAATTTTCTTTTTTTCTCCTCCAATTGCAATTCCTTTGATGTTGACTCCTTTCCAGCGTGTTTGTAGGTCCTTCTTTTCTGTTTTGGCCTTAAGTGGGGATCAATTTTGGCAAGCTTTGCTGCATGTGCCTGCCCTTGGTGGCGTATGGCCTGCCTGTATTTTGATGGCTTTGACTTTGAGAAAGATTTTTTCTTTTTTTTTTTTTTAATATTTTAAGTATTCATGCCATGTCCCTCATATCTTGCCCCCTAAGTTGTGTCTTCCTCCTTGACTTTTTCTCCTGCTTTTGCAACATCTGTGAGCTTAGTTTTGGCACCTTTTGGTCCTTTGCAATGCAGCTGATTTCCTCACAGCCTATTTTTTAAGAGACTAAAATTCCCGATTTTCTGCTTTTTTTCAATTGCATTTCATTTGAACCTATCTCCTTACCAGAGTGTTTGTAAGCCTTTCTTTTGGGATTCGCAAGATTCCTTTTCCCTTCCCGAAAGGAAATTTCATTTCCTTTCGGTAAGGGAAAAGGAATCTTGCGATTTCAATGGGGATCAATAGAGGAATCTTTGGTGCATGTCCCTGCACTTGATTGCAGGCCATGCCTTTTGATGGCTTTGACTTTGGGAAAGATTTTTTTCTTTTTTTGTTGTTTTCTGAAGTGTTCATCGCCATGTCCCTCATATCTTGCCCCTAAGTTGTGTCTTCCTCCTTGACTTTTTCCCCTGCTTTTGCAACATCTGTGAGCTTAGTTTTGGCATCTTTTGGTCCTTTCAAATGCAGCTGCTAAAACCCCAGGCCACTTTCTAAGAGTCTTTAAATTTCCCAAATTTTCTTTTTTTCTCCTCCAATTGCAATTCCTTTGATGTTGACTCCTTTCCAGCGTGTTTGTTTGTCCTTCTTTTCTGTTTTGGCCTACAGTGGGGATCAGTTTTGGCAAGCTTTGCTGCATGTGCCTGCCCTTGCTGGCGTATGGCCTGCCTGTATTTTGATGGCTTTGACTTTGAGAAAGATTTTTTCTTTTTTTTTTTTTTAATATTTTAAGTATTCATGCCATGTCCCTCATATCTTGCTCCCTAAGTTGTGTCTTCCTCCTTGACTTTTTCTCCTGCTTTTGCAACATCTGTGAGCTTAGTTTTGGCACCTTTTGGTCCTTTGCAATGCAGCTGATTTCCTCACAGCCTATTTTTTGAAGAGACTAAAATTCCCGATTTTCTGCTTTTTTCAATTGCATTTCATTTGAACCTATCTCCTTTCCAGAGTGTTTGTAAGCCTTTCTTTTGGGATTCGCAAGATTCTTTTTCCCTTCCCGAAAGGAAATGAAATTTCCTTTCGGGAAGGGAAAAGGAATCTTGCGATTTCAATGCAGACCAATAGAGGAATCTTTGGTGCATGTCCCTGCACTTGATGGCAGGCCATGCCTTTTGATGGCTTTGACTTTGGGAAAGATTTTTTTCTTTTTTTGGTTGTTTTCTGAAGTGTTCATGCCATGTCCCTCATATCTTGCTCCCTAAGTTGTGTCTTCCTCCTTGACTTTTTCCCCTGCTTTTGCAACATCTGTGAGCTTAGTTTTGGCACCTTTTGGTCCTTTGCACTGCACCTGATATAAACCCAGGCCATTTTCTTAGAGTCACTAAATTTCCCAAATTTTCTTTTTTTCTCCTCCAATTGCAATTCCTTTGATGTTGTCTCCATTCCAGCGTGTTTGTAAGTCCTTTTTTTCTGTTTTGGCCTTCAGTGGGGATCAATTTTGGCAAACTTTGCTGCATGTGCCTGCCCTTGGTGGCGTATGGCCTGCCTGCATTTTGATGGCTTTGACTTTGGGAAAGATTTTTTCTTTTTTTTTTTTATTATTCTAAGTATTCATGCCATGTCCCTCATATCTTGCCCCCTAAGTTGTGTCTTCCTCCTTGACTTTTCCCCCTGCTTTTGCAATATTAGTGAGCTTAGTTTTGGCACCTTTTGGTCCTTTTCAATGCACCTGATTAAACCACAGGCCATTTTCTTAGAGTCACTAAATTTCCCAAATTTTCATTTTTTCTACTCCAATTGCAATTCCTTTGATGTTGACTCCTTTCCAGCATGTTTGTAGGTCCTTCTTTTCTGTTTTGGCCTTCAGTGGGGATCAATTTTGGCAAGCTTTGCTGCATGTGCCTGCCCTTGGTGGCGTATGGCCTCCCTGCATTTTTGATGGCTTTGACTTTGGGAAAGATTTTTTCTTTTTTTTTTTTTTTATTATTTTAAGTATTCATGCCATGTCCCTCATATCCTACTCCCTAAGTTGTGTCGTCCTCCTTGACTTTTTCCCCTGCTTTTGCAACATCTGTGAGCTTAGTTTTGGCATCTTTTGGTCCTTTGCCCTGCACCTGATATAAACCCATGCCATTTTCTTAGAGTCACTAAATTTCCAAAATTTTCTTTTTTTTCTCCTCCAATTGCAATTCCTTTGATGTTGTCTCCATTCCAGCGTGTTTGTAAGTCCTTCTTTTCTGTTTCGGCCTACAGTGGGGATCAATTTTGGCAAGCTTTGCTGCATGTGCCTGCCCTTGGTGGCGTATGGCCTGCCTGCATTTTGATGGCTTTGACTTTGGGATTGATTTTTTCTTTTATTTTTTTTTAGTATTTTAAGTATTCATGCCATGTCCCTCATATCTTGCTCCCTTAGTTGTGTCTTCCTCCTTGACTTTTTCCCCTGCTTTTGCAACATCTGTGAGCTTAGTTTTGGCATCTTTTGGTCCTTTGCACTGCACCTGATAAAACCCCAGGCCACTTTCTAAGAGTCACTCAATTTCCCAAATTTTCTTTTTTCTCCTCCAATTGCAATTCCTTTGATGTTGACTCCTTTCCAGCGTGTTTGTAGGTCCTTCTTTTCTGTTTTGGCCTTAAGTGGGGATCAATTTTGGCAAGCTTTGCTGCATGTACCTGCACTTGGTGGCGTATGGCTTCCTGTATTTTGATGGCTTTGACTTTGAGAAAGATTTTTTCTTATTTTTTTTTTTAATATTTTAAGTATTCATGCCATGTCCCTCATATCTTGCCCCCTAAGTTGTGTCTTCCTCCTTGACTTTTTCTCCTGCTTTTGCAACATCTGTGAGCTTAGTTTTGGCACCTTTTGGTCCTTTGCAATGCAGCTGATTTCCTCACAGCCTATTTTTTGAAGAGACTAAAATTCCCGATTTTCTGCTTTTTTCAATTGCATTTCATTTGAACCTATCTCCTTTCCAGAGTATTTGTAAGCACTTCTTTTGGGATTCGCAAGATTCCTTTTCCCTTCCCGAAAGGAAATTTCATTTCCTTTCGGGAAGGGAAAAGGAATCTTGCGATTTCAATGGGGACCAATAGAGGAATTTTGGTGCATGTCCCTGCCCTTGGTGGCGTATGGCCTGCCTGCATTTTGATGGCTTTGACTTTGGGAAAGATTTTTTTCTTTTTTTGGTTGTTTTCTGAAGTGTTCATGCCATGTCCCTCATATCTTGCCCCCTAAGTTGTGTCTTCCTCCTTCACTTTTTCCCCTGCTTTTGCAACATCTGTGAGTTTAGTTTTGGCATCTTTTGGTCCTTTGCACTGCACCTGATAAAACCCCAGGCCATTTTCTTAGAGTCACTAAATTTCCCAAATTTTCTTTTTTTCTCCTCCAATTGCAATTCTTTTGATGTTGACTCCTTTCCAGCGTGTTTGTAGGTCCTTCTTTTCTGTTTTGGCCTTCAGTGGGGATCAATTTTGGCAAGCTTTGCTGCATGTGCCTGCCCTTGGTGGCGTATGGCCTGCCTGCATTTTGATGGCTTTGACTTTGGGAAAGATTTTTTCTTTTTTTTTTTTTTTTATTATTTTAAATATTCATGCCATGTCCCTCATATCTTGCCCCCTAAGTTGTGTCTTCCTCCTTGACTTTTTCCCCTGCTTTTGCAACATCTGTGAGCTTAGTTTTGGCATCTTTTGGTCCTTTGCACTGCACCTGATATAAACCCAGGCCATTTTCTTAGAGTCACTAAATTTCCCAATTTTTTTTTTTTTCTCCTCCAATTGCAATTCCTTTGATGGTGTCTCCATTCCAGCGTGTTTGTAGGTCCTTCTTTTCTGTTTTGGCCTTCAGTGGGGATCAATGTTGGCAACTTTGCTGCATGTGCCTGGCCTTGGTGGCGTATGGCGTGCCTGCATTTTGATGGCTTTGACTTTGGGAAAGATTTTTTCTTTTTTTTTTTTTTTTTATTATTTTAAGTATTCATGCCATGTCCCTCATATCTTGCCCCCTAAGTTGTGTCTTCCTCCTTGACTTTTTCCCCTGCTTTTGCAACATCTGTGAGCTTAGTTTTGGCACCTTTTGGTCCTTTGCAATTCAGCTGATTTCCTCACAGCCTATTTTTTGAAGAGACTAAAATTCCCGATTTTCTGCTTTTTTCAATTGCATTTCATTTGAACCTATCTCCTTTCCAGAGTGTTTGTAAGCCTTTCTTTTGGGATTCGCAAGATTCTTTTTCCCTTCCCGAAAGGAAATTTCATTTCCTTTCGGGAAGGGAAAAGGAATCTTGCGATTTCAATGCAGACCAATAGAGGAATCTTTGGTGCATGTCCCTGCACTTGATGGCAGGCCATGCCTTTTGATGGCTTTGACTTTGGGAAAGATTTTTTTCTTTTTTTGGTTGTTTTCTGAAGTGTTCATGCCATGTCCCTCATATCTTGCTCCCTAAGTTGTGTCTTCCTCCTTGACTTTTTCCCCTGCTTTTGCAACATCTGTGAGCTTAGTTTTGGCACCTTTTGGTCCTTTGCACTGCACCTGATATAAACCCAGGCCATTTTCTTAGAGTCACTAAATTTCCCAAATTTTCTTTTTTTCTCCTCCAATTGCAATTCCTTTGATGTTGTCTCCATTCCAGCGTGTTTGTAAGTCCTTCTTTTCTGTTTTGGCCTTCAGTGGGGATCAATTTTGGCAAACTTTGCTGCATGTGCCTGCACTTGCTGGCGTATGGCCTGCCTGCATTTTGATGGCTTTGACTTTGGGAAAGATTTTTTCTTTTTTTTTTTTATTATTCTAAGTATTCATGCCATGTCCCTCATATCTTGCCCCCTAAGTTGTGTCTTCCTCCTTGACTTTTCCCCCTGCTTTTGCAATATTTGTGAGCTTAGTTTTGGCACCTTTTGGTCCTTTGCAATGCACCTGATTAAACCCCAGGCCATTTTCTTAGAGTCACTAAATTTCCCAAATTTTCTTTTTTTCTCCTCCAATTGCAATTCCTTTGATGTTGACTCCTTTCCAGCATGTTTGTAGGTCCTTCTTTTCTGTTTTGGCCTTCAGTGGGGATCAATTTTGGCAAGCTTTGCTGCATGTGCCTGCCCTTGGTGGCGTATGGCCTGCCTGCATTTTGATGGCTTTGACTTTGGGAAAGATTTTTTCTTATTTTTTTTTTTTTATTATTTTAAGTATTCATGCCATGTCCCTCATATCCTACTCCCTAAGTTGTGTCTTCCTCCTTGACTTTTTCCCCTGCTTTTGCAACATCTGTGAGCTTAGTTTTGGCATCTTTTGGTCCTTTGCACTGCACGTGATATAAACCCAGGCCATTTTCTTAGAGTCACTAAATTTCCCAAATTTTCTTTTTTTCTCCTCCAATTGCAATTCCTTTGATGTTGTCTCCATTCCAGCGTGTTTGTAAGTCCTTCTTTTCTGTTTTGGCCTTCAGTGGGGATCAATTTTGGCAAGCTTTGCTGCATGTGCCTGCCCTTGGTGGCGTATGGCCTGCCTGCATTTTGATGGCTTTGACTTTGGGATAGATTTTTTCTTTTATTTTTTTTTTTTTGTTTTAAGTATTCATGCCATGTCCCTCATATCTTGCTCCCTTAGTTGTGTCTTCCTCCTTGACTTTTTCCCCTGCTTTTGCAACATCTGTGAGCTTAGTTTTGGCATCTTTTGGTCCTTTGCACTGCACCTGATAAAACCCCAGGCCACTTTCTAAGAGTCACTAAATTTCCCAAATTTTCTTTTTTTCTCCTCCAATTGCAATTCCTTTGATGTTGACTCCTTTCCAGCGTGTTTGTAGGTCCTTCTTTTCTGTTTTGGCCTTAAGTGGGGATCAATTTTGGCAAGCTTTGCTGCATGTGCCTGCCCTTGGTGGCGTATGGCTTCCTGTATTTTGATGGCTTTGACTTTGAGAAAGATTTTTTCTTTTTTTTTTTTTTTTATTTTAAGTATTCATGCCATGTCCCTCATATCTTGCCCCCTAAGTTGTGTCTTCCTCCTTGACTTTTTCTCCTGCTTTTGCAACACCTGTGAGCTTAGTTTTGGCACCTTTTGGTCCTTTGCAATGCAGCTGATTTCCTCACAGCCTATTTTTTGAAGAGACTAAAATTCCCGATTTTCGGCTTTTTTCAATTGCATTTCATTTGAACCTATCTCCTTTCCAGAGTGTTTGTAAGCCTTTCTTTTGGGATTCGCAAGATTCCTTTTCCCTTCCCGAAAGGAAATTTCATTTCCTTTCGGGAAGGGAAAAGGAATCTTGCGATTTCAATGGGGACCAATAGAGGAATCTTTGGTGCATGTCCCTGCACTTGATGGCAGGCCATGCCTTTTGATGGCTTTGACTTTGGGAAAGATTTTTTTCTTTTTTTGGTTGTTTTCTGAAGTGTTCATGCCATGTCCCTCATATCTTGCCCCCTAAATTCTGTCTTCCTCCTTGACTTTTTCCCCCTGCTTTTGCAACATCTGTGAGCTTAGTTTTGGCATCTTTGGTGCTTTGCACTGCACATGATATACTGCCAGGCCATTTTCTTAGAGTCACTAAATTTCCCAAATTTTCTTTTTTTCTCCTCCAATTGCAATTCCTTTGATGTTGATTCCTTTCCAGCGTGTTTGTAGGTCCTTCTTTTCTGTTTTGGCCTTCAGTGGGGATCAATTTTGGCAAGCTTTGCTGCATGTGCCTGCCCTTGCTGGCGTATGGCCTGCCTGCATTTTGATGGCTTTGACTTTGGGAAAGATTTTTTCTTCTATTTTTTTTTTTTATTATTTTTAGTATTCATGCCATGTCCCTCATATCTTGCCCCCTAAGTTGTGTCTTCCTCCTTGACTTTTTCCCCTGCTTTTGCACCGTCTGGGAGCTTAGTTTTGGCAGCATTGTTCCTTTGCAATGCAGCTGATTTCCTCACAGCCTATTTTTTGTAGCGACTAAAATTCCCGATTTTCGGCTTTTTTCAATTGCATTTCATTTGAACGTATCTCCTTTCCAGAGTGTTTGTAAGCCTTTCTTTTGGGATTCACAAGATTCCTTTTCCCTTCCCGAAAGGAAGTTTCATTTCCTTTCGGGAAGGGAAAAGGAATCTTGCGATTTCAATGGGGACCAATAGAGGAATCTTTGGTGCATGTCCCTGCACTTGATGGCAGGCCATGCCTTTTGATGGCTTTGACTTTGGGAAAGATTTTTTTCTTTTTTTGGTTGTTTTCTGAAGTGTTCATGCCATGTCCCTCATATCTTGCCCCCTAAGTTGTGTCTTCCTCCTTGACTTTTTCCCCTGCTTTTGCAACATCTGTGAGCTTAGTTTTGGCATCTTTTGGTCCTTTGCACGGCACCTGATAAAACCCCAGGCCATTTTCTTAGAGTCACTAAATTTCCCAAATTTTCTTTTTTTCTCCTCCAATTGCAATTCCTTTGATGTTGACTCCTTTCCAGCGTGTTTGTAGGTCCTTCTTTTCTGTTTTGGCCTTCAGTGGGGATCAATTTTGGCAAGCTTTGCTGCATGTGCCTGCCCTTGGTGGCGTATGGCCTGCCTGCATTTTGATGGCTTTGACTTTGGGATAGATTTTTTCTTTTTTTTTTTTTTTATTATTTTAAGTATTCATGCCATGTCCCTCATATCTTGCTCCCTAAGTTGTGTCTTCCTCCTTGACTTTTTCCCCTGCTTTTGCAACATCTGTGAGCTTAGTTTTGGCACCTTTTGGTCCTTTGCACTGCACCTGATAAAACCCCAGGCCACTTTCAAAGAGTCACTCAATTTCCCAAATTTTCTTTTTTTCTCCTCCAATTGCAATTCCTTTGATGTTGACTTCTTTCCAGCGTGTTTGTAGGTCCTTCTTTTCTGTTTTGGCCTTCAGTGGGGATCAATGTTTGCAAGCTTTGCTGCATGTGCCTGCCCTTGGTGGCGTATGGCCTGCCTGCATTTTGATGGCTTTGACTTTGGGAAAGATTTTTTCTTTTTTTTTTTTTTTATTATTTTAAGTATTCATGCCATGTCCCTCATATCTTGCCCCCTAAGTTGTGTCTTCCTCCTTGACTTTTTCCCGTGCTTTTGCACCGTCTGTGAGCTTAGTTTTGCCACATTTTGGTCCTTTGCAATGCAGCTGATTTCCTCACAGCCTATTTTTTGAAGAGACTAAAATTCCCGATTTTCGGCTTTTTTCAATTGCATTTCATTTGAACCTATCTCCTTTCCAGAGTGTTTGTAAGCCTTTCTTTTGGGATTCGCAAGATTCCTTTTCCCTTCCTGAAAGGAAATTTCATTTCCTTTCGGGAAGGGAAAAGGAATCTTGCGATTTCAATGGGGACCAATAGAGGAATCTTTGGTGCATGTCCCTGCACTTGATGGCAGGCCATGCCTTTTGATGGCTTTGACTTTGGGAAAGATTTTTTTCTTTTTTTGGTTGTTTTCTGAAGTGTTCATGCCATGTCCCTCATATCTTGCCCCCTAAATTCTGTCTTCCTCCTTGACTTTTTCCCCTGCTTTTGCAACATCTGTGAGCTTAGTTTTGGCATCTTTTGGTCCTTTGAACTGCACCTGATAAAACCCAGGCCATTTTCTTAGAGTCACTAAATTTCCCAAATTTTCTTTTTTTTTCGTCCAATTGCAATTCCTTTGATGTTGACTCCTTTCCAGCGTGTTTGTAGGTCCTTCTTTTCTGTTTTGGCCTTCAGTGGGGATCAATTTTGGCAAGCTTTGCTGCATGTGCCTGCCCTTGGTGGCGTATGGCCTGCCTCCATTTTGATGGCTTTGACTTTGGGAAAGATTTTTTCTTTTTTTTTTTTTTTTTATTATTTTAAGTATTCATGCCATGTCCCTCATATCTTGCCCCCTAAGTTGTGTCTTCCTCCTTGACTTTTTCCCCTGCTTTTGCAACATCTGTGAGCTTAGTTTTGGCACCTTTTTGGTCCTTTGCACGGCACCTGATAAAACCCCAGGCCATTTTCTAAGAGTCATTACATTTCCCAAATTTTCTTTTTTTCTCCTCCAATTGCAATTCCTTTGATGGTGTCTCCATTCCAGCGTGTTTGTAGGTCCTTCTTTTCTGTTTGGCCTTCAGTGGGGATCAATTTTGGCAAGCTTGCTGCATGTGCCTGCACTATGTGGCCTATGGCCTGCCTGCATTTTGTTGGCTTTGACTTTGGGAAAGATTTTTTTCTTTTTTTTTTTTTTTTATTATTTTAAGTATTCATGCCATGTCCCTCATATCTTGCTCCCTAAGTTGTGTCTTCCTCCTTGACTTTTTCCCCTGCTTTTGCAACATCTGTGAGCTTAGTTTTAGCACCTTTTGGTCCTTTGCACTGCACCTGATAAAACCCCAGGCCACTTTCAAAGAGTCACTCAATTTCCCAAATTTTCTTTTTTTCCTCCTCCAATTGCAATTTCCTTTGATGTTGACTTCTTTCCAGCGTGTTTGTAGGTCCTTCTTTTCTGTTTTGGCCTTCAGTGGGGATCAATGTTTGCAAGCTTTGCTGCATGTGCCTGCCCTTGGTGGCGTATGGCCTGCCTGCATTTTGATGGCTTTGACTTTGGGAAAGATTTTTTCTTTTTTTTTTTTTTTATTATTTTAAGTATTCATGCCATGTCCCTCATATCTTGCCCCTAAGTTGTGGTCTTCCTCCTTGACTTTTTCCCGTGCTTTTGCACCGTCTGTGAGCTTAGTTTTGCCACATTTTGGTCCTTTGCAATGCAGCTGATTTCCTCACAGCCTATTTTTTGAAGAGACTAAAATTCCCGATTTTCGGCTTTTTTCAATTGCATTTCATTTGAACCTATCTCCTTTCCAGAGTGTTTGTAAGCCTTTCTTTTGGGATTCGCAAGATTCCTTTTCCCTTCCTGAAAGGAAATTTCATTTCCTTTCGGGAAGGGAAAAGGAATCTTGCGATTTCAATGGGGACCAATAGAGGAATCTTTGGTGCATGTCCCTGCACTTGATGGCAGGCCATGCCTTTTGATGGCTTTGACTTTGGGAAAGATTTTTTTCTTTTTTTGGTTGTTTTCTGAAGTGTTCATGCCATGTCCCCTCATATCTTGCCCCCTAAATTCTGTCTTCCTCCTTGACTTTTTCCCCTGCTTTTGCAACATCTGTGAGCTTAGTTTTTGGCATCTTTTGGTCCTTTGAACTGCACCTGATAAAACCCAGGCCATTTTCTTAGAGTCACTAAATTTCCCAAATTTTCTTTTTTTTTCGTCCAATTGCAATTCCTTTGATGTTGACTCCTTTCCAGCGTGTTTGTAGGTCCTTCTTTTCTGTTTTGGCCTTCAGTGGGGATCAATTTTGGCAAGCTTTGCTGCATGTGCCTGCCCTTGGTGGCGTATGGCCTGCCTCCATTTTGATGGCTTTGACTTTGGGAAAGATTTTTTTCTTTTTTTTTTTTTTTTTATTATTTTAAGTATTCAATGCCATGTCCCCCTCATATCTTGCCCCCTAAGTTGTGTCTTCCTCCTTGACTTTTTCCCCTGCTTTTGCAACATCTGTGAGCTTAGGTTTTGGCACCTTTTTGGTCCTTTGCACGGCACCTGATAAAACCCCAGGCCATTTTCTAAGAGTCATTACATTTCCCAAATTTCTTTTTTTCTCCTCCAATTGCAATTCCTTTGATGGTGTCTCCATTCCAGCGTGTTTGTAGGTCCTTCTTTTCTGTTTGGCCTTCAGTGGGGATCAATTTTGGCAAGCTTTGCTGCATGTGCCTGCACTATGTGGCCTATGGCCTGCCTGCATTTTGTTGGCTTTGACTTTGGGAAAGATTTTTTTCTTTTTTTTTTTTTTTTATTATTTTAAGTATTCATGCCCATGTCCCTCATATCTTGCTCCCTAAGTTGTGTCTTCCTCCTTGACTTTTTCCCCCTGCTTTTGCAACATCTGTGAGCTTAGTTTTAGCACCTTTTGGTCCTTTGCACTGCACCTGATAAAACCCCAGGCCACTTTCAAAGAGTCACTCAATTTCCCAAATTTTCTTTTTTTCTCCTCCAATTGCAATTCCTTTGATGTTGACTTCTTTCCAGCGTGTTTTGTAGGTCCTTCTTTTCTGTTTTGGCCTTCAGTGGGGATCAATGTTGGCAAGCTTTGCTGCATGTGCCTGCCCTTGGTGGCGTATGGCCTGCCTGCATTTTGATGGCTTTGACTTTGGGAAAGATTTTTTCTTTTTTTTTTTTTTTATTATTTTAAGTATTCATGCCATGTCCCTCATATCTTGCCCCCCTAAGTTGTGTCTTCCTCCTTGACTTTTTCCCGTGCTTTTGCAACATCTGTGAGCTTAGTTTTGCCACCTTTTGGTCCTTTGCAATGCAGCTGATTTCCTCACAGCCTATTTTTTGAAGAGACTAAAATTCCCGATTTTCGGCTTTTTTCAATTGCATTTTCATTTGAACCTATCTCCTTTCCAGAGTGTTTGTAAGCCTTTCTTTTGGGATTCGCAAGATTCCTTTTCCCTTCCCGAAAGGAAATTTCATTTCCTTTCGGGAAGGGAAAAGGAATCTTGCGATTTCAATGGGGACCAAGAGAGGAATCTTTGGTGCATGTCCCTGCACTTGATGGCAGGGCCATGCCTTTTGATGGCTTTGACTTTGGGAAAGATTTTTTTCTTTTTTGGTTGTTTTCTGAAGTGTTCATGCCATGTCCCTCATATCTTGCCCCCTAAGTTGTGTCTTCCTCCTTGACTTTTTCCCCTGCTTTTGCAACATCTGTGAGCTTAGTTTGGCATCTTTTGGTCCTTTTGCACTGCACCTGATAAAACCAGGCCATTTTCTTAGAGTCACTAAATTTCCCAAATTTTCTTTTTTTCTCCTCCATTGCAATTCCTTTGATGTTGTCTCCATTCCAGCGTGTTTGTAGGTCCTTCTTTTCTGTTTTTGCCTTCAGTGGGGATCAATTTTGGCAAGCTTTGCTGCATGTGCCTGCCCTTTGCTGGCGTATGGCGTGCCTGCATTTTGATGGCTTTGACTTTGGGAAAGATTTTTTCTTTTTTTTTTTTTATTATTTTAAGTATTCATGCCATGTCCCTCATATCTTGCCCCCTAAGTTGTGTCTTCCTCCTTGACTTTTTCCCCTGCTTTTGGCAACATCTGTGAGCTTAGTTTTGGCACCTTTTGGTCCTTTGCAATGCACCTGATATAAACCCAGGCCATTTTTTTAGAGTCATTAATTTCCCAAATTTTCTTTTTTTCTCCTCCAATTGCAAATCCTTTGATGTTGTCTCCATTCCAGCGTGTTTGTAGGTCCTTCTTTTCTGTTTTGGCCTTCAGTGGGGATCAATTTTGGCAAGATTTGCTGCATGTGCCTGCCCTTGGTGGCGTATGGCCTGCCTGCATTTTGATGGCTTTGACTATGGGAAAGATTTTTTTCTTTTTTTTTTTTTTATTATTTTAAGTATTCATGCCATGTCCCTCATATCTTGCCCCCCTAAGTTGTGTCTTCCTCCTTGACTTTTTCCCCTGCTTTTGCAACATCTGTGAGCTTAGTTTTGGCACCTTTTGGTCCTTTGCACTGCACCTGCTACAAACCCCAGGCCACTTTCTAAGAGTCATTAAATTTCCCAAATTTTCTTTTTTTCTCCTCCAATTGCAATTCCTTTGATGGTGTCTCCATTCCAGCGTGTTTGTAGGTCCTTCTTTTCTGTTTGGCCTTCAGTGGGGATCAATTTTGGCAAGCTTTGCTGCATGTGCCTGCACTTGGTGGCCTATGGCCTGCCTGCATTTTGTTGGCTTTGACTTTGGGAAAGATTTTTTTCTTTTTTTTTTTTTTTTTTTTCTTTTAAGTATTCATGCCATGTCCCTCGTATCTTGCTCCCTAAGTTGTGCCTTCCTCCTTGACTTTTTCCCCTGCTTTTGCACCATCTGTGAGCTTAGTTTTGGCACCTTTTGGTCCTTTGCAATGCAGCTGATTTCCTCACAGCCTATTTTTTGAAGAGACTAAAATTCCCGATTTTCTGCTTTTTTCAATTGCATTTCATTTGAACCTATCTCCTTTCCAGAGTGTTTGTAAGCCTTTCTTTTGGGATTCGCAAGATTCCTTTTCCCTTCCCGAAAGGAAATTTCATTTCCTTTCGGGAAGGGAAAAGGAATCTTGCGATTTCAATGGGGACCAATAGAGGAATCTTTGGTGCATGTCCCTGCACTTGATGGCAGGCCATGCCTTTTGATGGCTTTGACTTTGGGAAAGATTTTTTTCTTTTTTTGGTTGTTTTCTGAAGTGTTCATGCCATGTCCCTCATATCTTGCCCCCTAAGTTGTGTCTTCCTCCTTGACTTTTTCCCCTGCTTTTGCAAAATCTGTGAGCTTAGTTTTGGCACATTTTGGTCCTTTGCAATGCACCTGATAAAATACCAGGCCATTTTCTTAGAGTCACTTAATTTCCCAAATTTTCTTTTTTTCTCATAGAAATTGAATTCCTTTCATGTTGTCTCCATTCCAGCGTGTTTGTAGGTCCTTCTTTTCTGTTTTGGCCTTCAGTGGGGATCAATTTTGGCAAGCTTTGCTGCATGGGCCTGCCCTTGGTGGCGTATGGCCTGCCTGCATTTTGATGGCTTTGACTTTGGGAAAGATTTTTTTCTTTTTTTTTTTTTTTTTTTATTATTTTATGTATTCATGCCATGTCCCTCATATCTTGCCCCCTAAGTTCTGTCTTCCTCCTTGACGTTTTCCCCTGCTTTTGCAACATCTGTGAGCTTAGTTTTGCCACCTTTTGGTCCTTTGCAATGCAGCTGATATAAACCCAGGCCATTTTTTTAGAGTCAGTAATTTCCCAAATTTTCTTTTTTTTTTCCTCCAATAACAATTCCTTTGATGTTGACTCCGTTCCAGCGTGTTTGTAGGTCCTTCTTTTCTGTTTTGGCCTTCAGTGGGGATCAATTTTGGCAAGCTTTGCTGCATGTGCCTGCCCTTGGTGGCGTATGGCCTGCCTGCATTTTGATGGCTTTGACTTTGGGATAGATTTTTTCTTTTATTTTTTTTTTTTGTTTTAAGTATTCATGCCATGACCCTCATATCTTGCTCCCTAAGTTGTGTCTTCCTCCTTGACTTTTTCCCCTGCTTTTGCAACATCTGTGAGCTTAGTTTTGCCACCTTTTCGTCCTTTGCAATGCAGCTGATTTCCTCACAGCCTATTTTTTGAAGAGACTAAAATTCCCGATTTTCTGCTTTTTTCAATTGCATTTCATTTGAACCTATCTCCTTTCCAGAGTGTTTGTAAGCCTTTCTTTTGGGATTCTCAAGATTCCTTTTCCCTTCCCGAAAGGAAATGAAATTTCCTTTCGGGAAGGGAAAAGGAATCTTGCGATTTCAATGGGGACCAAGAGAGGAATCTTTGGTGCATGTCCCTGCACTTGATGGCAGGCCATGCCTTTTGATGGCTTTGACTTTGGGAAAGATTTTTTTCTTTTTTTGGTTGTTTTCTGAAGTGTTCATGCCATGTCCCTCATATCTTGCCCCCTAAGTTGTGTCTTCCTCCTTGACTTTTTCCCCTGCTTTTGCATCTTCTGTGAGCTTAGTTTTGGCATCTTTTGGTCCTTTGCACTGCACCTCATAAAACCCAGGCCATTTTCTTAGAGTCACTAAATTTCCCAAATTTTCTTTTTTTCTCCTCCAATTGCAATTCCTTTGATGTTGTCTCCATTCCAGCGTGTTTGTAGGTCCTTCTTTTCTGTTTTGGCCTTCAGTGGGGATCAATTTTGGCAAGCTTTGCTGCATGTGCCTGCCCTTGCTGGCGTATGGCGTGCCTGCATTTTGATGGCTTTGACTTTGGGAAAGATTTTTTCTTTTTTTTTTTTTTATTATTTTAAGTATTCATGCCATGTCCCTCATATCTTGCCCCCTAAGTTGTGTCTTCCTCCTTGACTTTTTCCCCTGCTTTTGCAACATCTGTGAGCTTAGTTTTGGCACCTTTTGGTCCTTTGCAATGCACCTGATATAAACCCAGGCCATTTTTTTAGAGTCATTAATTTCCCAAATTTTCTTTTTTTCTCCTCCAATTGCAAATCCTTTGATGTTGTCTCCATTCCAGCGTGTTTGTAGGTCCTTCTTTTCTGTTTTGGCCTTCAGTGGGGATCAATTTTGGCAAGATTTGCTGCATGTGCCTGCCCTTGGTGGCGTATGGCCTGCCTGCATTTTGATGGCTTTGACTATGGGAAAGATTTTTTTCTTTTTTTTTTTTTTATTATTTTAAGTATTCATGCCATGTCCCTCATATCTTGCCCCCTAAGTTGTGTCTTCCTCCTTGACTTTTTCCCCTGCTTTTGCAACATCTGTGAGCTTAGTTTTGGCACCTTTTGGTCCTTTGCAATGCACCTGATATAAACCCAGGCCATTTTTTTAGAGTCAGTAATTTCCCAAATTTTCTTTTTTTCTCCTCCAATTGCAAATCCTTTGATGTTGTCTCCATTCCAGCGTGTTTGTAAGTCCTTCTTTTCTGTTTTGGCCTTCAGTGGGGATCAATTTTGCAAGCTTTGCTGCATGTTCCTGCCCTTGGTGGTGTATGGCCTGCCTGCATTTTGATGGCTTTGACTTTGGGAAAGATTTTTTTCTTTTTCTTTTTTAATTATTTTAAGTATTCATGCCATGTCCCTCATATCTTGCCCCATAAGTTGTGTCTTCCTCCTTGACTTTTTCCCCTGCTTTTGCAACATCTGTGAGCTTAGTTTTGGCACCTTTTGGTCCTTTGCACTGCACCTGCTACAACCCCAGGCCACTTTCTAAGAGTCATTAAATTTCCCAAATTTTTGTTTTTTCTCCTCCAATTGCAATTCTTTTGATGGTGTCTCCATTCCAGCGTGTTTGTAGGTCCTTCTTTTGTGTTTTGGCCTTCAGTGTGGATCAATTTTGGCAAGCTTTGCTGCATGTGCCTGCACTTGGTGGCGTATGGCCTGCCTGCATTTTGATGGCTTTGACTTTGGGAAAGATTTTTTCATTTTTTTTTTTTTTTTATTTTAAGTATTCATGCCATGTCCCTCATATCTTGCCCCCTAAGTTTTGTCTTCCTCCTTGACTTTTTCCCCTGCTTTTGCAACATCTATGAGCTTAGTTTTGGCACCTTTTGGTCCTTTGCAATGCAGCTGATATAAACCCAGGCCATTTTTTTAGAGTCAGTAATTTCCCAAATTTTCTTTTTTTCTCCTCCAATTGCAATTCCTTTGATGTTGTCTCCATTCCAGCGTGTTTGTAGGTCCTTCTTTTCTGTTTTGGCCTTCAGTGGGGATCAATTTTGGCAAGCTTTGCTGCATGTGCCTGCACTTGGTGGCGTATGGCCTGCCTGCATTTTGATGGCTTTGACTTTGGGAAAGATTTTTTTCTTTTTTTTTTTTTTTTTTTGTTTTAAGTATTCATGCCATGTCCCTCATATCTTGCCCCCTAAGTTGTGTCTTCCTCCTTGACTTTTTCCCCTGCTTTTGCACCATCTGTGAGCTTAGTTTTGGCACCTTTTGGTCCTTTGCAATGCAGCTGATTTCCTCACAGCCTATTTTTTGAAGAGACTAAAATTCCCGATTTTCTGCTTTTTTCAATTGCATTTCATTTGAACCTATCTCCTTTCCAGAGTGTTTGTAAGCCTTTCTTTTGGGATTCGCAAGATTCCTTTTCCCTTCCCGAAAGGAAATTTCATTTCCTTTCGGGAAGGGAAAAGGAATCTTGCGATTTCAATGGGGACCAATAGAGGAATCTTTGGTGCATGTCCCTGCACTTGATGGCAGGCCATGCCTTTTGATGGCTTTGACTTTGGGAAAGATTTTTTTCTTTTTTTGGTTGTTTTCTGAAGTGTTCATGCCATGTCCCTCATATCTTGCCCCCTAAGTTGTGTCTTCCTCCTTGACATTTTCCCCTGCTTTTGCAACATCTGTGAGCTTAGTTTTGGCACCTTTGGTCCTTTGCACTGCACATGATATAAACCCTAGCCATTTTTTTAGAGTCAGTAATTTCCCAAATTTTCTTTTTTTCTCCTCCAATTGCAAATCCTTTGATGTTGTCTCCATTCCAGCGTGTTTGTAGGTCCTTCTTTTCTGTTTTGGCCTTCAGTGGGGATCAATTTTGGCAAGCTTTGCTGCATGTGCCTGCCCTTGCTGGCGTATGGCCTGCCTGCATTTTGATGGCTTTGACTATGGGAAAGATTTTTTTCTTTTTTTTTTTTAATTATTTTAAGTATTCATGCCATGTCCCTCATATCTTGCCCCATAAGTTGTGTCTTCCTCCTTGACTTTTTCCCCTGCTTTTGCAACATCTGTGAGCTTAGTTTTGGCATCTTTTGGTCCTTTGCACTGCACCTGCTACAACCCCAGGCCACTTTCTAAGAGTCATTAAATTTCCCAAATTTTCTTTTTTTCTCCTCCAATTGCAATTCCTTTGATGGTGTCTCCATTCCAGCGTGTTTGTAGGTCCTTCTTTTCTGTTTGGCCTTCAGTGGGGATCAATTTTGGCAAGCTTTGCTGCATGTGCCTGCACTTGGTGGCCTATGGCCTGCCTGCATTTTGTTGGCTTTGACTTTGGGAAAGATTTTTTCTTTTTTTTTTTTTTTTTTCTTTTAAGTATTCATGCCATGTCCCTCATATCTTGCTCCCTAAGTTGTGCCTTCCTCCTTGACTTTTTCCCCTGCTTTTGCACCATCTGTGAGCTTAGTTTTGGCACCTTTTGGTCCTTTGCAATGCAGCTGATTTCCTCACAGCCTATTTTTTGAAGAGACTAAAATTCCCGATTTTCTGCTTTTTTCAATCGGATTTCATTTGAACCTATCTCCTTTCCAGAGTGTTTGTAAGCCTTTCTTTTGGGATTCACAAGATTCCTTTTCCCTTCCCGAAAGGAAATTTCATTTCCTTTCGGGAAGGGAAAAGGAATCTTGCGATTTCAATGGGGACCAATAGAGGAATCTTTGGTGCATGTCCCTGCACTTGATGGCAGGCCATGCCTTTTGATGGCTTTGACTTTGGGAAAGATTTTTTTCTTTTTTCGGTTGTTTTCTGAAGTGTTCATGCCATGTCCCTCATATCTTGCCCCCTAAGTTGTGTCTTCCTCCTTGACTTTTTCCCCTGCTTTTGCAAAATCTGTGAGCTTAGTTTTGGCACATTTTGGTCCTTTGCATTGCAGCTGATATAAACCCAGGCCATTTTTTTAGAGTCAGTAATTTCCCAAATTTTCTTTTTTTCTCCTCCAATTGCAAATCCTTTGATGTTGTCTCCATTACAGCGTGTTTGTAGGTCCTTCTTTTCTGTTTTGGCCTTCAGTGGGGATCAATTTTGGCAAGCTTTGCTGCATGTGCCTGCCCTTGGTGGCGTATGGCCTGCCTGCATTTTGATGGCTTTGACTTTGGGAAAGATTTTTTTCTTTTTTTTTTTTTTTTATTATTTTAAGTATTCATGCCATGTCCCTCATATCTTGCCCCCTAAGTTGTGTCTTCCTCCTTGACTTTTTCCCCTGCTTTTGCAACATCTGTGAGCTTAGTTTTGGCACCTTTTGGTCCTTTGCAATGCAGCTGATATAAACCCAGGCCATTTTTTAGAGTCAGTAATTTCCCAAATTTTCTTTTTTTCTCCTCCAATAACAATTCCTTTGATGTTGACTCCTTTCCAGCGTGTTTGTAGGTCCTTCTTTTCTGTTTTGGCCTTCAGTGGGGATCAATTTTGGCAAGCTTTGCTGCATGTGCCTGCCCTTGGTGGCGTATGGCCTGCCTGCATTTTGATGGCTTTGACTTTGGGATAGATTTTTTCTTTTATTTTTTATTTTGTTTTAAGTATTCATGCCATGTCCCTCATATCTTGCTCCCTAAGTTGTGTCTTCCTCCTTGACTTTTTCCCCTGCTTTTGCAACATCTGTGAGCTTCATTTTGCCACCTTTTGGTCCTTTGCAATGCAGCTGATTTCCTCACAGCCTATTTTTTGAAGAGACTAAAATTCCCGATTTTCTGCTTTTTTCAATTGCATTTCATTTGAACCTATCTCCTCTCCAGAGTGTTTGTAAGCCTTTCTTTTGGGATTCGCAAGATTCCTTTTCCCTTCCCGAAAGGAAATTTCATTTCCTTTCGGGAAGGGAAAAGGAATCTTGCGATTTCAATGCAGACCAATAGAGGAATCTTTGGTGCATGTCCCTGCACTTGATGGCAGGCCATGCCTTTTGATGGCTTTGACTTTGGGAAAGATTTTTTTCTTTTTTTGGTTGTTTTCTGAAGTGTTCATGCCATGTCCCTCATATCTTGCCCCCTAAGATGTGTCTTCCTCCTTGACTTTTTCCCCTGCTTTTGCAACATCTGTGAGCATAGTTTTGGCACCTTTGGTCCTTTGCACTGCACCTGATATAAACCCTGGCCATTTTCTTAGAGTCACTAAATTTCCCAAATTTTCTTTTTTTCTCCTCCAATTGCAATTCCTTTGATGTTGACTTCTTTCCAGCGTGTTTGTAGGTCCTTCTTTTCTGTTTTGGCCTTCAGTGGGGATCAATTTTGGCAAGCTTTGCTGCATGTGCCTGCCCTTGGTGGCGTATGGCCTGCCTGCATTTTGATGGCTTTGACTTTGGGAAAGATTTTTTCTTTTTTTTTTTTTTATTATTTTAAGTATTCATGCCATGTCCCTCATATCTTGCCCCCTAAGTTGTGTCTTCCTCCTTGACTTTTTCCCCTGCTTTTGCAACATCTGTGAGCTTAGTTTTGGCACCTTTTGGTCCTTTGCAATTCAGCTGATTTCCTCACAGCCTATTTTTTGAAGAGACTAAAATTCCCGATTTTCTGCTTTTTTCAATTGCATTTCATTTGAACCTATCTCCTTTCCAGAGTGTTTGTAAGCCTTTCTTTTGGGATTCGCAAGATTCTTTTTCCCTTCCCGAAAGGAAATTTCATTTCCTTTCGGGAAGGGAAAAGGAATCTTGCGATTTCAATGCAGACCAATAGAGGAATCTTTGGTGCATGTCCCTGCACTTGATGGCAGGCCATGCCTTTTGATGGCTTTGACTTTGGGAAAGATTTTTTTCTTTTTTTGGTTGTTTTCTGAAGGGTTCATGCCATGTCCCTCATATCTTGCTCCCTAAGTTGTGTCTTCCTCCTTGACTTTTTCCCCTGATTTTGCAACATCTGTGAGCTTAGTTTTGGCACCTTTTGGTCCTTTGCACTGCACCTGATATAAACCCAGGCCATTTTCTTAGAGTCACTAAATTTCCCAAATTTTCTTTTTTTCTCCTCCAATTGCAATTCCTTTGATGTTGTCTCCATTCCAGCGTGTTTGTAAGTCCTTCTTTTCTGTTTTGGCCTTCAGTGGGGATCAATTTTGGCAAACTTTGCTGCATGTGCCTGCACTTGCTGGCGTATGGCCTGCCTGCATTTTGATGGCTTTGACTTTGGGAAAGATTTTTTCTTTTTTTTTTTTATTATTCTAAGTATTCATGCCATGTCCCTCATATCTTGCCCCCTAAGTTGTGTCTTCCTCCTTGACTTTTCCCCCTGCTTTTGCAATATTTGTGAGCTTAGTTTTGGCACCTTTTGGTCCTTTGCAATGCACCTGATTAAACCCCAGGCCATTTTCTTAGAGTCACTAAATTTCCCAAATTTTCTTTTTTTCTCCTCCAATTGCAATTCCTTTGATGTTGACTCCTTTCCAGCGTGTTTGTAGGTCCTTCTTTTCTGTTTTGGCCTTCAGTGGGGATCAATTTTGGCAAGCTTTGCTGCATGTGCCTGCCCTTGGTGGCGTATGGCCTGCCTGCATTTTGATGGCTTTGACTTTGGGAAAGATTTTTTCTTATTTTTTTTTTTTTATTATTTTAAGTATTCATGCCATGTCCCTCATATCCTACTCCCTAAGTTGTGTCTTCCTCCTTGACTTTTTCCCCTGCTTTTGCAACATCTGTGAGCTTAGTTTTGGCATCTTTTGGTCCTTTGCACTGCACCTGATATAAACCCAGGCCATTTTCTTAGAGTCACTAAATTTCCAAAATTTTCTTTTTTTCTCCTCCAATTGCAATTCCTTTGATGTTGTCTCCATTCCAGCGTGTTTGTAAGTCCTTCTTTTCTGTTTTGGCCTTCAGTGGGGATCAATTTTGGCAAGCTTTGCTGCATGTGCCTGCCCTTGGTGGCGTATGGCCTGCCTGCATTTTGATGGCTTTGACTTTGGGATAGATTTTTTCTTTTATTTTTTTTTTTTTGTTTTAAGTATTCATGCCATGTCCCTCATATCTTGCTCCCTTAGTTGTGTCTTCCTCCTTGACTTTTTCCCCTGCTTTTGCAACATCTGTGAGCTTAGTTTTGGCACCTTTTGGTCCTTTGCACTGCACCTGATAAAACCCCAGGCCACTTTCTAAGAGTCACTAAATTTCCCAAATTTTCTTTTTTTCTCCTCCAATTGCAATTCCTTTGATGTTGACTCCTTTCCAGCGTGTTTGTAGGTCCTTCTTTTCTGTTTTGGCCTTAAGTGGGGATCAATTTTGGCAAGCTTTGCTGCATGTGCCTGCCCTTGGTGGCGTATGGCTTCCTGTATTTTGATGGCTTTGACTTTGAGAAAGATTTTTTCTTTTTTTTTTTTTTATTATTTTAAGTATTCATGCCATGTCCCTCATATCTTGCCCCCTAAGTTGTGTCTTCCTCCTTGACTTTTTCTCCTGCTTTTGCAACACCTGTGAGCTTAGTTTTGGCACCTTTTGGTCCTTTGCAATGCAGCTGATTTCCTCACAGCCTATTTTTTGAAGAGACTAAAATTCCCGATTTTCGGCTTTTTTCAATTGCATTTCATTTGAACCTATCTCCTTTCCAGAGTGTTTGTAAGCCTTTCTTTTGGGATTCGCAAGATTCCTTTTCCCTTCCCGAAAGGAAATTTCATTTCCTTTCGGGAAGGGAAAAGGAATCTTGCGATTTCAATGGGGACCAATAGAGGAATCTTTGGTGCATGTCCCTGCACTTGATGGCAGGCCATGCCTTTTGATGGCTTTGACTTTGGGAAAGATTTTTTTCTTTTTTTGGTTGTTTTCTGAAGTGTTCATGCCATGTCCCTCATATCTTGCCCCCTAAATTCTGTCTTCCTCCTTGACTTTTTCCCCTGCTTTTGCAACATCTGTGAGCTTAGTTTTGGCATCTTTGGTGCTTTGCACTGCACATGATATACTGCCAGGCCATTTTCTTAGAGTCACTAAATTTCCCAAATTTTCTTTTTTTCTCCTCCAATTGCAATTCCTTTGATGTTGATTCCTTTCCAGCGTGTTTGTAGGTCCTTCTTTTCTGTTTTGGCCTTCAGTGGGGATCAATTTTGGCAAGCTTTGCTGCATGTGCCTGCCCTTGCTGGCGTATGGCCTGCCTGCATTTTGATGGCTTTGACTTTGGGAAAGATTTTTTCTTCTTTTTTTTTTTTTTTATTATTTTTAGTATTCATGCCATGTCCCTCATATCTTGCCCCCTAAGTTGTGTCTTCCTCCTTGAACTTTTTCCCCTGCTTTTGCACCGTCTGGGAGCTTAGTTTTGGCAGCATTGTTCCTTTGCAATGCAGCTGATTTCCTCACAGCCTATTTTTTGTAGCGACTAAAATTCCCGATTTTCGGCTTTTTTCAATTGCATTTCATTTGAACGTATCTCCTTTCCAGAGTGTTTGTAAGCCTTTCTTTTGGGATTCGCAAGATTCCTTTTCCCTTCCCGAAAGGAAGTTTCATTTCCTTTCGGGAAGGGAAAAGGAATCTTGCGATTTCAATGGGGACCAATAGAGGAATCTTTGGTGCATGTCCCTGCACTTGATGGCAGGCCATGCCTTTTGATGGCTTTGACTTTGGGAAAGATTTTTTTCTTTTTTTGGTTGTTTTCTGAAGTGTTCATGCCATGTCCCTCATATCTTGCCCCCTAAGTTGTGTCTTCCTCCTTGACTTTTTCCCCTGCTTTTGCAACATCTGTGAGCTTAGTTTTGGCATCTTTTGGTCCTTTGCACGGCACCTGATAAAACCCCAGGCCATTTTCTTAGAGTCACTAAATTTCCCAAATTTTCTTTTTTTCTCCTCCAATTGCAATTCCTTTGATGTTGACTCCTTTCCAGCGTGTTTGTAGGTCCTTCTTTTCTGTTTTGGCCTTCAGTGGGGATCAATTTTGGCAAGCTTTGCTGCATGTGCCTGCCCTTGGTGGCGTATGGCCTGCCTGCATTTTGATGGCTTTGACTTTGGGATAGATTTTTTCTTTTTTTTTTTTTTTATTATTTTAAGTATTCATGCCATGTCCCTCATATCTTGATCCCTAAGTTGTGTCTTCCTCCTTGACTTTTTCCCCTGCTTTTGCAACATCTGTGAGCTTAGTTTTGGCACCTTTTGGTCCTTTGCACTGCACCTGATAAAACCCCAGGCCACTTTCAAAGAGTCACTCAATTTCCCAAATTTTCTTTTTTTCTCCTCCAATAACAATTCCTTTGATGTTGACTTCTTTCCAGCGTGTTTGTAGGTCCTTCTTTTCTGTTTTGGCCTTCAGTGGGGATCAATGTTTGCAAGCTTTGCTGCATGTGCCTGCCCTTGGTGGCGTATGGCCTGCCTGCATTTTGATGGCTTTGACTTTGGGAAAGATTTTTTCTTTTTTTTTTTTTTTATTATTTTAAGTATTCATGCCATGTCCCTCATATCTTGCCCCCTAAGTTGTGTCTTCCTCCTTGACTTTTTCCCGTGCTTTTGCACCGTCTGGGAGCTTAGTTTTGCCACATTTTGGTCCTTTGCAATGCAGCTGATTTCCTCACAGCCTATTTTTTGAAGAGACTAAAATTCCCGATTTTCGGCTTTTTTCAATTGCATTTCATTTGAACCTATCTCCTTTCCAGAGTGTTGGTAAGCCTTTCTTTTGGGATTCGCAAGATTCCTTTTTCCTTCCCGAAAGGAAATTTCATTTCCTTTCGGGAAGGGAAAAGGAATCTTGCGATTTCAATGGGGACCAATAGAGGAATCTTTGGTGCATGTCCCTGCACTTGATGGCAGGCCATGCCTTTTGATGGCTTTGACTTTGGGAAAGATTTTTTTCTTTTTTTGGTTGTTTTCTGAAGTGTTCATGCCATGTCCCTCATATCTTGCCCCCTAAATTCTGTCTTCCTCCTTGACTTTTTCCCCTGCTTTTGCAACATCTGTGAGCTTAGTTTTGGCATCTTTGGTGCTTTGCACTGCACATGATATACTGCCAGGCCATTTTCTAGAGTCACTAAATTTCCCAAATTTTCTTTTTTTTTCGTCCAATTGCAATTCCTTTGATGTTGACTCCTTTCCAGTGTGTTTGTAGGTCCTTCTTTTCTGTTTGGGCCTTCAGTGGGGATCAATTTTGGCAAGCTTTGCTGCATGTGCCTGCCCTTGGTGGCGTATGGCCTGCCTGCATTTTGATGGCTTTGACTTTGGGAAAGATTTTTTCTTTTTTTTTTTTTTTTTTTATTATTTTTAGTATTCATGCCATGTCCCTCATATCTTGCCCCCTAAGTTGTGTCTTCCTCCTTGACTTTTTCCCCTGCTTTTGCACCGTCTGGGAGCTTAGTTTTGGCAGCTTTGTTCCTTTGCAATGCAGCTGATTTCCTCACAGCCTATTTTTTGTAGCGACTAAAATTCCCGATTTTCGGCTTTTTTCAATTGCATTTCATTTGAGCGTATCTCCTTTCCAGAGTGTTTGTAAGCCTTTCTTTTGGGATTCTCAAGATTCCTTTTCCCTTCCCGAAAGGAAGTTTCATTTCCTTTCGGGAAGGGAAAAGGAATCTTGCGATTTCAATGGGGACCAATAGAGGAATCTTTGGTGCATGTCCCTGCACTTGATGGCAGGCCATGCCTTTTGATGGCTTTGACTTTGGGAAAGATTTTTTTCTTTTTTTGGTTGTTTTCTGAAGTGTTCATGCCATGTCCCTCATATCTTGCCCCCTAAGTTGTGTCTTCCTCCTTGACTTTTTCCCCTGCTTTTGCAACATCTGTGAGCTTAGTTTTGGCATCTTTTGGTCCTTTGCACGGCACCTGATAAACCCCAGGCCATTTTCTTAGAGTCACTAAATTTCCCAAATTTTCTTTTTTTCTCCTCCAATTGCAATTCCTTTGATGTTGACTCCTTTCCAGCGTGTTTGTAGGTCCTTCTTTTCTGTTTTGGCCTTCAGTGGGGATCAATTTTGGCAAGCTTTGCTGCATGTGCCTGCCCTTGGTGGCGTATGGCCTGCCTGCATTTTGATGGCTTTGACTTTGGGATAGATTTTTTCTTTTTATTTTTTTTTATTATTTTAAGTATTCATGCCATGTCCCCTCATATCTTGCCCCCTAAGTTGTGTCTTCCTCCTTGACTTTTTCCCCTGCTTTTGCAACATCTGTGAGCTTAGTTTTGGCATCTTTTGGTCCTTTGCACTGCACCTGATAAAACCCCAGGCCACTTTCTAAGAGTCACTCAATTTCCCAAATTTTCTTTTTTTCTCCTCCAATTGCAATTCCTTTGATGTTGACTTCTTTCCAGCGTGTTTGTAGGTCCTTCTTTTCTGTTTTGGCCTTCAGTGGGGATCAATGTTGGCAAGCTTTGCTGCATGTGCCTGCCCTTGCTGGCGTATGGCCTGCCTGCATTTTGATGGCTTTGACTTTGGGAAAGATTTTTTCTTTTTTTTTTTTTTATTATTTTAGGTATTCATGCCATGTCCCTCATATCTTGCCCCCTAAGTTGTGTCTTCCTCCTTGACTTTTTCCCGTGCTTTTGCACCGTCTGTGAGCTTAGTTTTGCCACCTTTTGGTCCTTTGCAATGCAGCTGATTTCCTCACAGCCTATTTTTTGAAGAGACTAAAATTCCCGATTTTCTGCTTTTTTCAATTGCATTTCATTTGAACCTATCTCCTTTCCAGAGTGTTTGTAAGCCTTTCTTTTGGGATTCGCAAGATTCCTTTTCCCTTCCTGAAAGGAAATTTCATTTCCTTTCGGGAAGGGAAAAGGAATCTTGCGATTTCAATGGGGACCAATAGAGGAATCTTTGGTGCATGTCCCTGCACTTGATGGCAGGCCATGCCTTTTGATGGCTTTGACTTTGGGAAAGATTTTTTTCTTTTTTTGGTTGTTTTCTGAAGTGTTCATGCCATGTCCCTCATATCTTGCCCCCTAAGTTGTGTCTTCCTCCTTGACGTTTTCCCCTGCTTTTGCAACATCTGTGAGCTTAGTTTTGGCATCTTTTGGTCCTTTGAACTGCACCTGATAAAACCCAGGCCATTTTCTTAGAGTCACTAAATTTCCCAAATTTTCTTTTTTTCTCCTCCAATTGCAATTCCTTAGATGTTGACTCCTTTCCAGCGTGTTTGTAGGTCCTTCTTTTCTGTTTTGGCCTTCAGTGGGGATCAATTTTGGCAAGCTTTGCTGCATGTGCCTGCCCTTGGTGGCGTATGGCCTGCCTCCATTTTGATGGCTTTGACTTTGGGAAAGATTTTTTCTTTTTTTTTTTTTTTTTATTATTTTAAGTATTCATGCCATGTCCCTCATATCTTGCCCCCTAAGTTGTGTCTTCCTCCTTGACTTTTTCCCCTGCTTTTGCAACATCTGTGAGCTTAGTTTTGGCACCTTTTGGTCCTTTGCACTGCACCTGCTACAACCCCAGGCCACTTTCTAAGAGTCATTAAATTTCCCAAATTTTCTTTTTTTCTCCTCCAATTGCAATTCCTTTGATGGTGTCTCCATTCCAGCGTGTTTGTAGGTCCTTCTTTTCTGTTTGGCCTTCAGTGGGGATCAATTTTGGCAAGCTTTGCTGCATGTGCCTGCACTTGGTGGCCTATGGCCTGCCTGCATTTTGTTGGCTTTGACTTTGGGAAAGATTTTTTTCTTTTTTTTTTTTTTTTAATATTTTAAGTATTCATGCCATGTCCCTCATATCTTGCCCCCTAAGTTCTGTCTTCCTCCTTGACTTTTTCCCCTGCTTTTGCAACATCTGTGAGCTTAGTTTTGGCACCTTTTGGTCCTTTGCAATGCAGCTGATATAAACCCAGGCCATTTTTTTAGAGTCAGTAATTTCCCAAATTTTCTTTTTTTCTCCTCCAATAACAATTCCTTTGATGTTGACTCCTTTCCAGCGTGTTTGTAGGTCCTTCTTTTCTGTTTTGGCCTAGAGTGGGGATCAATTTTGGCAAGCTTTGCTGCATGTGCCTGCCCTTGGTGGCGTATGGCCTGCCTGCATTTTGATGGCTTTGACTTTGGGATAGATTTTTTCTTTTATTTTTTTTTTTTTGTTTTAAGTATTCATGCCATGACCCTCATATCTTGCTCCCTAAGTTGTGTCTTCCTCCTTGACTTTTTCCCCTGCTTTTGCAACATCTGTGAGCTTAGTTTTGCCACCTTTTGGTCCTTTGCAATGCAGCTGATTTCCTCACAGCCTATTTTTTGAAGAGACTAAAATTCCCGATTTTCGGCTTTTTTCAATTGCATTTCATTTGAACCTATCTCCTTTCCAGAGTGTTTGTAAGCCTTTCTTTTGGGATTCGCAAGATTCCTTTTCCCTTCCCGAAAGGAAATGAAATTTCCTTTCGGGAAGGGAAAAGGAATCTTGCGATTTCAATGGGGACCAAGAGAGGAATCTTTGGTGCATGTCCCTGCACTTGATGGCAGGCCATGCCTTTTGATGGCTTTGACTTTGGGAAAGATTTTTTTCTTTTTTTGGTTGTTTTCTGAAGTGTTCATGCCATGTCCCTCATATCTTGCCCCCTAAGTTGTGTCTTCCTCCTTGACTTTTTCCCCTGCTTTTGCAACATCTGTGAGCTTAGTTTTGGCACATTTTGGTCCTTTGCATTGCAGCTGATATAAACCCAGGCCATTTTTTTAGAGTCAGTAATTTCCCAAATTTTCTTTTTTTCTCCTCCAATTGCAAATCCTTTGATGTTGTCTCCATTACAGCGTGTTTGTAGGTCCTTCTTTTCTGTTTTGGCCTTCAGTGGGGATCAATTTTGGCAAGCTTTGCTGCATGTGCCTGCCCTTGGTGGCGTATGGCCTGCCTGCATTTTGATGGCTTTGACTTTGGGAAAGATTTTTTTCTTTTTTTTTTTTTTTTATTATTTTAAGTATTCATGCCATGTCCCTCATATCTTGCCCCCTAAGTTGTGTCTTCCTCCTTGACTTTTTCCCCTGCTTTTGCAACATCTGTGAGCTTAGTTTTGGCACCTTTTGGTCCTTTGCAATGCAGCTGATATAAACCCAGGCCATTTTTTAGAGTCAGTAATTTCCCAAATTTTCTTTTTTTCTCCTCCAATAACAATTCCTTTGATGTTGACTCCTTTCCAGCGTGTTTGTAGGTCCTTCTTTTCTGTTTTGGCCTTCAGTGGGGATCAATTTTGGCAAGCTTTGCTGCATGTGCCTGCCCTTGGTGGCGTATGGCCTGCCTGCATTTTGATGGCTTTGACTTTGGGATAGATTTTTTCTTTTATTTTTTATTTTGTTTTAAGTATTCATGCCATGTCCCTCATATCTTGCTCCCTAAGTTGTGTCTTCCTCCTTGACTTTTTCCCCTGCTTTTGCAACATCTGTGAGCTTCATTTTGCCACCTTTTGGTCCTTTGCAATGCAGCTGATTTCCTCACAGCCTATTTTTTGAAGAGACTAAAATTCCCGATTTTCTGCTTTTTTCAATTGCATTTCATTTGAACCTATCTCCTCTCCAGAGTGTTTGTAAGCCTTTCTTTTGGGATTCGCAAGATTCCTTTTCCCTTCCCGAAAGGAAATTTCATTTCCTTTCGGGAAGGGAAAAGGAATCTTGCGATTTCAATGCAGACCAATAGAGGAATCTTTGGTGCATGTCCCTGCACTTGATGGCAGGCCATGCCTTTTGATGGCTTTGACTTTGGGAAAGATTTTTTTCTTTTTTTGGTTGTTTTCTGAAGTGTTCATGCCATGTCCCTCATATCTTGCCCCCTAAGATGTGTCTTCCTCCTTGACTTTTTCCCCTGCTTTTGCAACATCTGTGAGCATAGTTTTGGCACCTTTGGTCCTTTGCACTGCACCTGATATAAACCCTGGCCATTTTCTTAGAGTCACTAAATTTCCCAAATTTTCTTTTTTTCTCCTCCAATTGCAATTCCTTTGATGTTGACTTCTTTCCAGCGTGTTTGTAGGTCCTTCTTTTCTGTTTTGGCCTTCAGTGGGGATCAATTTTGGCAAGCTTTGCTGCATGTGCCTGCCCTTGGTGGCGTATGGCCTGCCTGCATTTTGATGGCTTTGACGTTGGGAAAGATTTTTTCTTTTTTTTTTTTTTTATTATTTTAAGTATTCATGCCATGTCCCTCATATCTTGCCCCCTAAGTTGTGTCTTCCTCCTTGACTTTTTCCCCTGCTTTTGCAACATCTGTGAGCTTAGTTTTGGCACCTTTTGGTCCTTTGCAATTCAGCTGATTTCCTCACAGCCTATTTTTTGAAGAGACTAAAATTCCCGATTTTCTGCTTTTTTCAATTGCATTTCATTTGAACCTATCTCCTTTCCAGAGTGTTTGTAAGCCTTTCTTTTGGGATTCGCAAGATTCTTTTTCCCTTCCCGAAAGGAAATTTCATTTCCTTTCGGGAAGGGAAAAGGAATCTTGCGATTTCAATGCAGACCAATAGAGGAATCTTTGGTGCATGTCCCTGCACTTGATGGCAGGCCATGCCTTTTGATGGCTTTGACTTTGGGAAAGATTTTTTTCTTTTTTTGGTTGTTTTCTGAAGGGTTCATGCCATGTCCCTCATATCTTGCTCCCTAAGTTGTGTCTTCCTCCTTGACTTTTTCCCCTGATTTTGCAACATCTGTGAGCTTAGTTTTGGCACCTTTTGGTCCTTTGCACTGCACCTGATATAAACCCAGGCCATTTTCTTAGAGTCACTAAATTTCCCAAATTTTCTTTTTTTCTCCTCCAATTGCAATTCCTTTGATGTTGTCTCCATTCCAGCGTGTTTGTAAGTCCTTCTTTTCTGTTTTGGCCTTCAGTGGGGATCAATTTTGGCAAACTTTGCTGCATGTGCCTGCACTTGCTGGCGTATGGCCTGCCTGCATTTTGATGGCTTTGACTTTGGGAAAGATTTTTTCTTTTTTTTTTTTATTATTCTAAGTATTCATGCCATGTCCCTCATATCTTGCCCCCTAAGTTGTGTCTTCCTCCTTGACTTTTCCCCCTGCTTTTGCAATATTTGTGAGCTTAGTTTTGGCACCTTTTGGTCCTTTGCAATGCACCTGATTAAACCCCAGGCCATTTTCTTAGAGTCACTAAATTTCCCAAATTTTCTTTTTTTCTCCTCCAATTGCAATTCCTTTGATGTTGACTCCTTTCCAGCGTGTTTGTAGGTCCTTCTTTTCTGTTTTGGCCTTCAGTGGGGATCAATTTTGGCAAGCTTTGCTGCATGTGCCTGCCCTTGGTGGCGTATGGCCTGCCTGCATTTTGATGGCTTTGACTTTGGGAAAGATTTTTTCTTATTTTTTTTTTTTTTATTATTTTAAGTATTCATGCCATGTCCCTCATATCCTACTCCCTAAGTTGTGTCTTCCTCCTTGACTTTTTCCCCTGCTTTTGCAACATCTGTGAGCTTAGTTTTGGCATCTTTTGGTCCTTTGCACTGCACCTGATATAAACCCAGGCCATTTTCTTAGAGTCACTAAATTTCCAAAATTTTCTTTTTTTCTCCTCCAATTGCAATTCCTTTGATGTTGTCTCCATTCCAGCGTGTTTGTAAGTCCTTCTTTTCTGTTTTGGCCTTCAGTGGGGATCAATTTTGGCAAGCTTTGCTGCATGTGCCTGCCCTTGGTGGCGTATGGCCTGCCTGCATTTTGATGGCTTTGACTTTGGGATAGATTTTTTTCTTTTATTTTTTTTTTTTTGTTTTAAGTATTCATGCCATGTCCCTCATATCTTGCTCCCTTAGTTGTGTCTTCCTCCTTGACTTTTTCCCCTGCTTTTGCAACATCTGTGAGCTTAGTTTTGGCACCTTTTGGTCCTTTGCACTGCACCTGATAAAACCCCAGGCCACTTTCTAAGAGTCACTAAATTTCCCAAATTTTCTTTTTTTCTCCTCCAATTGCAATTCCTTTGATGTTGACTCCTTTCCAGCGTGTTTGTAGGTCCTTCTTTTCTGTTTTGGCCTTAAGTGGGGATCAATTTTGGCAAGCTTTGCTGCATGTGCCTGCCCTTGGTGGCGTATGGCTTCCTGTATTTTGATGGCTTTGACTTTGAGAAAGATTTTTTCTTTTTTTTTTTTTTATTATTTTAAGTATTCATGCCATGTCCCTCATATCTTGCCCCCTAAGTTGTGTCTTCCTCCTTGACTTTTTCTCCTGCTTTTGCAACACCTGTGAGCTTAGTTTTGGCACCTTTTGGTCCTTTGCAATGCAGCTGATTTCCTCACAGCCTATTTTTTGAAGAGACTAAAATTCCCGATTTTCGGCTTTTTTCAATTGCATTTCATTTGAACCTATCTCCTTTCCAGAGTGTTTGTAAGCCTTTCTTTTGGGATTCGCAAGATTCCTTTTCCCTTCCCGAAAGGAAATTTCATTTCCTTTCGGGAAGGGAAAAGGAATCTTGCGATTTCAATGGGGACCAATAGAGGAATCTTTGGTGCATGTCCCTGCACTTGATGGCAGGCCATGCCTTTTGATGGCTTTGACTTTGGGAAAGATTTTTTTCTTTTTTTGGTTGTTTTCTGAAGTGTTCATGCCATGTCCCTCATATCTTGCCCCCTAAATTCTGTCTTCCTCCTTGACTTTTTCCCCTGCTTTTGCAACATCTGTGAGCTTAGTTTTGGCATCTTTGGTGCTTTGCACTGCACATGATATACTGCCAGGCCATTTTCTTAGAGTCACTAAATTTCCCAAATTTTCTTTTTTTCTCCTCCAATTGCAATTCCTTTGATGTTGATTCCTTTCCAGCGTGTTTGTAGGTCCTTCTTTTCTGTTTTGGCCTTCAGTGGGGATCAATTTTGGCAAGCTTTGCTGCATGTGCCTGCCCTTGCTGGCGTATGGCCTGCCTGCATTTTGATGGCTTTGACTTTGGGAAAGATTTTTTCTTCTTTTTTTTTTTTTTATTATTTTTAGTATTCATGCCATGTCCCTCATATCTTGCCCCCTAAGTTGTGTCTTCCTCCTTGAACTTTTTCCCCTGCTTTTGCACCGTCTGGGAGCTTAGTTTTGGCAGCATTGTTCCTTTGCAATGCAGCTGATTTCCTCACAGCCTATTTTTTGTAGCGACTAAAATTCCCGATTTTCGGCTTTTTTCAATTGCATTTCATTTGAACGTATCTCCTTTCCAGAGTGTTTGTAAGCCTTTCTTTTGGGATTCGCAAGATTCCTTTTCCCTTCCCGAAAGGAAGTTTCATTTCCTTTCGGGAAGGGAAAAGGAATCTTGCGATTTCAATGGGGACCAATAGAGGAATCTTTGGTGCATGTCCCTGCACTTGATGGCAGGCCATGCCTTTTGATGGCTTTGACTTTGGGAAAGATTTTTTTCTTTTTTTGGTTGTTTTCTGAAGTGTTCATGCCATGTCCCTCATATCTTGCCCCCTAAGTTGTGTCTTCCTCCTTGACTTTTTCCCCTGCTTTTGCAACATCTGTGAGCTTAGTTTTGGCATCTTTTGGTCCTTTGCACGGCACCTGATAAAACCCCAGGCCATTTTCTTAGAGTCACTAAATTTCCCAAATTTTCTTTTTTTCTCCTCCAATTGCAATTCCTTTGATGTTGACTCCTTTCCAGCGTGTTTGTAGGTCCTTCTTTTCTGTTTTGGCCTTCAGTGGGGATCAATTTTGGCAAGCTTTGCTGCATGTGCCTGCCCTTGGTGGCGTATGGCCTGCCTGCATTTTGATGGCTTTGACTTTGGGATAGATTTTTTCTTTTTTTTTTTTTTTATTATTTTAAGTATTCATGCCATGTCCCTCATATCTTGATCCCTAAGTTGTGTCTTCCTCCTTGACTTTTTCCCCTGCTTTTGCAACATCTGTGAGCTTAGTTTTGGCACCTTTTGGTCCTTTGCACTGCACCTGATAAAACCCCAGGCCACTTTCAAAGAGTCACTCAATTTCCCAAATTTTCTTTTTTTCTCCTCCAATAACAATTCCTTTGATGTTGACTTCTTTCCAGCGTGTTTGTAGGTCCTTCTTTTCTGTTTTGGCCTTCAGTGGGGATCAATGTTTGCAAGCTTTGCTGCATGTGCCTGCCCTTGGTGGCGTATGGCCTGCCTGCATTTTGATGGCTTTGACTTTGGGAAAGATTTTTTCTTTTTTTTTTTTTTTATTATTTTAAGTATTCATGCCATGTCCCTCATATCTTGCCCCCTAAGTTGTGTCTTCCTCCTTGACTTTTTCCCGTGCTTTTGCACCGTCTGGGAGCTTAGTTTTGCCACATTTTGGTCCTTTGCAATGCAGCTGATTTCCTCACAGCCTATTTTTTGAAGAGACTAAAATTCCCGATTTTCGGCTTTTTTCAATTGCATTTCATTTGAACCTATCTCCTTTCCAGAGTGTTGGTAAGCCTTTCTTTTGGGATTCGCAAGATTCCTTTTTCCTTCCCGAAAGGAAATTTCATTTCCTTTCGGGAAGGGAAAAGGAATCTTGCGATTTCAATGGGGACCAATAGAGGAATCTTTGGTGCATGTCCCTGCACTTGATGGCAGGCCATGCCTTTTGATGGCTTTGACTTTGGGAAAGATTTTTTTCTTTTTTTGGTTGTTTTCTGAAGTGTTCATGCCATGTCCCTCATATCTTGCCCCCTAAATTCTGTCTTCCTCCTTGACTTTTTCCCCTGCTTTTGCAACATCTGTGAGCTTAGTTTTGGCATCTTTGGTGCTTTGCACTGCACATGATATACTGCCAGGCCATTTTCTAGAGTCACTAAATTTCCCAAATTTTCTTTTTTTTTCGTCCAATTGCAATTCCTTTGATGTTGACTCCTTTCCAGTGTGTTTGTAGGTCCTTCTTTTCTGTTTGGGCCTTCAGTGGGGATCAATTTTGGCAAGCTTTGCTGCATGTGCCTGCCCTTGGTGGCGTATGGCCTGCCTGCATTTTGATGGCTTTGACTTTGGGAAAGATTTTTTCTTTTTTTTTTTTTTTTTTATTATTTTTAGTATTCATGCCATGTCCCTCATATCTTGCCCCCTAAGTTGTGTCTTCCTCCTTGACTTTTTCCCCTGCTTTTGCACCGTCTGGGAGCTTAGTTTTGGCAGCTTTGTTCCTTTGCAATGCAGCTGATTTCCTCACAGCCTATTTTTTGTAGCGACTAAAATTCCCGATTTTCGGCTTTTTTCAATTGCATTTCATTTGAGCGTATCTCCTTTCCAGAGTGTTTGTAAGCCTTTCTTTTGGGATTCTCAAGATTCCTTTTCCCTTCCCGAAAGGAAGTTTCATTTCCTTTCGGGAAGGGAAAAGGAATCTTGCGATTTCAATGGGGACCAATAGAGGAATCTTTGGTGCATGTCCCTGCACTTGATGGCAGGCCATGCCTTTTGATGGCTTTGACTTTGGGAAAGATTTTTTTCTTTTTTTGGTTGTTTTCTGAAGTGTTCATGCCATGTCCCTCATATCTTGCCCCCTAAGTTGTGTCTTCCTCCTTGACTTTTTCCCCTGCTTTTGCAACATCTGTGAGCTTAGTTTTGGCATCTTTTGGTCCTTTGCACGGCACCTGATAAAACCCCAGGCCATTTTCTTAGAGTCACTAAATTTCCCAAATTTTCTTTTTTTCTCCTCCAATTGCAATTCCTTTGATGTTGACTCCTTTCCAGCGTGTTTGTAGGTCCTTCTTTTCTGTTTTGGCCTTCAGTGGGGATCAATTTTGGCAAGCTTTGCTGCATGTGCCTGCCCTTGGTGGCGTATGGCCTGCCTGCATTTTGATGGCTTTGACTTTGGGATAGATTTTTTCTTTTTTATTTTTTTTTATTATTTTAAGTATTCATGCCATGTCCCTCATATCTTGCCCCCTAAGTTGTGTCTTCCTCCTTGACTTTTTCCCCTGCTTTTGCAACATCTGTGAGCTTAGTTTTGGCATCTTTTGGTCCTTTGCACTGCACCTGATAAAACCCCAGGCCACTTTCTAAGAGTCACTCAATTTCCCAAATTTTCTTTTTTTCTCCTCCAATTGCAATTCCTTTGATGTTGACTTCTTTCCAGCGTGTTTGTAGGTCCTTCTTTTCTGTTTTGGCCTTCAGTGGGGATCAATGTTGGCAAGCTTTGCTGCATGTGCCTGCCCTTGCTGGCGTATGGCCTGCCTGCATTTTGATGGCTTTGACTTTGGGAAAGATTTTTTCTTTTTTTTTTTTTTATTATTTTAGGTATTCATGCCATGTCCCTCATATCTTGCCCCCTAAGTTGTGTCTTCCTCCTTGACTTTTTCCCGTGCTTTTGCACCGTCTGTGAGCTTAGTTTTGCCACCTTTTGGTCCTTTGCAATGCAGCTGATTTCCTCACAGCCTATTTTTTGAAGAGACTAAAATTCCCGATTTTCTGCTTTTTTCAATTGCATTTCATTTGAACCTATCTCCTTTCCAGAGTGTTTGTAAGCCTTTCTTTTGGGATTCGCAAGATTCCTTTTCCCTTCCTGAAAGGAAATTTCATTTCCTTTCGGGAAGGGAAAAGGAATCTTGCGATTTCAATGGGGACCAATAGAGGAATCTTTGGTGCATGTCCCTGCACTTGATGGCAGGCCATGCCTTTTGATGGCTTTGACTTTGGGAAAGATTTTTTTCTTTTTTTGGTTGTTTTCTGAAGTGTTCATGCCATGTCCCTCATATCTTGCCCCCTAAGTTGTGTCTTCCTCCTTGACGTTTTCCCCTGCTTTTGCAACATCTGTGAGCTTAGTTTTGGCATCTTTTGGTCCTTTGAACTGCACCTGATAAAACCCAGGCCATTTTCTTAGAGTCACTAAATTTCCCAAATTTTCTTTTTTTCTCCTCCAATTGCAATTCCTTAGATGTTGACTCCTTTCCAGCGTGTTTGTAGGTCCTTCTTTTCTGTTTTGGCCTTCAGTGGGGATCAATTTTGGCAAGCTTTGCTGCATGTGCCTGCCCTTGGTGGCGTATGGCCTGCCTCCATTTTGATGGCTTTGACTTTGGGAAAGATTTTTTCTTTTTTTTTTTTTTTTTATTATTTTAAGTATTCATGCCATGTCCCTCATATCTTGCCCCCTAAGTTGTGTCTTCCTCCTTGACTTTTTCCCCTGCTTTTGCAACATCTGTGAGCTTAGTTTTGGCACCTTTTGGTCCTTTGCACTGCACCTGCTACAACCCCAGGCCACTTTCTAAGAGTCATTAAATTTCCCAAATTTTCTTTTTTTCTCCTCCAATTGCAATTCCTTTGATGGTGTCTCCATTCCAGCGTGTTTGTAGGTCCTTCTTTTCTGTTTGGCCTTCAGTGGGGATCAATTTTGGCAAGCTTTGCTGCATGTGCCTGCACTTGGTGGCCTATGGCCTGCCTGCATTTTGTTGGCTTTGACTTTGGGAAAGATTTTTTTCTTTTTTTTTTTTTTTTAATATTTTAAGTATTCATGCCATGTCCCTCATATCTTGCCCCCTAAGTTCTGTCTTCCTCCTTGACTTTTTCCCCTGCTTTTGCAACATCTGTGAGCTTAGTTTTGGCACCTTTTGGTCCTTTGCAATGCAGCTGATATAAACCCAGGCCATTTTTTTAGAGTCAGTAATTTCCCAAATTTTCTTTTTTTCTCCTCCAATAACAATTCCTTTGATGTTGACTCCTTTCCAGCGTGTTTGTAGGTCCTTCTTTTCTGTTTTGGCCTAGAGTGGGGATCAATTTTGGCAAGCTTTGCTGCATGTGCCTGCCCTTGGTGGCGTATGGCCTGCCTGCATTTTGATGGCTTTGACTTTGGGATAGATTTTTTCTTTTATTTTTTTTTTTTGTTTTAAGTATTCATGCCATGACCCTCATATCTTGCTCCCTAAGTTGTGTCTTCCTCCTTGACTTTTTCCCCTGCTTTTGCAACATCTGTGAGCTTAGTTTTGCCACCTTTTGGTCCTTTGCAATGCAGCTGATTTCCTCACAGCCTATTTTTTGAAGAGACTAAAATTCCCGATTTTCGGCTTTTTTCAATTGCATTTCATTTGAACCTATCTCCTTTCCAGAGTGTTTGTAAGCCTTTCTTTTGGGATTCGCAAGATTCCTTTTCCCTTCCCGAAAGGAAATGAAATTTCCTTTCGGGAAGGGAAAAGGAATCTTGCGATTTCAATGGGGACCAAGAGAGGAATCTTTGGTGCATGTCCCTGCACTTGATGGCAGGCCATGCCTTTTGATGGCTTTGACTTTGGGAAAGATTTTTTTCTTTTTTTGGTTGTTTTCTGAAGTGTTCATGCCATGTCCCTCATATCTTGCCCCCTAAGTTGTGTCTTCCTCCTTGACTTTTTCCCCTGCTTTTGCAACATCTGTGAGCTTAGTTTTGGCATCTTTTGGTCCTTTGCACTGCACATGATATAAACCCTAGCCATTTTCTTAGAGTCACTAAATTTCCCAAATTTTCTTTTTTTCTCCTCCAATTGCAATTCCTTTGATGTTGATTCCTTTCCAGCGTGTTTGTAGGTCCTTCTTTTCTGTTTTGGCCTTCAGTGGGGATCAATTTTGGCAAGCTTTGCTGCATGTGCCTGCCCTTGCTGGCGTATGGCCTGCCTGCATTTTGATGGCTTTGACTTTGGGAAAGATTTTTTCTTTTTTTTTTTTTTATTATTTTAAGTATTCATGCCATGTCCCTCATATCTTGCCCCCTAAGTTGTGTCTTCCTCCTTGACTTTTTCCCCTGCTTTTGCAACATCTGTGAGCTTAGTTTTGGCACCTTTTGGTCCTTTGCAATGCAGCTGATTTCCTCACAGCCTATTTTTTGAAGAGACTAAAATTCCCGATTTTCGGCTTTTTTAATTGCATTTCATTTGAACCTATCTCCTTTCCAGAGTGTTTGTAAGCCTTTCTTTTGGGATTCGCAAGATTCCTTTTCCCTTCCCGAAAGGAAATTTCATTTCCTTTCGGGAAGGGAAAAGGAATCTTGCGATTTCAATGGGGACCAATAGAGGAATCTTTGGTGCATGTCCCTGCACTTGATGGCAGGCCATGCCTTTTGATGGCTTTGACTTTGGGAAAGATTTTTTTCTTTTTTTGGTTGTTTTCTGAAGTGTTCATGCCATGTCCCTCATATCTTGCCCCCTAAGTTGTGTCTTCCTCCTTGACTTTTTCCCCTGCTTTTGCAACATCTGTGAGCTTAGTTTTGGCATCTTTTGGTCCTTTGCACTGCACCTGATATAAAACCAGGCCATTTTCTTAGAGTCACTAAATTTCCCAAATATTTCGTTTTTTCTCCTCCAATTGCAATTCCTTTGATGTTGACTCCTTTCCAGCGTGTTTGTAGGTCCTTCTTTTCTGTTTTGGCCTTCAGTGGGGATCAATTTTGGCAAGCTTTGCTGCATGTGCCTGCCCTTGCTGGCGTATGGCCTGCCTGCATTTTGATGGCTTTGACTTTGGGAAAGATTTTTTCTTTTTTTTTTTTTTTTTATTTTAAGTATTCATGCCATGTCCCTCATATCTTGCCCCCTAAGTTTTGTCTTCCTCCTTGACTTTTTCCCCTGCATTTGCAACATCTATGAGCTTAGTTTTGGCACCTTTTGGTCCTTTGCAATGCAGCTGATATAAACCCAGGCCATTTTCTTAGAGTCACTAAATTTCCCAAATTTTCTTTTTTTCTCCTCCAATTGCAAATCCTTTGATGTTTTCTGCATTCCAGCGTGTTTGTAGGTCCTTCTTTTCTGTTTTGGCCTTCAGTGGGGATCAATTTTGGCAAGCTTTGCTGCATGTGCCTGCCCTTGCTGGCGTATGGCCTGCCTGCATTTTGATGGCTTTGACTTTGGGAAAGATTTTTTTCTTTTTTTTTTTTTTTTTTTTGTTTTAAGTATTCATGCCATGTCCCTCATATCTTGCTCCCTAAGTTGTGTCTTCCTCCTTGACTTTTTCCCCTGCTTTTGCAACATCTGTGAGCTTAGTTTTAGCATCTTTTGGTCCTTTGCACTGCACCTGATAAAACCCAGGCCATTTTCTTAGAGTCACTATATTTCCCAAATTTTCTTTTTTTCTCCTCCAATTGCAATTCCTTTGATGTTGACTCCTTTACAGCGTGTTTGTAGGTCCTTCTTTTCTGTTTTGGCCTTCAGTGGGGATCAATTTTGGCAAGCTTTGCTGCATGTGCCTGCCCTTGGTGGCGTATGGCCTGCCTCCATTTTGATGGCTTTGACTTTGGGAAAGATTTTTTCTTTTTTTTTTTTTTTTTATTTTAAGTATTCATGCCATGTCCCTCATATCTTGCCCCCTAAGTTGTGTCTTCCTCCTTGACTTTTTCCCCTGCTTTTGCAACATCTGTGAGCTTAGTTTTGGCATCTTTTGGTCCTTTGCACTGCACCTGATATAAAACCAGGCCATTTTCTTAGAGTCACTAAATTTCCCAAATATTTCGTTTTTTCTCCTCCAATTGCAATTCCTTTGATGTTGACTCCTTTCCAGCGTGTTTGTAGGTCCTTCTTTTCTGTTTTGGCCTTCAGTGGGGATCAATTTTGGCAAGCTTTGCTGCATGTGCCTGCCCTTGCTGGCGTATGGCCTGCCTGCATTTTGATGGCTTTGACTTTGGGAAAGATTTTTTCTTTTTTTTTTTTTTTTTATTTTAAGTATTCATGCCATGTCCCTCATATCTTGCCCCCTAAGTTTTGTCTTCCTCCTTGACTTTTTCCCCTGCATTTGCAACATCTATGAGCTTAGTTTTGGCACCTTTTGGTCCTTTGCAATGCAGCTGATATAAACCCAGGCCATTTTCTTAGAGTCACTAAATTTCCCAAATTTTCTTTTTTTCTCCTCCAATTGCAAATCCTTTGATGTTTTCTGCATTCCAGCGTGTTTGTAGGTCCTTCTTTTCTGTTTTGGCCTTCAGTGGGGATCAATTTTGGCAAGCTTTGCTGCATGTGCCTGCCCTTGCTGGCGTATGGCCTGCCTGCATTTTGATGGCTTTGACTTTGGGAAAGATTTTTTTCTTTTTTTTTTTTTTTTTTTGTTTTAAGTATTCATGCCATGTCCCTCATATCTTGCTCCCTAAGTTGTGTCTTCCTCCTTGACTTTTTCCCCTGCTTTTGCAACATCTGTGAGCTTAGTTTTAGCATCTTTTGGTCCTTTGCACTGCACCTGATAAAACCCAGGCCATTTTCTTAGAGTCACTATATTTCCCAAATTTTCTTTTTTTCTCCTCCAATTGCAATTCCTTTGATGTTGACTCCTTTACAGCGTGTTTGTAGGTCCTTCTTTTCTGTTTTGGCCTTCAGTGGGGATCAATTTTGGCAAGCTTTGCTGCATGTGCCTGCCCTTGGTGGCGTATGGCCTGCCTCCATTTTGATGGCTTTGACTTTGGGAAAGATTTTTTCTTTTTTTTTTTTTTTTTATTTTAAGTATTCATGCCATGTCCCTCATATCTTGCCCCCTAAGTTGTGTCTTCCTCCTTGACTTTTTCCCCTGCTTTTGCAACATCTGTGAGCTTAGTTTTGGCACCTTTTGGTCCTTTGCAATGCAGCTGATATAAACCCAGGCCATTTTTTTAGAGTCAGTAATTTCCCAAATTTTCTTTTTTTCATCTCCAATAACAATTCCTTTGATGTTGACTCCTTTCCAGCGTGTTTGTAGGTCCTTCTTTTCTGTTTTGGCCTTCAGTGGGGATCAATTTTGGCAAGCTTTGCTGCATGTGCCTGCCCTTGGTGGCGTATGGCCTGCCTGCATTTTGATGGCTTTGACTTTGGGATAGATTTTTTTCTTTTTTTTTTTTTTATTATTTTAAGTATTCATGCCATGTCCCTCATATCTTGCCCCCTAAGTTGTGTCTTCCTCCTTGACTTTTTCCCCTGCTTTTGCAACATCTGTGAGCTTAGTTTTGGCACCTTTTGGTCCTTTGCAATGCAGCTGATATAAACCCAGGCCATTTTTTTAGAGTCAGTAATTTCCCAAATTTTCTTTTTTTCTCCTCCAATTGCAAATCCTTTGATGTTGTCTCCATTCCAGCGTGTTTGTAAGTCCTTCTTTTCTGTTTTGGCCTTCAGTGGGGATCAATTTTGCAAGCTTTGCTGCATGTTCCTGCCCTTGGTGGTGTATGGCCTGCCTGCATTTTGATGGCTTTGACTTTGGGAAAGATTTTTTTCTTTTTCTTTTTTAATTATTTTAAGTATTCATGCCATGTCCCTCATATCTTGCCCCATAAGTTGTGTCTTCCTCCTTGACTTTTTCCCCTGCTTTTGCAACATCTGTGAGCTTAGTTTTGGCACCTTTTGGTCCTTTGCACTGCACCTGCTACAACCCCAGGCCACTTTCTAAGAGTCATTAAATTTCCCAAATTTTTGTTTTTTCTCCTCCAATTGCAATTCTTTTGATGGTGTCTCCATTCCAGCGTGTTTGTAGGTCCTTCTTTTCTGTTTTGGCCTTCAGTGTGGATCAATTTTGGCAAGCTTTGCTGCATGTGCCTGCACTTGCTGGCGTATGGCCTGCCTGCATTTTGATGGCTTTGACTTTGGGAAAGATTTTTTCTTTTTTTTTTTTTTTTTATTTTAAGTATTCATGCCATGTCCCTCATATCTTGCCCCCTAAGTTTTGTCTTCCTCCTTGACTTTTTCCCCTGCTTTTGCAACATCTATGAGCTTAGTTTTGGCACCTTTTCGTCCTTTGCAATGCAGCTGATATAAACCCAGGCCATTTTTTTAGAGTCAGTAATTTCCCAAATTTTCTTTTTTTCTCCTCCAATTGCAATTCCTTTGATGTTGTCTCCATTCCAGCGTGTTTGTAGGTCCTTCTTTTCTGTTTTGGCCTTCAGTGGGGATCAATTTTGGCAAGCTTTGCTGCATGTGCCTGCACTTGGTGGCGTATGGCCTGCCTGCATTTTGATGGCTTTGACTTTGGGAAAGATTTTTTTCTTTTTTTTTTTTTTTTTTTGTTTTAAGTATTCATGCCATGTCCCTCATATCTTGCCCCCTAAGTTGTGTCTTCCTCCTTGACTTTTTCCCCTTCTTTTGCAACATCTGTGAGCTTAGTTTTGGCACCTTTTGGTCATTTGCAATGCAGCTGATTTCCTCACAGCCTATTTTTTGAAGAGACTAAAATTCCCGATTTTCTGCTTTTTTCAATTGCATTTCATTTGAACCTATCTCCTTTACAGAGTGTTTGTAAGCCTTTCTTTTGGGATTCGCAAGATTCCTTTTCCCTTCCCGAAAGGAAATTTCATTTCCTTTCGGGAAGGGAAAAGGAATCTTGCGATTTCAATGGGGACCAATAGAGGAATCTTTGGTGCATGTCCCTGCACTTGATGGCAGGCCATGCCTTTTGATGGCTTTGACTTTGGGAAAGATTTTTTTCTTTTTTTGGTTGTTTTCTGAAGTGTTCATGCCATGTCCCTCATATCTTGCCCCCTAAGTTGTGTCTTCCTCCTTGACTTTTTCCCCTGCTTTTGCAACATCTGTGAGCTTAGTTTTGGCACCTTTGGTCCTTTGCACTGCACATGATATAAACCCTAGCCATTTTTTTAGAGTCAGTAATTTCCCAAATTTTCTTTTTTTCTCCTCCAATTGCAAATCCTTTGATGTTGTCTCCATTCCAGCGTGTTTGTAGGTCCTTCTTTTCTGTTTTGGCCTTCAGTGGGGATCAATTTTGGCAAGCTTTGCTGCATGTGCCTGCCCTTGCTGGCGTATGGCCTGCCTGCATTTTGATGGCTTTGACTATGGGAAAGATTTTTTTCTTTTTTTTTTTTTAATTATTTTAAGTATTCATGCCATGTCCCTCATATCTTGCCCCATAAGTTGTGTCTTCCTCCTTGACTTTTTCCCCTGCTTTTGCAACATCTGTGAGCTTAGTTTTGGCATCTTTTGGTCCTTTGCACTGCACCTGCTACAACCCCAGGCCACTTTCTAAGAGTCATTAAATTTCCCAAATTTTCTTTTTTTCTCCTCCAATTGCAATTCCTTTGATGGTGTCTCCATTCCAGCGTGTTTGTAGGTCCTTCTTTTCTGTTTGGCCTTCAGTGGGGATCAATTTTGGCAAGCTTTGCTGCATGTGCCTGCACTTGGTGGCCTATGGCCTGCCTGCATTTTGTTGGCTTTGACTTTGGGAAAGATTTTTTCTTTTTTTTTTTTTTTTTCTTTTAAGTATTCATGCCATGTCCCTCATATCTTGCTCCCTAAGTTGTGCCTTCCTCCTTGAGTATTTCCCCTGCTTTTGCACCATCTGTGAGCTTAGTTTTGGCACCTTTTGGTCCTTTGCAATGCAGCTGATTTCCTCACAGCCTATTTTTTGAAGAGACTAAAATTCCCGATTTTCTGCTTTTTTCAATCGGATTTCATTTGAACCTATCTCCTTTCCAGAGTGTTTGTAAGCCTTTCTTTTGGGATTCACAAGATTCCTTTTCCCTTCCCGAAAGGAAATTTCATTTCCTTTCGGGAAGGGAAAAGGAATCTTGCGATTTCAATGGGGACCAATAGAGGAATCTTTGGTGCATGTCCCTGCACTTGATGGCAGGCCATGCCTTTTGATGGCTTTGACTTTGGGAAAGATATTTTTCTTTTTTCGGTTGTTTTCTGAAGTGTTCATGCCATGTCCCTCATATCTTGCCCCCTAAGTTGTGTCTTCCTCCTTGACTTTTTCCCCTGCTTTTGCAAAATCTGTGAGCTTAGTTTTGGCACATTTTGGTCCTTTGCATTGCAGCTGATATAAACCCAGGCCATTTTTTTAGAGTCAGTAATTTCCCAAATTTTCTTTTTTTCTCCTCCAATTGCAAATCCTTTGATGTTGTCTCCATTACAGCGTGTTTGTAGGTCCTTCTTTTCTGTTTTGGCCTTCAGTGGGGATCAATTTTGGCAAGCTTTGCTGCATGTGCCTGGCCTTGGTGGCGTATGGCCTGCCTGCATTTTGATGGCTTTGACTTTGGGAAAGATTTTTTTCTTTTTTTTTTTTTTTTATTATTTTAAGTATTCATGCCATGTCCCTCATATCTTGCCCCCTAAGTTGTGTCTTCCTCCTTGACTTTTTCCCCTGCTTTTGCAACATCTGTGAGCTTAGTTTTGGCATCTTTTGGTCCTTTGCACTGCACATGATATAAACCCTAGCCATTTTCTTAGAGTCACTAAATTTCCCAAATTTTCTTTTTTTCTCCTCCAATTGCAATTCCTTTGATGTTGATTCCTTTCCAGCGTGTTTGTAGGTCCTTCTTTTCTGTTTTGGCCTTCAGTGGGGATCAATTTTGGCAAGCTTTGCTGCATGTGCCTGCCCTTGCTGGCGTATGGCCTGCCTGCATTTTGATGGCTTTGACTTTGGGAAAGATTTTTTCTTTTTTTTTTTTTTATTATTTTAAGTATTCATGCCATGTCCCTCATATCTTGCCCCCTAAGTTGTGTCTTCCTCCTTGACTTTTTCCCCTGCTTTTGCAACATCTGTGAGCTTAGTTTTGGCACCTTTTGGTCCTTTGCAATGCAGCTGATTTCCTCACAGCCTATTTTTTGAAGAGACTAAAATTCCCGATTTTCGGCTTTTTTAATTGCATTTCATTTGAACCTATCTCCTTTCCAGAGTGTTTGTAAGCCTTTCTTTTGGGATTCGCAAGATTCCTTTTCCCTTCCCGAAAGGAAATTTCATTTCCTTTCGGGAAGGGAAAAGGAATCTTGCGATTTCAATGGGGACCAATAGAGGAATCTTTGGTGCATGTCCCTGCACTTGATGGCAGGCCATGCCTTTTGATGGCTTTGACTTTGGGAAAGATTTTTTTCTTTTTTTGGTTGTTTTCTGAAGTGTTCATGCCATGTCCCTCATATCTTGCCCCCTAAGTTGTGTCTTCCTCCTTGACTTTTTCCCCTGCTTTTGCAACATCTGTGAGCTTAGTTTTGGCATCTTTTGGTCCTTTGCACTGCACCTGATATAAAACCAGGCCATTTTCTTAGAGTCACTAAATTTCCCAAATATTTCGTTTTTTCTCCTCCAATTGCAATTCCTTTGATGTTGACTCCTTTCCAGCGTGTTTGTAGGTCCTTCTTTTCTGTTTTGGCCTTCAGTGGGGATCAATTTTGGCAAGCTTTGCTGCATGTGCCTGCCCTTGCTGGCGTATGGCCTGCCTGCATTTTGATGGCTTTGACTTTGGGAAAGATTTTTTCTTTTTTTTTTTTTTTTTATTTTAAGTATTCATGCCATGTCCCTCATATCTTGCCCCCTAAGTTTTGTCTTCCTCCTTGACTTTTTCCCCTGCATTTGCAACATCTATGAGCTTAGTTTTGGCACCTTTTGGTCCTTTGCAATGCAGCTGATATAAACCCAGGCCATTTTCTTAGAGTCACTAAATTTCCCAAATTTTCTTTTTTTCTCCTCCAATTGCAAATCCTTTGATGTTTTCTGCATTCCAGCGTGTTTGTAGGTCCTTCTTTTCTGTTTTGGCCTTCAGTGGGGATCAATTTTGGCAAGCTTTGCTGCATGTGCCTGCCCTTGCTGGCGTATGGCCTGCCTGCATTTTGATGGCTTTGACTTTGGGAAAGATTTTTTTCTTTTTTTTTTTTTTTTTTTGTTTTAAGTATTCATGCCATGTCCCTCATATCTTGCTCCCTAAGTTGTGTCTTCCTCCTTGACTTTTTCCCCTGCTTTTGCAACATCTGTGAGCTTAGTTTTAGCATCTTTTGGTCCTTTGCACTGCACCTGATAAAACCCAGGCCATTTTCTTAGAGTCACTATATTTCCCAAATTTTCTTTTTTTCTCCTCCAATTGCAATTCCTTTGATGTTGACTCCTTTACAGCGTGTTTGTAGGTCCTTCTTTTCTGTTTTGGCCTTCAGTGGGGATCAATTTTGGCAAGCTTTGCTGCATGTGCCTGCCCTTGGTGGCGTATGGCCTGCCTCCATTTTGATGGCTTTGACTTTGGGAAAGATTTTTTCTTTTTTTTTTTTTTTTTATTTTAAGTATTCATGCCATGTCCCTCATATCTTGCCCCCTAAGTTGTGTCTTCCTCCTTGACTTTTTCCCCTGCTTTTGCAACATCTGTGAGCTTAGTTTTGGCATCTTTTGGTCCTTTGCACTGCACCTGATATAAAACCAGGCCATTTTCTTAGAGTCACTAAATTTCCCAAATATTTCGTTTTTTCTCCTCCAATTGCAATTCCTTTGATGTTGACTCCTTTCCAGCGTGTTTGTAGGTCCTTCTTTTCTGTTTTGGCCTTCAGTGGGGATCAATTTTGGCAAGCTTTGCTGCATGTGCCTGCCCTTGCTGGCGTATGGCCTGCCTGCATTTTGATGGCTTTGACTTTGGGAAAGATTTTTTCTTTTTTTTTTTTTTTTTTATTTTAAGTATTCATGCCATGTCCCTCATATCTTGCCCCCTAAGTTTTGTCTTCCTCCTTGACTTTTTCCCCTGCATTTGCAACATCTATGAGCTTAGTTTTGGCACCTTTTGGTCCTTTGCAATGCAGCTGATATAAACCCAGGCCATTTTCTTAGAGTCACTAAATTTCCCAAATTTTCTTTTTTTCTCCTCCAATTGCAAATCCTTTGATGTTTTCTGCATTCCAGCGTGTTTGTAGGTCCTTCTTTTCTGTTTTGGCCTTCAGTGGGGATCAATTTTGGCAAGCTTTGCTGCATGTGCCTGCCCTTGCTGGCGTATGGCCTGCCTGCATTTTGATGGCTTTGACTTTGGGAAAGATTTTTTTCTTTTTTTTTTTTTTTTTTTGTTTTAAGTATTCATGCCATGTCCCTCATATCTTGCTCCCTAAGTTGTGTCTTCCTCCTTGACTTTTTCCCCTGCTTTTGCAACATCTGTGAGCTTAGTTTTAGCATCTTTTGGTCCTTTGCACTGCACCTGATAAAACCCAGGCCATTTTCTTAGAGTCACTATATTTCCCAAATTTTCTTTTTTTCTCCTCCAATTGCAATTCCTTTGATGTTGACTCCTTTACAGCGTGTTTGTAGGTCCTTCTTTTCTGTTTTGGCCTTCAGTGGGGATCAATTTTGGCAAGCTTTGCTGCATGTGCCTGCCCTTGGTGGCGTATGGCCTGCCTCCATTTTGATGGCTTTGACTTTGGGAAAGATTTTTTCTTTTTTTTTTTTTTTTTATTTTAAGTATTCATGCCATGTCCCTCATATCTTGCCCCCTAAGTTGTGTCTTCCTCCTTGACTTTTTCCCCTGCTTTTGCAACATCTGTGAGCTTAGTTTTGGCACCTTTTGGTCCTTTGCAATGCAGCTGATATAAACCCAGGCCATTTTTTTAGAGTCAGTAATTTCCCAAATTTTCTTTTTTTCATCTCCAATAACAATTCCTTTGATGTTGACTCCTTTCCAGCGTGTTTGTAGGTCCTTCTTTTCTGTTTTGGCCTTCAGTGGGGATCAATTTTGGCAAGCTTTGCTGCATGTGCCTGCCCTTGGTGGCGTATGGCCTGCCTGCATTTTGATGGCTTTGACTTTGGGATAGATTTTTTTCTTTTTTTTTTTTTTATTATTTAAGTATTCATGCCATGTCCCTCATATCTTGCCCCCTAAGTTGTGTCTTCCTCCTTGACTTTTTCCCCTGCTTTTGCAACATCTGTGAGCTTAGTTTTGGCACCTTTTGGTCCTTTGCAATGCAGCTGATATAAACCCAGGCCATTTTTTTAGAGTCAGTAATTTCCCAAATTTTCTTTTTTTCTCCTCCAATTGCAAATCCTTTGATGTTGTCTCCATTCCAGCGTGTTTGTAAGTCCTTCTTTTCTGTTTTGGCCTTCAGTGGGGATCAATTTTGCAAGCTTTGCTGCATGTTCCTGCCCTTGGTGGTGTATGGCCTGCCTGCATTTTGATGGCTTTGACTTTGGGAAAGATTTTTTTCTTTTTCTTTTTTAATTATTTTAAGTATTCATGCCATGTCCCTCATATCTTGCCCCATAAGTTGTGTCTTCCTCCTTGACTTTTTCCCCTGCTTTTGCAACATCTGTGAGCTTAGTTTTGGCACCTTTTGGTCCTTTGCACTGCACCTGCTACAACCCCAGGCCACTTTCTAAGAGTCATTAAATTTCCCAAATTTTTGTTTTTTCTCCTCCAATTGCAATTCTTTTGATGGTGTCTCCATTCCAGCGTGTTTGTAGGTCCTTCTTTTCTGTTTTGGCCTTCAGTGTGGATCAATTTTGGCAAGCTTTGCTGCATGTGCCTGCACTTGCTGGCGTATGGCCTGCCTGCATTTTGATGGCTTTGACTTTGGGAAAGATTTTTTCTTTTTTTTTTTTTTTTTATTTTAAGTATTCATGCCATGTCCCTCATATCTTGCCCCCTAAGTTTTGTCTTCCTCCTTGACTTTTTCCCCTGCTTTTGCAACATCTATGAGCTTAGTTTTGGCACCTTTTCGTCCTTTGCAATGCAGCTGATATAAACCCAGGCCATTTTTTTAGAGTCAGTAATTTCCCAAATTTTCTTTTTTTCTCCTCCAATTGCAATTCCTTTGATGTTGTCTCCATTCCAGCGTGTTTGTAGGTCCTTCTTTTCTGTTTTGGCCTTCAGTGGGGATCAATTTTGGCAAGCTTTGCTGCATGTGCCTGCACTTGGTGGCGTATGGCCTGCCTGCATTTTGATGGCTTTGACTTTGGGAAAGATTTTTTTCTTTTTTTTTTTTTTTTTTTTGTTTTAAGTATTCATGCCATGTCCCTCATATCTTGCCCCCTAAGTTGTGTCTTCCTCCTTGACTTTTTCCCCTTCTTTTGCAACATCTGTGAGCTTAGTTTTGGCACCTTTTGGTCCTTTGCAATGCAGCTGATTTCCTCACAGCCTATTTTTTGAAGAGACTAAAATTCCCGATTTTCTGCTTTTTTCAATTGCATTTCATTTGAACCTATCTCCTTTCCAGAGTGTTTGTAAGCCTTTCTTTTGGGATTCGCAAGATTCCTTTTCCCTTCCCGAAAGGAAATTTCATTTCCTTTCGGGAAGGGAAAAGGAATCTTGCGATTTCAATGGGGACCAATAGAGGAATCTTTGGTGCATGTCCCTGCACTTGATGGCAGGCCATGCCTTTTGATGGCTTTGACTTTGGGAAAGATTTTTTTCTTTTTTTGGTTGTTTTCTGAAGTGTTCATGCCATGTCCCTCATATCTTGCCCCCTAAGTTGTGTCTTCCTCCTTGACTTTTTCCCCTGCTTTTGCAACATCTGTGAGCTTAGTTTTGGCACCTTTGGTCCTTTGCACTGCACATGATATAAACCCTAGCCATTTTTTTAGAGTCAGTAATTTCCCAAATTTTCTTTTTTTCTCCTCCAATTGCAAATCCTTTGATGTTGTCTCCATTCCAGCGTGTTTGTAGGTCCTTCTTTTCTGTTTTGGCCTTCAGTGGGGATCAATTTTGGCAAGCTTTGCTGCATGTGCCTGCCCTTGCTGGCGTATGGCCTGCCTGCATTTTGATGGCTTTGACTATGGGAAAGATTTTTTTCTTTTTTTTTTTTTAATTATTTTAAGTATTCATGCCATGTCCCTCATATCTTGCCCCATAAGTTGTGTCTTCCTCCTTGACTTTTTCCCCTGCTTTTGCAACATCTGTGAGCTTAGTTTTGGCATCTTTTGGTCCTTTGCACTGCACATGCTACAACCCCAGGCCACTTTCTAAGAGTCATTAAATTTCCCAAATTTTCTTTTTTTCTCCTCCAATTGCAATTCCTTTGATGGTGTCTCCATTCCAGCGTGTTTGTAGGTCCTTCTTTTCTGTTTGGCCTTCAGTGGGGATCAATTTTGGCAAGCTTTGCTGCATGTGCCTGCACTTGGTGGCCTATGGCCTGCCTGCATTTTGTTGGCTTTGACTTTGGGAAAGATTTTTTCTTTTTTTTTTTTTTTTTTCTTTTAAGTATTCATGCCATGTCCCTCATATCTTGCTCCCTAAGTTGTGCCTTCCTCCTTGAGTATTTCCCCTGCTTTTGCACCATCTGTGAGCTTAGTTTTGGCACCTTTTGGTCCTTTGCAATGCAGCTGATTTCCTCACAGCCTATTTTTTGAAGAGACTAAAATTCCCGATTTTCTGCTTTTTTCAATCGGATTTCATTTGAACCTATCTCCTTTCCAGAGTGTTTGTAAGCCTTTCTTTTGGGATTCACAAGATTCCTTTTCCCTTCCCGAAAGGAAATTTCATTTCCTTTCGGGAAGGGAAAAGGAATCTTGCGATTTCAATGGGGACCAATAGAGGAATCTTTGGTGCATGTCCCTGCACTTGATGGCAGGCCATGCCTTTTGATGGCTTTGACTTTGGGAAAGATATTTTTCTTTTTTCGGTTGTTTTCTGAAGTGTTCATGCCATGTCCCTCATATCTTGCCCCCTAAGTTGTGTCTTCCTCCTTGACTTTTTCCCCTGCTTTTGCAAAATCTGTGAGCTTAGTTTTGGCACATTTTGGTCCTTTGCATTGCAGCTGATATAAACCCAGGCCATTTTTTTAGAGTCAGTAATTTCCCAAATTTTCTTTTTTTCTCCTCCAATTGCAAATCCTTTGATGTTGTCTCCATTACAGCGTGTTTGTAGGTCCTTCTTTTCTGTTTTGGCCTTCAGTGGGGATCAATTTTGGCAAGCTTTGCTGCATGTGCCTGGCCTTGGTGGCGTATGGCCTGCCTGCATTTTGATGGCTTTGACTTTGGGAAAGATTTTTTTCTTTTTTTTTTTTTTTTATTATTTTAAGTATTCATGCCATGTCCCTCATATCTTGCCCCCTAAGTTGTGTCTTCCTCCTTGACTTTTTCCCCTGCTTTTGCAACATCTGTGAGCTTAGTTTTGGCACCTTTTGGTCCTTTGCAATGCAGCTGATTTCCTCACAGCCTATTTTTTGAAGAGACTAAAATTCCCGATTTTCGGCTTTTTTAATTGCATTTCATTTGAACCTATCTCCTTTCCAGAGTGTTTGTAAGCCTTTCTTTTGGGATTCGCAAGATTCCTTTTCCCTTCCCGAAAGGAAATTTCATTTCCTTTCTGGAAGGGAAAAGGAATCTTGCGATTTCAATGGGGACCAATAGAGGAATCTTTGGTGCATGTCCCTGCACTTGATGGCAGGCCATGCCTTTTGATGGCTTTGACTTTGGGAAAGATTTTTTTCTTTTTTTGGTTGTTTTCTGAAGTGTTCATGCCATGTCCCTCATATCTTGCCCCCTAAGTTGTGTCTTCCTCCTTGACTTTTTCCCCTGCTTTTGCAACATCTGTGAGCTTAGTTTTGGCATCTTTTGGTCCTTTGCACTGCACCTGATATAAAACCAGGCCATTTTCTTAGAGTCACTAAATTTCCCAAATATTTCGTTTTTTCTCCTCCAATTGCAATTCCTTTGATGTTGACTCCTTTCCAGCGTGTTTGTAGGTCCTTCTTTTCTGTTTTGGCCTTCAGTGGGGATCAATTTTGGCAAGCTTTGCTGCATGTGCCTGCCCTTGCTGGCGTATGGCCTGCCTGCATTTTGATGGCTTTGACTTTGGGAAAGATTTTTTCTTTTTTTTTTTTTTTTTATTTTAAGTATTCATGCCATGTCCCTCATATCTTGCCCCCTAAGTTTTGTCTTCCTCCTTGACTTTTTCCCCTGCATTTGCAACATCTATGAGCTTAGTTTTGGCACCTTTTGGTCCTTTGCAATGCAGCTGATATAAACCCAGGCCATTTTCTTAGAGTCACTAAATTTCCCAAATTTTCTTTTTTTCTCCTCCAATTGCAAATCCTTTGATGTTTTCTGCATTCCAGCGTGTTTGTAGGTCCTTCTTTTCTGTTTTGGCCTTCAGTGGGGATCAATTTTGGCAAGCTTTGCTGCATGTGCCTGCCCTTGCTGGCGTATGGCCTGCCTGCATTTTGATGGCTTTGACTTTGGGAAAGATTTTTTTCTTTTTTTTTTTTTTTTTTTGTTTTAAGTATTCATGCCATGTCCCTCATATCTTGCTCCCTAAGTTGTGTCTTCCTCCTTGACTTTTTCCCCTGCTTTTGCAACATCTGTGAGCTTAGTTTTAGCATCTTTTGGTCCTTTGCACTGCACCTGATAAAACCCAGGCCATTTTCTTAGAGTCACTATATTTCCCAAATTTTCTTTTTTTCTCCTCCAATTGCAATTCCTTTGATGTTGACTCCTTTACAGCGTGTTTGTAGGTCCTTCTTTTCTGTTTTGGCCTTCAGTGGGGATCAATTTTGGCAAGCTTTGCTGCATGTGCCTGCCCTTGGTGGCGTATGGCCTGCCTCCATTTTGATGGCTTTGACTTTGGGAAAGATTTTTTCTTTTTTTTTTTTTTTTTATTTTAAGTATTCATGCCATGTCCCTCATATCTTGCCCCCTAAGTTGTGTCTTCCTCCTTGACTTTTTCCCCTGCTTTTGCAACATCTGTGAGCTTAGTTTTGGCATCTTTTGGTCCTTTGCACTGCACCTGATATAAAACCAGGCCATTTTCTTAGAGTCACTAAATTTCCCAAATATTTCGTTTTTTCTCCTCCAATTGCAATTCCTTTGATGTTGACTCCTTTCCAGCGTGTTTGTAGGTCCTTCTTTTCTGTTTTGGCCTTCAGTGGGGATCAATTTTGGCAAGCTTTGCTGCATGTGCCTGCCCTTGCTGGCGTATGGCCTGCCTGCATTTTGATGGCTTTGACTTTGGGAAAGATTTTTTCTTTTTTTTTTTTTTTTTATTTTAAGTATTCATGCCATGTCCCTCATATCTTGCCCCCTAAGTTTTGTCTTCCTCCTTGACTTTTTCCCCTGCATTTGCAACATCTATGAGCTTAGTTTTGGCACCTTTTGGTCCTTTGCAATGCAGCTGATATAAACCCAGGCCATTTTCTTAGAGTCACTAAATTTCCCAAATTTTCTTTTTTTCTCCTCCAATTGCAAATCCTTTGATGTTTTCTGCATTCCAGCGTGTTTGTAGGTCCTTCTTTTCTGTTTTGGCCTTCAGTGGGGATCAATTTTGGCAAGCTTTGCTGCATGTGCCTGCCCTTGCTGGCGTATGGCCTGCCTGCATTTTGATGGCTTTGACTTTGGGAAAGATTTTTTTCTTTTTTTTTTTTTTTTTTTGTTTTAAGTATTCATGCCATGTCCCTCATATCTTGCTCCCTAAGTTGTGTCTTCCTCCTTGACTTTTTCCCCTGCTTTTGCAACATCTGTGAGCTTAGTTTTAGCATCTTTTGGTCCTTTGCACTGCACCTGATAAAACCCAGGCCATTTTCTTAGAGTCACTATATTTCCCAAATTTTCTTTTTTTCTCCTCCAATTGCAATTCCTTTGATGTTGACTCCTTTACAGCGTGTTTGTAGGTCCTTCTTTTCTGTTTTGGCCTTCAGTGGGGATCAATTTTGGCAAGCTTTGCTGCATGTGCCTGCCCTTGGTGGCGTATGGCCTGCCTCCATTTTGATGGCTTTGACTTTGGGAAAGATTTTTTCTTTTTTTTTTTTTTTTTATTTTAAGTATTCATGCCATGTCCCTCATATCTTGCCCCCTAAGTTGTGTCTTCCTCCTTGACTTTTTCCCCTGCTTTTGCAACATCTGTGAGCTTAGTTTTGGCACCTTTTGGTCCTTTGCAATGCAGCTGATATAAACCCAGGCCATTTTTTTAGAGTCAGTAATTTCCCAAATTTTCTTTTTTTCATCTCCAATAACAATTCCTTTGATGTTGACTCCTTTCCAGCGTGTTTGTAGGTCCTTCTTTTCTGTTTTGGCCTTCAGTGGGGATCAATTTTGGCAAGCTTTGCTGCATGTGCCTGCCCTTGGTGGCGTATGGCCTGCCTGCATTTTGATGGCTTTGACTTTGGGATAGATTTTTTTCTTTTTTTTTTTTTTATTATTTTAAGTATTCATGCCATGTCCCTCATATCTTGCCCCCTAAGTTGTGTCTTCCTCCTTGACTTTTTCCCCTGCTTTTGCAACATCTGTGAGCTTAGTTTTGGCACCTTTTGGTCCTTTGCAATGCAGCTGATATAAACCCAGGCCATTTTTTTAGAGTCAGTAATTTCCCAAATTTTCTTTTTTTCTCCTCCAATTGCAAATCCTTTGATGTTGTCTCCATTCCAGCGTGTTTGTAAGTCCTTCTTTTCTGTTTTGGCCTTCAGTGGGGATCAATTTTGCAAGCTTTGCTGCATGTTCCTGCCCTTGGTGGTGTATGGCCTGCCTGCATTTTGATGGCTTTGACTTTGGGAAAGATTTTTTTCTTTTTCTTTTTTTTTTTTTATTTTAAGTATTCATGCCATGTCCCTCATATCTTGCCCCATAAGTTGTGTCTTCCTCCTTGACTTTTTCCCCTGCTTTTGCAACATCTGTGAGCTTAGTTTTGGCACCTTTTGGTCCTTTGCACTGCACCTGCTACAACCCCAGGCCACTTTCTAAGAGTCATTAAATTTCCCAAATTTTTGTTTTTTCTCCTCCAATTGCAATTCTTTTGATGGTGTCTCCATTCCAGCGTGTTTGTAGGTCCTTCTTTTCTGTTTTGGCCTTCAGTGTGGATCAATTTTGGCAAGCTTTGCTGCATGTGCCTGCACTTGCTGGCGTATGGCCTGCCTGCATTTTGATGGCTTTGACTTTGGGAAAGATTTTTTCTTTTTTTTTTTTTTTTTATTTTAAGTATTCATGCCATGTCCCTCATATCTTGCCCCCTAAGTTTTGTCTTCCTCCTTGACTTTTTCCCCTGCTTTTGCAACATCTATGAGCTTAGTTTTGGCACCTTTTCGTCCTTTGCAATGCAGCTGATATAAACCCAGGCCATTTTTTTAGAGTCAGTAATTTCCCAAATTTTCTTTTTTTCTCCTCCAATTGCAATTCCTTTGATGTTGTCTCCATTCCAGCGTGTTTGTAGGTCCTTCTTTTCTGTTTTGGCCTTCAGTGGGGATCAATTTTGGCAAGCTTTGCTGCATGTGCCTGCACTTGGTGGCGTATGGCCTGCCTGCATTTTGATGGCTTTGACTTTGGGAAAGATTTTTTTCTTTTTTTTTTTTTTTTTTTGTTTTAAGTATTCATGCCATGTCCCTCATATCTTGCCCCCTAAGTTGTGTCTTCCTCCTTGACTTTTTCCCCTTCTTTTGCAACATCTGTGAGCTTAGTTTTGGCACCTTTTGGTCCTTTGCAATGCAGCTGATTTCCTCACAGCCTATTTTTTGAAGAGACTAAAATTCCCGATTTTCTGCTTTTTTCAATTGCATTTCATTTGAACCTATCTCCTTTCCAGAGTGTTTGTAAGCCTTTCTTTTGGGATTCGCAAGATTCCTTTTCCCTTCCCGAAAGGAAATTTCATTTCCTTTCGGGAAGGGAAAAGGAATCTTGCGATTCAATGGGGACCAATAGAGGAATCTTTGGTGCATGTCCCTGCACTTGATGGCAGGCCATGCCTTTTGATGGCTTTGACTTTGGGAAAGATTTTTTTCTTTTTTTGGTTGTTTTCTGAAGTGTTCATGCCATGTCCCTCATATCTTGCCCCCTAAGTTGTGTCTTCCTCCTTGACTTTTTCCCCTGCTTTTGCAACATCTGTGAGCTTAGTTTTGGCACCTTTGGTCCTTTGCACTGCACATGATATAAACCCTAGCCATTTTTTGAGAGTCAGTAATTTCCCAAATTTTCTTTTTTTCTCCTCCAATTGCAAATCCTTTGATGTTGTCTCCATTCCAGCGTGTTTGTAGGTCCTTCTTTTCTGTTTTGGCCTTCAGTGGGGATCAATTTTGGCAAGCTTTGCTGCATGTGCCTGCCCTTGCTGGCGTATGGCCTGCCTGCATTTTGATGGCTTTGACTATGGGAAAGATTTTTTTCTTTTTTTTTTTTTAATTATTTTAAGTATTCATGCCATGTCCCTCATATCTTGCCCCATAAGTTGTGTCTTCCTCCTTGACTTTTTCCCCTGCTTTTGCAACATCTGTGAGCTTAGTTTTGGCATCTTTTGGTCCTTTGCACTGCACATGCTACAACCCCAGGCCACTTTCTAAGAGTCATTAAATTTCCCAAATTTTCTTTTTTTCTCCTCCAATTGCAATTCCTTTGATGGTGTCTCCATTCCAGCGTGTTTGTAGGTCCTTCTTTTCTGTTTGGCCTTCAGTGGGGATCAATTTTGGCAAGCTTTGCTGCATGTGCCTGCACTTGGTGGCCTATGGCCTGCCTGCATTTTGTTGGCTTTGACTTTGGGAAAGATTTTTTCTTTTTTTTTTTTTTTTTTTCTTTTAAGTATTCATGCCATGTCCCTCATATCTTGCTCCCTAAGTTGTGCCTTCCTCCTTGACTTTTTCCCCTGCTTTTGCACCATCTGTGAGCTTAGTTTTGGCACCTTTTGGTCCTTTGCAATGCAGCTGATTTCCTCACAGCCTATTTTTTGAAGAGACTAAAATTCCCGATTTTCTGCTTTTTTCAATCGGATTTCATTTGAACCTATCTCCTTTCCAGAGTGTTTGTAAGCCTTTCTTTTGGGATTCACAAGATTCCTTTTCCCTTCCCGAAAGGAAATTTCATTTCCTTTCGGGAAGGGAAAAGGAATCTTGCGATTTCAATGGGGACCAATAGAGGAATCTTTGGTGCATGTCCCTGCACTTGATGGCAGGCCATGCCTTTTGATGGCTTTGACTTTGGGAAAGATTTTTTTCTTTTTTCGGTTGTTTTCTGAAGTGTTCATGCCATGTCCCTCATATCTTGCCCCCTAAGTTGTGTCTTCCTCCTTGACTTTTTCCCCTGCTTTTGCAAAATCTGTGAGCTTAGTTTTGGCACATTTTGGTCCTTTGCATTGCAGCTGATATAAACCCAGGCCATTTTTTTAGAGTCAGTAATTTCCCAAATTTTCTTTTTTTCTCCTCCAATTGCAAATCCTTTGATGTTGTCTCCATTACAGCGTGTTTGTAGGTCCTTCTTTTCTGTTTTGGCCTTCAGTGGGGATCAATTTTGGCAAGCTTTGCTGCATGTGCCTGCCCTTGGTGGCGTATGGCCTGCCTGCATTTTGATGGCTTTGACTTTGGGAAAGATTTTTTCTTTTTTTTTTTTTTTTTTATTATTTTAAGTATTCATGCTATGTCACTCATATCTTGCCCCCTAAGTTGTGTCTTCCTCCTTGACTTTTTCCCCTGCTTTTGCAACATCTGTGAGCTTAGTTTTGGCACCTTTTGGTCCTTTGCAATGCAGCTGATATAAACCCAGGCCATTTTTTTAGAGTCAGTAATTTCCCAAATTTTCTTTTTTTCTCCTCCAATAACAATTCCTTTGATGTTGACTCCTTTCCAGCGTGTTTGTAGGTCCTTCTTTTCTGTTTTGGCCTTCAGTGGGGATCAATTTTGGCAAGCTTTGCTGCATGTGCCTGCCCTTGGTGGCGTATGGCCTGCCTGCATTTTGATGGCTTTGACTTTGGGATAGATTTTTTCTTTTATTTTTTATTTTGTTTTAAGTATTCATGCCATGTCCCTCATATCTTGCTCCCTAAGTTGTGTCTTCCTCCTTGACTTTTTCCCCTGCTTTTGCAACATCTGTGAGCTTCATTTTGCCACCTTTTGGTCCTTTGCAATGCAGCTGATTTCCTCACAGCCTATTTTTTGAAGAGACTAAAATTCCCGATTTTCTGCTTTTTTCAATTGCATTTCATTTGAACCTATCTCCTCTCCAGACTGTTTGTAAGCCTTTCTTTTGGGATTCGCAAGATTCCTTTTCCCTTCCCGAAAGGAAATTTCATTTCCTTTCGGGAAGGGAAAAGGAATCTTGCGATTTCAATGCAGACCAATAGAGGAATCTTTGGTGCATGTCCCTGCACTTGATGGCAGGCCATGCCTTTTGATGGCTTTGACTTTGGGAAAGATTTTTTTCTTTTTTTGGTTGTTTTCTGAAGTGTTCATGCCATGTCCCTCATATCTTGCCCCCTAAGTTGTGTCTTCCTCCTTGACTTTTTCCCCTGCTTTTGCAACATCTGTGAGCATAGTTTTGGCACCTTTGGTCCTTTGCACTGCACCTGATATAAACCCAGGCCATTTTCTTAGAGTCACTAAATTTCCCAAATTTTCTTTTTTTCTCCTCCAATTGCAATTCCTTTGATGTTGACTTCTTTCCAGCGTGTTTGTCGGTCCTTCTTTTCTGTTTTGGCCTTCAGTGGGGATCAATTTTGGCAAGCTTTGCTGCATGTGCCTGCCCTTGGTGGCGTATGGCCTGCCTGCATTTTGATGGCTTTGACTTTGGGAAAGATTTTTTCTTTTTTTTTTTTTTATTATTTTAAGTATTCATGCCATGTCCCTCATATCTTGCCCCCTAAGTTGTGTCTTCCTCCTTGACTTTTTCCCCTGCTTTTGCAACATCTGTGAGCTTAGTTTTGGCACCTTTTGGTCCTTTGCAATGCAGCTGATATAAACCCAGGCCATTTTCTTAGAGTCACTAAATTTCCCAAATTTTCTTTTTTTCTCCTCCAATTGCAAATCCTTTGATGTTTTCTGCATTCCAGCGTGTTTGTAGGTCCTTCTTTTCTGTTTTGGCCTTCAGTGGGGATCAATTTTGGCAAGCTTTGCTGCATGTGCCTGCCCTTGGTGGCGTATGGCCTGCCTGCATTTTGATGGCTTTGACTTTGGGAAAGATTTTTTTCTTTTTTTTTTTTTTATTTTGTTTTAAGTATTCATGCCATGTCCCTCATATCTTGCTCCCTAAGTTGTGTCTTCCTCCTTGACTTTTTCCCCTGCTTTTGCAACATCTGTGAGCTTAGTTTTAGCATCTTTTGGTCCTTTGCACTGCACCTGATAAAACCCAGGCCATTTTCTTAGAGTCATTATATTTCCCAAATTTTCTTTTTTTCTCCTCCAATTGCAATTCCTTTGATGTTGACTCCTTTACAGCGTGTTTGTAGGTCCTTCTTTTCTGTTTTGGCCTTCAGTGGGGATCAATTTTGGCAAGCTTTGCTGCATGTGCCTGCCCTTGGTGGCGTATGGCCTGCCTCCATTTTGATGGCTTTGACTTTGGGAAAGATTTTTTCTTTTTTTTTTTTTTTTTATTTTAAGTATTCATGCCATGTCCCTCATATCTTGCCCCCTAAGTTGTGTCTTCCTCCTTGACTTTTTCCCCTGCTTTTGCAACATCTGTGAGCTTAGTTTTGGCACCTTTTGGTCCTTTGCAATGCAGCTGATATAAACCCAGGCCATTTTTTTAGAGTCAGTAATTTCCCAAATTTTCTTTTTTTCATCTCCAATAACAATTCCTTTGATGTTGACTCCTTTCCAGCGTGTTTGTAGGTCCTTCTTTTCTGTTTTGGCCTTCAGTGGGGATCAATTTTGGCAAGCTTTGCTGCATGTGCCTGCCCTTGGTGGCGTATGGCCTGCCTGCATTTTGATGGCTTTGACTTTGGGATAGATTTTTTCTTTTATTTTTTTTTTTTGTTTTAAGTATTCATGCCATGTCCCTCATATCTTGCTCCCTAAGTTGTGTCTTCCTCCTTGACTTTTTCCCCTGCTTTTGCAACATCTGTGAGCTTCATTTTGCCACCTTTTGGTCCTTTGCAATGCAGCTGATTTCCTCACAGCCTATTTTTTGAAGAGACTAAAATTCCCGATTTTCTGCTTTTTTCAATTGCATTTCATTTGAACCTATCTCCTCTCCAGAGTGTTTGTAAGCCTTTCTTTTGGGATTCGCAAGATTCCTTTTCCCTTCCCGAAAGGAAATTTCATTTCCTTTCGGGAAGGGAAAAGGCATCTTGCGATTTCAATGGGGACCAATAGAGGAATCTTTGGTGCATGTCCCTGCACTTGATGGCAGGCCATGCCTTTTGATGGCTTTGACTTTGGGAAAGATTTTTTTCTTTTTTTGGTTGTTTTCTGAAGTGTTCATGCCATGTCCCTCATATCTTGCCCCCTAAGTTGTGTCTTCCTCCTTGACTTTTTCCCCTGCTTTTGCAACATCTGTGAGCATAGTTTTGGCACCTTTGGTCCTTTGCACTGCACCTGATATAAACCCTGGCCATTTTCTTAGAGTCACTAAATTTCCCAAATTTTCTTTTTTTCTCCTCCAATTGCAATTCCTTTGATGTTGACTTCTTTCCAGCGTGTTTGTCGGTCCTTCTTTTCTGTTTTGGCCTTCAGTGGGGATCAATTTTGGCAAGCTTTGCTGCATGTGCCTGCCCTTGGTGGCGTATGGCCTGCCTGCATTTTGATGGCTTTGACTTTGGGAAAGATTTTTTCTTTTTTTTTTTTTTATTATTTTAAGTATTCATGCCATGTCCCTCATATCTTGCCCCCTAAGTTGTGTCTTCCTCCTTGACTTTTTCCCCTGCTTTTGCAACATCTGTGAGCTTAGTTTTGGCACCTTTTGGTCATTTGCAATGCAGCTGATTTCCTCACAGCCTATTTTTTGTAGCGACTAAAATTCCCGATTTTCGGCTTTTTTCAATTGCATTTCATTTGAACCTATCTCCTTTCCAGAGTGTTTGTAAGCCTTTCTTTTGGGATTCGCAAGATTCCTTTTCCCTTCCCGAAAGGAAATTTCATTTCCTTTCGGGAAGGGAAAAGGAATCTTGCGATTTCAATGGGGACCAATAGAGGAATCTTTGGTGCATGTCCCTGCACTTGATGGCAGGCCATGCCTTTTGATGGCTTTGACTTTGGGAAAGATTTTTTTCTTTTTTTGGTTGTTTTCTGAAGTGTTCATGCCATGTCCCTCATATCTTGCTCCCTAAGTTTTGTCTTCCTCCTTGACTTTTTCCCCTGCTTTTGCAACATCTGTGAGCTTAGTTTTGGCATCTTTTGGTCCTTTGCACTGCACCTGATATAAACCCAGGCCATTTTCTTAGAGTCACTAAATTTCCCAAATATTTCGTTTTTTCTCCTCCAATTGCAATTCCTTTGATGTTGACTCCTTTCCAGCGTGTTTGTAGGTCCTTCTTTTCTGTTTTGGCCTTCAGTGGGGATCAATTTTGGCAAGCTTTGCTGCATGTGCCTGCCCTTGCTGGCGTATGGCCTGCCTGCATTTTGATGGCTTTGACTTTGGGAAAGATTTTTTCTTTTTTTTTTTTTTTTATTTTAAGTATTCATGCCATGTCCCTCATATCTTGCCCCCTAAGTTTTGTCTTCCTCCTTGACTTTTTCCCCTGCTTTTGCAACATCTGTGAGCTTAGTTTTGGCACCTTTTGGTCCTTTGCAATGCAGCTGATATAAACCCAGGCCATTTTCTTAGAGTCACTAAATTTCCCAAATTTTCTTTTTTTCTCCTCCAATTGCAAATCCTTTGATGTTTTCTGCATTCCAGCGTGTTTGTAGGTCCTTCTTTTCTGTTTTGGCCTTCAGTGGGGATCAATTTTGGCAAGCTTTGCTGCATGTGCCTGCCCTGGCTGGCGTATGGCCTGCCTGCATTTTGATGGCTTTGACTTTGGGAAAGATTTTTTTCTTTTTTTTTTTTTTATTTTGTTTTAAGTATTCATGCCATGTCCCTCATATCTTGCTCCCTAAGTTGTGTCTTCCTCCTTGACTTTTTCCCCTGCTTTTGCAACATCTGTGAGCTTAGTTTTAGCATCTTTTGGTCCTTTGCACTGCACCTGATAAAACCCAGGCCATTTTCTTAGAGTCACTATATTTCCCAAATTTTCTTTTTTTCTCCTCCAATTGCAATTCCTTTGATGTTGACTCCTTTACAGCGTGTTTGTAGGTCCTTCTTTTCTGTTTTGGCCTTCAGTGGGGATCAATTTTGGCAAGCTTTGCTGCATGTGCCTGCCCTTGGTGGCGTATGGCCTGCCTCCATTTTGATGGCTTTGACTTTGGGAAAGATTTTTTCTTTTTTTTTTTTTTTTTATTTTAAGTATTCATGCCATGTCCCTCATATCTTGCCCCCTAAGTTGTGTCTTCCTCCTTGACTTTTTCCCCTGCTTTTGCAACATCTGTGAGCTTAGTTTTGGCACCTTTTGGTCCTTTGCAATGCAGCTGATATAAACCCAGGCCATTTTTTTAGAGTCAGTAATTTCCCAAATTTTCTTTTTTTCATCTCCAATAACAATTCCTTTGATGTTGACTCCTTTCCAGCGTGTTTGTAGGTCCTTCTTTTCTGTTTTGGCCTTCAGTGGGGATCAATTTTGGCAAGCTTTGCTGCATGTGCCTGCCCTTGGTGGCGTATGGCCTGCCTGCATTTTGATGGCTTTGACTTTGGGATAGATTTTTTCTTTTATTTTTTTTTTTTGTTTTAAGTATTCATGCCATGTCCCTCATATCTTGCTCCCTAAGTTGTGTCTTCCTCCTTGACTTTTTCCCCTGCTTTTGCAACATCTGTGAGCTTCATTTTGCCACCTTTTGGTCCTTTGCAATGCAGCTGATTTCCTCACAGCCTATTTTTTGAAGAGACTAAAATTCCCGATTTTCTGCTTTTTTCAATTGCATTTCATTTGAACCTATCTCCTTTCCAGAGTGTTTGTAAGCCTTTCTTTTGGGATTCGCAAGATTCCTTTTCCCTTCCCGAAAGGAAATTTGATTTCCTTTCGGGAAGGGAAAAGGCATCTTGCGATTTCAATGGGGACCAATAGAGGAATCTTTGGTGCATGTCCCTGCACTTGATGGCAGGCCATGCCTTTTGATGGCTTTGACTTTGGGAAAGATTTTTTTCTTTTTTTGGTTGTTTTCTGAAGTGTTCATGCCATGTCCCTCATATCTTGCCCCCTAAGTTGTGTCTTCCTCCTTGACTTTTTCCCCTGCTTTTGCAACATCTGTGAGCATAGTTTTGGCACCTTTGGTCCTTTGCACTGCACCTGATATAAACCCTGGCCATTTTCTTAGAGTCACTAAATTTCCCAAATTTTCTTTTTTTCTCCTCCAATTGCAATTCCTTTGATGTTGACTTCTTTCCAGCGTGTTTGTCGGTCCTTCTTTTCTGTTTTGGCCTTCAGTGGGGATCAATTTTGGCAAGCTTTGCTGCATGTGCCTGCCCTTGGTGGCGTATGGCCTGCCTGCATTTTGATGGCTTTGACTTTGAGAAAGATTTTTTCTTTTTTTTTTTTTTATTATTTTAAGTATTCATGCCATGTCCCTCATATCTTGCCCCCTAAGTTGTGTCTTCCTCCTTGACTTTTTCCCCTGCTTTTGCAACATCTGTGAGCTTAGTTTTGGCACCTTTTGGTCATTTGCAATGCAGCTGATTTCCTCACAGCCTATTTTTTGTAGCGACTAAAATTCCCGATTTTCGGCTTTTTTCAATTGCATTTCATTTGAACCTATCTCCTTTCCAGAGTGTTTGTAAGCCTTTCTTTTGGGATTCGCAAGATTCCTTTTCCCTTCCCGAAAGGAAATTTCATTTCCTTTCGGGAAGGGAAAAGGAATCTTGCGATTTCAATGGGGACCAATAGAGGAATCTTTGGTGCATGTCCCTGCACTTGATGGCAGGCCATGCCTTTTGATGGCTTTGACTTTGGGAAAGATTTTTTTCTTTTTTTGGTTGTTTTCTGAAGTGTTCATGCCATGTCCCTCATATCTTGCCCCCTAAGTTTTGTCTTCCTCCTTGACTTTTTCCCCTGCTTTTGCAACATCTGTGAGCTTAGTTTTGGCATCTTTTGGTCCTTTGCACTGCACCTGATATAAACCCAGGCCATTTTCTTAGAGTCACTAAATTTCCCAAATATTTCGTTTTTTCTCCTCCAATTGCAATTCCTTTGATGTTGACTCCTTTCCAGCGTGTTTGTAGGTCCTTCTTTTCTGTTTTGGCCTTCAGTGGGGATCAATTTTGGCAAGCTTTGCTGCATGTGCCTGCCCTTGCTGGCGTATGGCCTGCCTGCATTTTGATGGCTTTGACTTTGGGAAAGATTTTTTCTTTTTTTTTTTTTTTTTATTTTAAGTATTCATGCCATGTCCCTCATATCTTGCCCCCTAAGTTTTGTCTTCCTCCTTGACTTTTTCCCCTGCATTTGCAACATCTATGAGCTTAGTTTTGGCACCTTTTGGTCCTTTGCAATGCAGCTGATATAAACCCAGGCCATTTTCTTAGAGTCACTAAATTTCCCAAATTTTCTTTTTTTCTCCTCCAATTGCAAATCCTTTGATGTTTTCTGCATTCCAGCGTGTTTGTAGGTCCTTCTTTTCTGTTTTGGCCTTCAGTGGGGATCAATTTTGGCACGCTTTGCTGCATGTGCCTGCCCTTGCTGGCGTATGGCCTGCCTGCATTTTGATGGCTTTGACTTTGGGAAAGATTTTTTTCTTTTTTTTTTTTTTTTTTTGTTTTAAGTATTCATGCCATGTCCCTCATATCTTGCTCCCTAAGTTGTGTCTTCCTCCTTGACTTTTTCCCCTGCTTTTGCAACATCTGTGAGCTTAGTTTTGGCATCTTTTGGTCCTTTGCACTGCACCTGATAAAACCCAGGCCATTTTCTTAGAGTCACTATATTTCCCAAATTTTCTTTTTTTCTCCTCCAATTGCAATTCCTTTGATGTTGACTCCTTTACAGCGTGTTTGTAGGTCCTTCTTTTCTGTTTTGGCCTTCAGTGGGGATCAATTTTGGCAAGCTTTGCTGCATGTGCCTGCCCTTGGTGGCGTATGGCCTGCCTCCATTTTGATGGCTTTGACTTTGGGAAAGATTTTTTCTTTTTTTTTTTTTTTTTATTTTAAGTATTCATGCCATGTCCCTCATATCTTGCCCCCTAAGTTGTGTCTTCCTCCTTGACTTTTTCCCCTGCTTTTGCAACATCTGTGAGCTTAGTTTTGGCACCTTTTGGTCCTTCGCAATGCAGCTGATATAAACCCAGGCCATTTTTTTAGAGTCAGTAATTTCCCAAATTTTCTTTTTTTCATCTCCAATAACAATTCCTTTGATGTTGACTCCTTTCCAGCGTGTTTGTAGGTCCTTCTTTTCTGTTTTGGCCTTCAGTGGGGATCAATTTTGGCAAGCTTTGCTGCATGTGCCTGCCCTTGGTGGCGTATGGCCTGCCTGCATTTTGATGGCTTTGACTTTGGGATAGATTTTTTCTTTTATTTTTTTTTTTTTGTTTTAAGTATTCATGCCATGTCCCTCATATCTTGCTCCCTAAGTTGTGTCTTCCTCCTTGACTTTTTCCCCTGCTTTTGCAACATCTGTGAGCTTCATTTTGCCACCTTTTGGTCCTTTGCAATGCAGCTGATTTCCTCACAGCCTATTTTTTGAAGAGACTAAAATTCCCGATTTTCTGCTTTTTTCAATTGCATTTCATTTGAACCTATCTCCTCTCCAGAGTGTTTGTAAGCCTTTCTTTTGGGATTCGCAAGATTCCTTTTCCCTTCCCGAAAGGAAATTTCATTTCCTTTCGGGAAGGGAAAAGGCATCTTGCGATTTCAATGCAGACCAATAGAGGAATCTTTGGTGCATGTCCCTGCACTTGATGGCAGGCCATGCCTTTTGATGGCTTTGACTTTGGGAAAGATTTTTTTCTTTTTTTGGTTGTTTTCTGAAGTGTTCATGCCATGTCCCTCATATCTTGCCCCCTAAGTTGTGTCTTCCTCCTTGACTTTTTCCCCTGTTTTTGCAACATCTGTGAGCATAGTTTTGGCACCTTTTGGTCCTTTGCAATGCACCTGATATAAACCCTGGCCATTTTCTTAGAGTCACTAAATTTCCCAAATTTTCTTTTTTTCTCCTCCAATTGCAAATCCTTTGATGTTGACTTCTTTCCAGCGTGTTTGTCGGTCCTTCTTTTCTGTTTTGGCCTTCAGTGGGGATCAATTTTGGCAAGCTTTGCTGCATGTGCCTGCCCTTGGTGGCGTATGGCCTGCCTGCATTTTGATGGCTTTGACTTTGGGAAAGATTTTTTCTTTTTTTTTTTTTTATTATTTTAAGTATTCATGCCATGTCCCTCATATCTTGCTCCCTAAGTTGTGTCTTCCTCCTTGACTTTTTCCCCTGCTTTTGCAACATCTGTGAGCTTAGTTTTGGCATCTTTTGGTCCTTTGCACTGCACCTGATAAAACCCAGGCCATTTTCTTAGAGTCACTATATTTCCCAAATTTTCTTTTTTTCTCCTCCAATTGCAATTCCTTTGATGTTGACTCCTTTACAGCGTGTTTGTAGGTCCTTCTTTTCTGTTTTGGCCTTCAGTGGGGATCAATTTTGGCAAGCTTTGCTGCATGTGCCTGGACTTGGTGGCGTATGGCCTGCCTCCATTTTGATGTCTTTGACTTTGGGAAAGATTTTTTCTTTTTTTTTTTTTTTTTATTTTAAGTATTCATGCCATGTCCCTCATATCTTGCCCCCTAAGTTGTGTCTTCCTCCTTGACTTTTTCCCCTGCTTTTGCAACATCTGTGAGCTTAGTTTTGGCACCTTTTGGTCCTTTGCAATGCAGCTGATATAAACCCAGGCCATTTTTTTAGAGTCAGTAATTTCCCAAATTTTCTTTTTTTCTCCTCCAATAACAATTCCTTTGATGTTGACTCCTTTCCAGCGTGTTTGTAGGTCCTTCTTTTCTGTTTTGGCCTTCAGTGGGGATCAATTTTGGCAAGCTTTGCTGCATGTGCCTGCCCTTGGTGGCGTATGGCCTGCCTGCATTTTGATGGCTTTGACTTTGGGATAGATTTTTTCTTTTTTTTTTTTTTTTTATTTTAAGTATTCATGCCATGTCCCTCATATCTTGCCCCCTAAGTTGTGTCTTCCTCCTTGACTTTTTCCCCTGCTTTTGCAATATCTGTGAGCTTAGTTTTGGCACCTTTTGGTCCTTTGCAATGCAGCTGATTTCCTCACAGCCTATTTTTTAAGAGACTAAAATTCCCGATTTTCTGCTTTTTTCAATTGCATTTCATTTGAACCTATCTCCTTTCCAGAGTGTTTGTAAGCCTTTCTTTTGGGATTCGCAAGATTCCTTTTCCCTTCCCGAAAGGAAATTTCATTTCCTTTCGGGAAGGGAAAAGGAATCTTGCGATTTCAATGGGGACCAATAGAGGAATCTTTGGTGCATGTCCCTGCACTTGATGGCAGGCCATGCCTTTTGATGGCTTTGACTTTGGGAAAGATTTTTTTCTTTTTTTGGTTGTTTTCTGAAGTGTTCATGCCATGTCCCTCATATCTTGCCCCCTAAGTTGTGTCTTCCTCCTTGACATTTTCCCCTGCTTTTGCAACATCTGTGAGCTTAGTTTTGGCATTTTTGGTCCTTTGCACTGCACCTGCTAAAAACCCCAGGCCACTTTCTAAGAGTCACTAAATTTCCCAAATTTTCTTTTTTTCTCCTCCAATTGCAATTCCTTTGATGTTGTCTCCATTCCAGCGTGTTTGTAGGTCCTTCTTTTCTGTTTTGGCATACAGTGGGTATCAATTTTGGCAAGCTTTGCTGCATGTCCCTGCCCTTGCTGGCGTATGGCCTGCCTGCATTTTGATGGCTTTGACTTTGGGAAAGATTTTTTCTTTTTTTTTTTTTATTATTTTAAGTATTCATGCCATGTCCCTCATATCTTGCCCCCTAAGTTGTGTCTTCCTCCTTGACTTTTTCCCCTGCTTTTGCAACATCTGTGAGCTTAGTTTTGGCACCTTTTGGTCCTTTGCAATGCAGCTGATTTCCTCACAGCCTATTTTTTGTAGCCACTAAAATTCCCGATTTTCGGCTTTTTCAATTGCATTTCATTTGAACCTATCTCCTTTCCAGAGTGTCTGTAAGCCTTTCTTTTGGGATTCGCAAGATTCCTTTTCCCTTCCCGAAAGGAAATTTCATTTCCTTTCGGGAAGGGAAAAGGAATCTTGCGATTTCAATGGGGACCAATAGAGGAATCTTTGGTGCATGTCCCTGCACTTGATGGCAGGCCATGCCTTTTGATGGCTTTGACTTTGGGAAAGACTTTTTTCTTCTTTTTTTTTTTATTATTGTAAGTATTCATGCCATGTCCCTCATATCTTGCTCCCTAAGTTGTGTCTTCCTCCTTGACTTTTTCCCCTGCTTTTGCAACATCTGTGAGCTTAGTTTTGGCACCTTTTGGTCCTTTGCAATGCAGCTGATATAAACCCAGGCCATTTTTTTAGAGTCAGTAATTTCCCAAATTTTCTTTTTTTCTCCTCCAATAACAATTCCTTTGATGTTGACTCCTTTCCAGCGTGTTTGTAGGTCCTTCTTTTCTGTTTTGGCCTTCAGTGGGGATCAATTTTTGCAAGCTTTGTTGCATGTGCCTGCCCTTGGTGGCGTATGGCCTGCCTGCATTTTGATGGCTTTGTCTTTGGGAAAGATTTTTTCTTTTTTTTTTTTTTTATTATTGTAAGTATTCATGCCATGTCCCTCATATCTTGCCCCCTAAGTTGTGTCTTCCTCCTTGACTTTTTCCCCTGCTTTTGCAACATCTGTGAGCTTAGTTTTTGCATCATTTTGGTCCTTTGCAATGCAGCTGATTTCCTCACAGCCTATTTTTTGTAGCCACTAAAATTCCCGATTTTCGGCTTTTTCAATTGCATTTCATTTGAACCTATCTCCTTTCCAGAGTGTCTGTAAGCCTTTCTTTTGGGATTCGCAAGATTCCTTTTCCCTTCCCGAAAGGAAATTTCATTTCCTTTCGGGAAGGGAAAAGGAATCTTGCGATTTCAATGGGGACCAATAGAGGAATCTTTGGTGCATGTCCCTGCACTTGATGGCAGGCCATGCCTTTTGATGGCTTTGACTTTGGGAAAGATTTTTTTCTTTTTTTGGTTGTTTTCTGAAGTGTTCATGCCATGTCCCTCATATCTTGCCCCCTAAGTTGTGTCTTCCTCCTTGACTTTTTCCCCTGCTTTTGCAACATCTGTGAGCTTAGTTTTGGCATCTTTTGGTCCTTTGCACTGCACCTGATATAAACCCTGGCCATTTTCTTAGAGTCACTAAATTTCCCAAATTTTCTTTTTTTCTCCTCCAATTGCAATTCCTTTGATGTTGACTCCTTTCCAGCGTGTTTGTAGGTCCTTCTTTTCTGTTTTGGCCTTCAGTGGGGATCAATTTTGGCAAGCTTTGCGGAATGTGCCTGCCCTTGCTGGCGTATGGCCTGCCTGCATTTTGATGGCTTTGACTTTGGGAAAGATTTTTTCTTTTTTTTTTTTTTATTTTTTTAAGTATTCATGCCATGTCCCTCATATCTTGCCCCCTAAGTTGTGTCTTCCTCCTTGACTTTTTCCCCTGCTTTTGCAACATCTGTGAGCTTAGTTTTGGCACCTTTTGGTCCTTTGCAATGCAGCTGATATAAACCCAGGCCATTTTCTTAGAGTCACTAAATTTCCCAAATTTTCTTTTTTTCTCCTCCAATTGCAAATCCTTTGATGTTGTCTCCATTCCAGCGTGTTTGTAGGTCCTTCTTTTCTGTTTTGGCCTTAAGTGCGGATCAATTTCGGCAAGCTTTGCTGCATGTGCCTTCCCTTGGTGGCGTATGGCCTGCCTGCATTTTGATGGCTTTGACTTTGGGAAAGATTTTTTTCTTTTTTTTTTTTTTTTTTTTTGTTTTAAGTATTCATGCCATGTCCCTCATATCTTGCCCCCTAAGTTGTGTCTTCCTCCTTGACTTTTTCCCCTGCTTTTGCAACAGCTGTGAGCTTAGTTTTGGCATCTTTTGGTCCTTTGCACTGCACCTGATAAAACTCCAGGCCACTTTCCAAGAGGCACTCAATTTCCCAAATTTTCTTTTTTTCTCCTCCAATTGCAATTCCTTTGATGTTGACTCCTTTCCAGCGTGTTTGTAGGTCCTTCTTTTCTGTTTTGGCCTTCAGTGGGGATCAATTTTGGCAAGTTTTGCTGCATGTGCCTGCCATTGGTGGCGAATGGCCTGCCTGTATTTTGATGGCTTTGACTTTTGGAAAGATTTTTTCTTTTTTTTTTTTAATATTTTAAGTATTCATGCCATGTCCCTCATATCTTGCCCCCTAAGTTGTGTCTTCCTCCTTGACTTTTTCCCCTGCTTTTGCAACATCTGTGAGCTTAGTTTTGCCACCTTTTGGTCCTTTGCAATGCAGCTGATTTCCTCACAGCCTATTTTTTGAAGAGACTAAAATTCCCGATTTTCTGCTTTTTTCAATTGCATTTCATTTGAACCTATCTCCTTTCCAGAGTGTTTGTAAGCCTTTCTTTTGGGATTCGCAAGATTCCTTTTCCCTTCCCGAAAGGAAATTTCATTTCCTTTCGGGAAGGGAAAAGGCATCTTGCGATTTCAATGGGGACCAATAGAGGAATCTTTGGTGCATGTCCCTGCACTTGATGGCAGGCCATGCCTTTTGATGGCTTTGACTTTGGGAAAGATTTTTTTCTTTTTTTGGTTGTTTTCTGAAGGGTTCATGCCATGTCCCTCATATCTTGCCCCCTAAGTTGTGTTTTCCTCCTTGACTTTTTCCCCTGATTTTGCAACATCTGTGAGCTTAGTTTTGGCATCTTTTGGTCCTTTGCAATGCACCTGATATAAACCCAGGCCATTTTTTTAGAGTCAGTAATTTCCCTAATTATCTTTTTTTCTCCTCCAATTGCGAATCCTTTGATCTTGTCTCCATTCCAGCGTCTTTGTAGGCCTTTCTTTTCTGTTTTGGCCTTCAATGGGGATCAGTTTTGGCAAGCTTTGCTGCATGTGCCTGCAATTGCTGGCGTATGGCCTGCCTGCATTTTGATGGCTTTGACTTTGTGAAAGATTTTTTCTTATTTTTTTTTTTTTATTATTTTAAGTATTCATGCCATGTCCGTCACATCTTGCCCCCTAAGTTGTGTCTTCCTCCTTGACTTTTTCCCCTGCTTTTGCAACATCTGTGAGCTTAGTTTTGGCATCTTTGGTCCTTTGCACTGCACATGATATACTGCCAGGCCATTTTCATAGAGTCACCTAATTTACAAAATTTCCTTTTTTTCTCCTGCAATTGCAATTCCTTTGATGTTGACTCCTTTCCAGCGTGTTTGTTGGTCCTTCTTTTCTGTTTTGGCCTTCAGTGGGGATCAATTTTGGCAAGCTTTGCTGCATGTTCCTGCCCTTGGTGGCGTATGGCCTGCCTGCATTTTGATGGCTTTGACTTTGGGAAAGATTTTGTCTTTTTTTTTTTTTTTTTTTTTTTAAGTATTCATGCCATGTCCCTCATATCTTGCCCCCTAAGTTGTGTCTTCCTCCTTGACTTTTTCCCCTGCTTTTGCAACATCTGTGAGCTTAGTTTTGGCACATTTTGGTCCTTTCAATGCAGCTGATACAAAACCAGACCATTTTTTTAGAGTCAGAAATTTTCCAAATTTTCTTTTTTTCTCCTCCAATTGCAAATCCTTTGATGTTGTCTCCATTCCAGCGTGTTTGTAGGTCCTTCTTTTCTGTTTTGGCCTTCAGTGGGGATCAATTTTGGCAAGCTTTGCTGCATATGCCTGCCCTTGGTGGCGTATGGCCTGCCTGCATTTTGATGGCTTTGACTTTGGGAAGGATTTTTATCTTTTTTTTTTTTTTTTTGTTTTAAGTATTCATGCCATGTCCTTCATATCTTGCCCCCTAAGTTGTGTCTTCCTCCTTGACTTTTTCCCCTGCTTTTGCAACATCTGTGAGCTTAGTTTTGGCATCTTTTGGTCCTTTGCACTGCACCTGATAAAACTCCAGGCCACTTTCTAAGAGTCACTCAATTTCCCAAATTTTCTTTTTTTCCTCCTCCAATTGCAATTCCTTTGATGTTGACTCCTTTCCAGCGTGTTTGCAAGTCCTTCTTTTCTGTTTTGGCCTTCAGTGGGGATCAATTTTGGCAAGCTTTGCTGCATGTGCCTGCCCTTGGTGGCGTATGGCCTGCCTGCATTTTGATGGCTTTGACTTTGGGAAAGATTTTTTCTTTTTTTTTTTCATTATTTTAAGTATTCATGCCATGTCCCTCATATCTTGCCCCCTAAGTTGTGTCTTCCTCCTTGACTTTTTCCCCTGCTTTTGCAACATCTGTGAGCTTAGTTTTGGCACCTTTTGGTCCTTTGCAATGCAGCTGATTTCCTCACAGCCTATTTTTTTGAAGAGACTAAAATTCCAGATTTTCTGCTTTTTTCAATTGCATTTCATTTGAACCTATCTCCTTTCCAGAGTGTTTGTAAGCCTTTCTTTTGGGATTCGCAAGATTCCTTTTCCCTTCCCGAAAGGAAATTTGATTTCCTTTCGGGAAGGGAAAAGGCATCTTGCGATTTCAATGGGGACCAATAGAGGAATCTTTGGTGCATGTCCCTGCACTTGATGGCAGGCGATGCCTTTTGATGGCTTTGACTTTGGGAAAGATTTTTTTCTTTTTTTGGTTGTTTTCTGAAGTGTTCATGCCATGTCCCTCATATCTTGCCCCCTAAGTTGTGTTTTCCTCCTTGACTTTTTCCCCTGCTTTTGCAACATCTGTGAGCTTAGTTTTGGCATCTTTTGGTCCTTTTGCAATGCACCTGATATAAATCCAGGCCATTTTTTTAGAGTCAGTAATTTCCCTAATTATCTTTTTTTTCTCCTCCAATTGCGAATCCTTTGATCTTGTCTCCATTCCAGCGTCTTTGTAGGCCTTTCTTTTCTGTTTTGGCCTTCAATGGGGATCAGTTTTGGCAAGCTTTGCTGCATGTGCCTGCACTTGCTGGCGTATGGCCTGCCTGCATTTTGATGGCTTTGACTTTGGGAAAGATTTTTTCTATTTTTTTTTTTTTTATTATTTTAAGTATTCATGCCATGTCCCTCACATCTTGCCCCCTAAGTTGTGTCTTCCTCCTTGACTTTTTCCCCTGCTTTTGCAACATCTGTGAGCTTAGTTTTGGCATCTTTGGTCCTTTGCACTGCACATGATATACTGCCAGGCCATTTTCATAGAGTCACTTAATTTGCAAAATTTTCTTTTTTTCTCCACCAATTGCAATTCCTTTGATGTTGACTCCTTTCCAGCGTGTTTGTTGGTCCTTCTTTTCTGTTTGGCCTTCAGTGGGGATCAATTTTGGCAAGCTTTGCTGCATGTGCCTGCACTTGGTGGCCTATGGCCTGCCTCCATTTTGATGGCTTTGACTTTGGGAAAGATTTTTTCTATTTTTTTTTTTTTTTATTATTTTAAGTATTCATGCCATGTCCCTCATATCTTGCCCCCTAAGTTGTGTCTTCCTCCTTGACTTTTTCCCCTGCTTTTGCAACATCTGTGAGCTTAGTTTTGGCACCTTTTGGTCCTTTGCACTGCACCTGCTACAACCCCAGGCCACTTTCTAAGAGTCATTAAATTTCCCAAATTTTCTTTTTTTCTCCTCCAATTGCAATTCCTTTGATGGTGTCTCCATTCCAGCGTGTTTGTAGGTCCTTCTTTTCTGTTTGGCCTTCAGTGGGGATCAATTTTGGCAAGCTTTGCTGCATGTGCCTGCACTTGGTGGCCTATGGCCTGCCTGCATTTTGTTGGCTTTGACTTTGGGAAAGATTTTTTTCTTTTTTTTTTTTTTTTTTTTCTTTTAAGTATTCATGCCATGTCCCTCGTATCTTGCTCCCTAAGTTGTGCCTTCCTCCTTGACTTTTTCCCCTGCTTTTGCACCATCTGTGAGCTTAGTTTTGGCACCTTTTGGTCCTTTGCAATGCAGCTGATTTCCTCACAGCCTATTTTTTGAAGAGACTAAAATTCCCGATTTTCTGCTTTTTTCAATTGCATTTCATTTGAACCTATCTCCTTTCCAGAGTGTTTGTAAGCCTTTCTTTTGGGATTCGCAAGATTCCTTTTCCCTTCCCGAAAGGAAATTTCATTTCCTTTCGGGAAGGGAAAAGGAATCTTGCGATTTCAATGGGGACCAATAGAGGAATCTTTGGTGCATGTCCCTGCACTTGATGGCAGGCCATGCCTTTTGATGGCTTTGACTTTGGGAAAGATTTTTTTCTTTTTTTGGTTGTTTTCTGAAGTGTTCATGCCATGTCCCTCATATCTTGCCCCCTAAGTTGTGTCTTCCTCCTTGACTTTTTCCCCTGCTTTTGCAAAATCTGTGAGCTTAGTTTTGGCACATTTTGGTCCTTTGCAATGCACCTGATAAAACCCAGGCCATTTTCTTAGAGTCACTAAATTTCCCAAATTTTCTTTTTTTCTCCTCCAATTGCAATTCCTTTGATGTTGTCTCCATTCCAGCGTGTTTGTAGGTCCTTCTTTTCTGTTTTGGCCTTCAGTGGGGATCAATTTTGGCAAGCTTTGCTGCATGTGTCTGCACTTGCTGGCGTATGGCCTGCCTGCATTTTGATGGCTTTGACTTTGGGAAAGATTTTTTCTTTTTTTTTTTTTTATTATTTTAAGTATTCATGCCATGTCCCTCATATCTTGCCCCCTAAGTTGTGTCTTCCTCCTTGACTTTTTCCCCTGCTTTTGCAACATCTGTGAGCTTAGTTTTGGCACCTTTTGGTCCTTTGCAATGCACCTGATATAAACCCAGGCCATTTTTTTAGAGTCATTAATTTCCCAAATTTTCTTTTTTTCTCCTCCAATTGCAAATCCTTTGATGTTGTCTCCATTCCAGCGTGTTTGTAGGTCCTTCTTTTGTGTTTTGGCCTTCAGTGGGGATCAATTTTGGCAAGATTTGCTGCATGTGCCTGCCCTTGGTGGCGTATGGCCTGCCTGCATTTTGATGGCTTTGACTATGGGAAAGATTTTTTTCTTTTTTTTTTTTTTATTATTTTAAGTATTCATGCCATGTCCCTCATATCTTGCCCCCTAAGTTGTGTCTTCCTCCTTGACTTTTTCCCCTGCTTTTGCAACATCTGTGAGCTTAGTTTTGGCACCTTTTGGTCCTTTGCAATGCAGCTGATATAAACCCAGGCCATTTTTTTAGAGTCAGTAATTTCCCAAATTTTCTTTTTTTCTCCTCCAATTGCAAATCCTTTGATGTTGTCTCCATTCCAGCGTGTTTGTAAGTCCTTCTTTTCTGTTTTGGCCTTCAGTGGGGATCAATTTTGCAAGCTTTGCTGCATGTTCCTGCCCTTGGTGGTGTATGGCCTGCCTGCATTTTGATGGCTTTGACTTTGGGAAAGATTTTTTTCTTTTTCTTTTTTAATTATTTTAAGTATTCATGCCATGTCCCTCATATCTTGCCCCATAAGTTGTGTCTTCCTCCTTGACTTTTTCCCCTGCTTTTGCAACATCTGTGAGCTTAGTTTTGGCACCTTTTGGTCCTTTGCACTGCACCTGCTACAACCCCAGGCCACTTTCTAAGAGTCATTAAATTTCCCAAATTTTTGTTTTTTCTCCTCCAATTGCAATTCTTTTGATGGTGTCTCCATTCCAGCGTGTTTGTAGGTCCTTCTTTTCTGTTTTGGCCTTCAGTGTGGATCAATTTTGGCAAGCTTTGCTGCATGTGCCTGCACTTGCTGGCGTATGGCCTGCCTGCATTTTGATGGCTTTGACTTTGGGAAAGATTTTTTCTTTTTTTTTTTTTTTTATTTTAAGTATTCATGCCATGTCCCTCATATCTTGCCCCCTAAGTTTTGTCTTCCTCCTTGACTTTTTCCCCTGCTTTTGCAACATCTATGAGCTTAGTTTTGGCACCTTTTGGTCCTTTGCAATGCAGCTGATATAAACCCAGGCCATTTTCTTAGAGTCAGTAATTTCCCAAATTTTCTTTTTTTCTCCTCCAATTGCAATTCCTTTGATGTTGTCTCCATTCCAGCGTGTTTGTAGGTCCTTCTTTTCTGTTTTGGCCTTCAGTGGGGATCAATTTTGGCAAGCTTTGCTGCATGTGCCTGCACTTGGTGGCGTATGGCCTGCCTGCATTTTGATGGCTTTGACTTTGGGAAAGATTTTTTTCTTTTTTTTTTTTTTTTTTTGTTTTAAGTATTCATGCCATGTCCCTCATATCTTGCCCCCTAAGTTGTGTCTTCCTCCTTGACTTTTTCCCCTGCTTTTGCAACATCTGTGAGCTTAGTTTTGGCACCTTTTGGTCCTTTGCAATGCAGCTGATTTCCTCACAGCCTATTTTTTGAAGAGACTAAAATTCCCGATTTTCTGCTTTTTTCAATTGCATTTCATTTGAACCTATCTCCTTTCCAGAGTGTTTGTAAGCCTTTCTTTTGGGATTCGCAAGATTCCTTTTCCCTTCCCGAAAGGAAATTTCATTTCCTTTCGGGAAGGGAAAAGGAATCTTGCGATTTCAATGGGGACCAATAGAGGAATCTTTGGTGCATGTCCCTGCACTTGATGGCAGGCCATGCCTTTTGATGGCTTTGACTTTGGGAAAGATTTTTTTCTTTTTTTGGTTGTTTTCTGAAGTGTTCATGCCTTGTCCCTCATATCTTGCCCCCTAAGTTGTGTCTTCCTCCTTGACTTTTTCCCCTGCTTTTGCAACATCTGTGAGCTTAGTTTTGGCACCTTTGGTCCTTTGCACTGCACATGATATAAACCCTAGCCATTTTTTTAGAGTCAGTAATTTCCCAAATTTTCTTTTTTTCTCCTCCAATTGCAAATCCTTTGATGTTGTCTCCATTCCAGCGTGTTTGTAGGTCCTTCTTTTCTGTTTTGGCCTTCAGTGGGGATCAATTTTGGCAAGCTTTGCTGCATGTGCCTGCCCTTGCTGGCGTATGGCCTGCCTGCATTTTGATGGCTTTGACTATGGGAAAGATTTTTTTCTTTTTTTTTTTTTAATATTTTAAGTATTCATGCCATGTCCCTCATATCTTGCCCCATAAGTTGTGTCTTCCTCCTTGACTTTTTCCCCTGCTTTTGCAACATCTGTGAGCTTAGTTTTGGCATCTTTTGGTCCTTTGCACTGCACCTGCTACAACCCCAGGCCACTTTCTAAGAGTCATTAAATTTCCCAAATTTTCTTTTTTCTCCTCCAATTGCAATTCCTTTGATGGTGTCTCCATTCCAGCGTGTTTGTAGGTCCTTCTTTTCTGTTTGGCCTTCAGTGGGGATCAATTTTGGCAAGCTTTGCTGCATGTGCCTGCACTTGGTGGCCTATGGCCTGCCTGCATTTTGTTGGCTTTGACTTTGGGAAAGATTTTTTCTTTTTTTTTTTTTTTTTTTCTTTTAAGTATTCATGCCATGTCCCTCATATCTTGCCCCCTAAGTTGTGCCTTCCTCCTTGACTTTTTCCCCTGCTTTTGCACCATCTGTGAGCTTAGTTTTGGCACCTTTTGGTCCTTTGCAATGCAGCTGATTTCCTCACAGCCTATTTTTTGAAGAGACTAAAATTCCCGATTTTCTGCTTTTTTCAATCGGATTTCATTTGAACCTATCTCCTTTCCAGAGTGTTTGTAAGCCTTTCTTTTGGGATTCACAAGATTCCTTTTCCCTTCCCGAAAGGAAATTTCATTTCCTTTCGGGAAGGGAAAAGGAATCTTGCGATTTCAATGGGGACCAATAGAGGAATCTTTGGTGCATGTCCCTGCACTTGATGGCAGGCCATGCCTTTTGATGGCTTTGACTTTGGGAAAGATTTTTTTCTTTTTTCGGTTGTTTTCTGAAGTGTTCATGCCATGTCCCTCATATCTTGCCCCCTAAGTTGTGTCTTCCTCCTTGACTTTTTCCCCTGCTTTTGCAAAATCTGTGAGCTTAGTTTTGGCACATTTTGGTCCTTTGCATTGCAGCTGATATAAACCCAGGCCATTTTTTTAGAGTCAGTAATTTCCCAAATTTTCTTTTTTTCTCCTCCAATTGCAAATCCTTTGATGTTGTCTCCATTACAGCGTGTTTGTAGGTCCTTCTTTTCTGTTTTGGCCTTCAGTGGGGATCAATTTTGGCAAGCTTTGCTGCATGTGCCTGGCCTTGGTGGCGTATGGCCTGCCTGCATTTTGATGGCTTTGACTTTGGGAAAGATTTTTTTCTTTTTTTTTTTTTTTTATTATTTTAAGTATTCATGCCATGTCCCTCATATCTTGCCCCCTAAGTTGTGTCTTCCTCCTTGACTTTTTCCCCTGCTTTTGCAACATCTGTGAGCTTAGTTTTGGCACCTTTTGGTCCTTTGCAATGCAGCTGATATAAACCCAGGCCATTTTTTTAGAGTCAGTAATTTCCCAAATTTTCTTTTTTTCTCCTCCAATAACAATTCCTTTGATGTTGACTCCTTTCCAGCGTGTTTGTAGGTCCTTCTTTTCTGTTTTGGCCTTCAGTGGGGATCAATTTTGGCAAGCTTTGCTGCATGTGCCTGCCCTTGGTGGCGTATGGCCTGCCTGCATTTTGATGGCTTTGACTTTGGGATAGATTTTTTCTTTTATTTTTTATTTTGTTTTAAGTATTCATGCCATGTCCCTCATATCTTGCTCCCTAAGTTGTGTCTTCCTCCTTGACTTTTTCCCCTGCTTTTGCAACATCTGTGAGCTTCATTTTGCCACATTTTGGTCCTTTGCAATGCAGCTGATTTCCTCACAGCCTATTTTTTGAAGAGACTAAAATTCCCGATTTTCTGCTTTTTTCAATTGCATTTCATTTGAACCTATCTCCTCTCCAGACTGTTTGTAAGCCTTTCTTTTGGGATTCGCAAGATTCCTTTTCCCTTCCCGAAAGGAAATTTCATTTCCTTTCGGGAAGGGAAAAGGAATCTTGCGATTTCAATGCAGACCAATAGAGGAATCTTTGGTGCATGTCCCTGCACTTGATGGCAGGCCATGCCTTTTGATGGCTTTGACTTTGGGAAAGATATTTTTCTTTTTTCGGTTGTTTTCTGAAGTGTTCATGCCATGTCCCTCATATCTTGCCCGCTAAGTTGTGTCTTCCTCCTTGACTTTTTCCCCTGCTTTTGCAACATCTGTGAGCATAGTTTTGGCACCTTTGGTCCTTTGCACTGCACCTGATATAAACCCTGGCCATTTTCTTAGAGTCACTAAATTTCCCAAATTTTCTTTTTTTTCTCCTCCAATTGCAATTCCTTTGATGTTGACTTCTTTCCAGCGTGTTTGTCGGTCCTTCTTTTCTGTTTTGGCCTTCAGTGGGGATCAATTTTGGCAAGCTTTGCTGCATGTGCCTGCCCTTGGTGGCGTATGGCCTGCCTGCATTTTGATGGCTTTGACTTTGGGAAAGATTTTTTCTTTTTTTTTTTTTTATTATTTTAAGTATTCATGCCATGTCCCTCATATCTTGCCCCCTAAGTTGTGTCTTCCTCCTTGACTTTTTCCCCTGCTTTTGCAACATCTGTGAGCTTAGTTTTGGCACCTTTTGGTCATTTGCAATGCAGCTGATTTCCTCACAGCCCATTTTTTGTAGCGACTAAAATTCCCGATTTTCGGCTTTTTTAATTGCATTTCATTTGAACCTATCTCCTTTCCAGAGTGTTTGTAAGCCTTTCTTTTGGGATTCGCAAGATTCCTTTTCCCTTCCCGAAAGGAAATTTCATTTCCTTTCGGGAAGGGAAAAGGAATCTTGCGATTTCAATGGGGACCAATAGAGGAATCTTTGGTGCATGTCCCTGCACTTGATGGCAGGCCATGCCTTTTGATGGCTTTGACTTTGGGAAAGATTTTTTTCTTTTTTTGGTTGTTTTCTGAAGTGTTCATGCCATGTCCCTCATATCTTGCCCCCTAAGTTGTGTCTTCCTCCTTGACTTTTTCCCCTGCTTTTGCAACATCTGTGAGCTTAGTTTTGGCATCTTTTGGTCCTTTGCACTGCACCTGATATAAAACCAGGCCATTTTCTTAGAGTCACTAAATTTCCCAAATATTTCGTTTTTTCTCCTCCAATTGCAATTCCTTTGATGTTGACTCCTTTCCAGCGTGTTTGTAGGTCCTTCTTTTCTGTTTTGGCCTTCAGTGGGGATCAATTTTGGCAAGCTTTGCTGCATGTGCCTGCCCTTGCTGGCGTATGGCCTGCCTGCATTTTGATGGCTTTGACTTTGGGAAAGATTTTTTCTTTTTTTTTTTTTTTTTATTTTAAGTATTCATGCCATGTCCCTCATATCTTGCCCCCTAAGTTTTGTCTTCCTCCTTGACTTTTTCCCCTGCATTTGCAACATCTATGAGCTTAGTTTTGGCACCTTTTGGTCCTTTGCAATGCAGCTGATATAAACCCAGGCCATTTTCGTAGAGTCACTAAATTTCCCAAATTTTCTTTTTTTCTCCTCCAATTGCAAATCCTTTGATGTTGACTCCTTTACAGCGTGTTTGTAGGTCCTTCTTTTCTGTTTTGGCCTTCAGTGGGGATCAATTTTGGCAAGCTTTGCTGCATGTGCCTGCCCTTGGTGGCGTATGGCCTGCCTCCATTTTGATGGCTTTGACTTTGGGAAAGATTTTTTCTTTTTTTTTTTTTTTTTATTTTAAGTATTCATGCCATGTCCCTCATATCTTGCCCCCTAAGTTGTGTCTTCCTCCTTGACTTTTTCCCCTGCTTTTGCAACATCTGTGAGCTTAGTTTTGGCACCTTTTGGTCCTTTGCAATGCAGCTGATATAAACCCAGGCCATTTTTTTAGAGTCAGTAATTTCCCAAATTTTCTTTTTTTCATCTCCAATAACAATTCCTTTGATGTTGACTCCTTTCCAGCGTGTTTGTAGGTCCTTCTTTTCTGTTTTGGCCTTCAGTGGGGATCAATTTTGGCAAGCTTTGCTGCATGTGCCTGCCCTTGGTGGCGTATGGCCTGCCTGCATTTTGATGGCTTTGACTTTGGGATAGATTTTTTCTTTTATTTTTTTTTTTTGTTTTAAGTATTCATGCCATGTCCCTCATATCTTGCTCCCTAAGTTGTGTCTTCCTCCTTGACTTTTTCCCCTGCTTTTGCAACATCTGTGAGCTTCATTTTGCCACCTTTTGGTCCTTTGCAATGCAGCTGATTTCCTCACAGCCTATTTTTTGAAGAGACTAAAATTCCCGATTTTCTGCTTTTTTCAATTGCATTTCATTTGAACCTATCTCCTCTCCAGAGTGTTTGTAAGCCTTTCTTTTGGGATTCGCAAGATTCCTTTTCCCTTCCCGAAAGGAAATTTCATTTCCTTTCGGGAAGGGAAAAGGCATCTTGCGATTTCAATGGGGACCAATAGAGGAATCTTTGGTGCATGTCCCTGCACTTGATGGCAGGCCATGCCTTTTGATGGCTTTGGACTTTGGGAAAGATTTTTTTCTTTTTTTGGTTGTTTTCTGAAGTGTTCATGCCATGTCCCTCATATCTTGCCCCCTAAGTTGTGTCTTCCTCCTTGACTTTTTCCCCTGCTTTTGCAACATCTGTGAGCATAGTTTTGGCACCTTTGGTCCTTTGCACTGCACCTGATATAAACCCTGGCCATTTTCTTAGAGTCACTAAAATTTCCCAAATTTTCTTTTTTTCTCCTCCAATTGCAATTCCTTTGATGTTGACTTCTTTCCAGCGTGTTTGTCGGTCCTTCTTTTCTGTTTTGGCCTTCAGTGGGGGATCAATTTTGGCAAGCTTTGCTGCATGTGCCTGCCCTTGGTGGCGTATGGCCTGCCTGCATTTTGATGGCTTTGACTTTGGGAAAGATTTTTTCTTTTTTTTTTTTTTATTATTTTAAGTATTCATGCCATGTCCCTCATATCTTGCCCCCTAAGTTGTGTCTTCCTCCTTGACTTTTTCCCCTGCTTTTGCAACATCTGTGAGCTTAGTTTTGGCACCTTTTGGTCATTTGCAATGCAGCTGATTTCCTCACAGCCTATTTTTTTGTAGCGACTAAAATTCCCGATTTTCGGCTTTTTTAATTGCATTTCATTTGAACCTATCTCCTTTCCAGAGTGTTTGTAAGCCTTTCTTTTGGGATTCGCAAGATTCCTTTTCCCTTCCCGAAAGGAAATTTCATTTCCTTTCGGGAAGGGAAAAGGAATCTTGCGATTTCAATGGGGACCAATAGAGGAATCTTTGGTGCATGTCCCTGCACTTGATGGCAGGCCATGCCTTTTGATGGCTTTGACTTTGGGAAAGATTTTTTTCTTTTTTTGGTTGTTTTCTGAAGTGTTCATGCCATGTCCCTCATATCTTGCCCCCTAAGTTGTGTCTTCCTCCTTGACTTTTTCCCCTGCTTTTGCAACATCTGTGAGCTTAGTTTTGGCATCTTTTGGTCCTTTGCACTGCACCTGATATAAACCCAGGCCATTTTCTTAGAGTCACTAAATTTCCCAAATATTTCCTTTTTTCTCCTCCAATTGCAATTCCTTTGATGTTGACTCCTTTCCAGCGTGTTTGTAGGTCCTTCTTTTCTGTTTTGGCCTTCAGTGGGGATCAATTTTGGCAAGCTTTGCTGCATGTGCCTGCCCTTGGTGGCGTATGGCCTGCCTGCATTTTGATGGCTTTGACTTTGGGAAAGATTTTTTCTTTTTTTTTTTTTTTTTATTTTAAGTATTCATGCCATGTCCCTCATATCTTGCCCCCTAAGTTTTGTCTTCCTCCTTGACTTTTTCCCCTGCATTTGCAACATCTATGAGCTTAGTTTTGGCACCTTTTGGTCCTTTGCAATGCAGCTGATATAAACCCAGGCCATTTTCTTAGAGTCACTAAATTTCCCAAATTTTCTTTTTTTCTCCTCCAATTGCAAATCCTTTGATGTTTTCTGCATTCCAGAGTGTTTGTAGGTCCTTCTTTTCTGTTTTGGCCTTCAGTGGGGATCAATTTTGGCAAGCTTTGCTGCATGTGCCTGCCCTTGCTGGCATATGGCCTGCCTGCATTTTGATGGCTTTGACTTTGGGAAAGATTTTTTTCTTTTTTTTTTTTTTTTTTTTATTTTAAGTATTCATGCCATGTCCCTCATATCTTGCTCCCTAAGTTGTGTCTTCCTCCTTGACTTTTTCCCCTGCTTTTGCAACATCTGTGAGCTTAGTTTTGGCATCTTTTGGTCCTTTGCACTGCACCTGATAAAACCCAGGCCATTTTCTTAGAGTCACTATATTTCCCAAATTTTCTTTTTTTCTCCTCCAATTGCAATTCCTTTGATGTTGACTCCTTTACAGCGTGTTTGTAGGTCCTTCTTTTCTGTTTTGGCCTTCAGTGGGGATCAATTTTGGCAAGCTTTGCTGCATGTGCCTGGACTTGGTGGCGTATGGCCTGCCTCCATTTTGATGTCTTTGACTTTGGGAAAGATTTTTTCTTTTTTTTTTTTTTTTTATTTTAAGTATTCATGCCATGTCCCTCATATCTTGCCCCCTAAGTTGTGTCTTCCTGCTTGACTTTTTCCCCTGCTTTTGCAACATCTGTGAGCTTACTTTTGGCACCTTTTGGTCCTTTGCAATGCAGCTGATATAAACCCAGGCCATTTTTTTAGAGTCAGTAATTTCCCAAATTTTCTTTTTTTCTCCTCCAATAACAATTCCTTTGATGTTGACTCCTTTCCAGCGTGTTTGTAGGTCCTTCTTTTCTGTTTTGGCCTTCAGTGGGGATCAATTTTGGCAAGCTTTGCTGCATGTGCCTGCCCTTGGTGGCGTATGGCCTGCCTGCATTTTGATGGCTTTGACTTTGGGATAGATTTTTTCTTTTTTTTTTTTTTTTAATTTTAAGTATTCATGCCATGTCCCTCATATCTTGCCCCCTAAGTTGTGTCTTCCTCCTTGACTTTTTCCCCTGCTTTTGCAATATCTGTGAGCTTAGTTTTGCCACCTTTTGGTCCTTTGCAATGCAGCTGATTTCCTCACAGCCTATTTTTTAAGAGACTAAAATTCCCGATTTTCTGCTTTTTTCAATTGCATTTCATTTGAACCTATCTCCTTTCCAGAGTGTTTGTAAGCCTTTCTTTTGGGATTCGCAAGATTCCTTTTCCCTTCCCGAAAGGAAATGAAATTTCCTTTCGGGAAGGGAAAAGGCATCTTGCGATTTCAATGGGGACCAATAGAGGAATCTTTGGTGCATGTCCCTGCACTTGATGGCAGGCCATGCCTTTTGATGGCTTTGACTTTGGGAAAGATTTTTTTCTTTTTTTGGTTGTTTTCTGAAGTGTTCATGCCATGTCCCTCATATCTTGCCCCCTAAGTTGTGTCTTCCTCCTTGACGTTTTCCCCTGCTTTTGCAACATCTGTGAGCTTAGTTTTGGCATTTTTGGTCCTTTGCACTGCACCTGCTAAAAAACCCCAGGCCACTTTCTAAGAGTCACTAAATTTCCCAAATTTTCTTTTTTTCTCCTCCAATTGCAATTCCTTTGATGTTGTCTCCATTCCAGCGTGTTTGTAGGTCCTTCTTTTCTGTTTTGGCATACAGTGGGGATCAATTTTGGCAAGCTTTGCTGCATGTCCCTGCCCTTGCTGGCGTATGGCCTGCCTGCATTTTGATGGCTTTTACTTTGGGAAAGAGTTTTTCTTCTTTTTTTTTTATTATTTTAAGTATTCATGCCATGTCCCTCATATCTTGCTCCCTAAGTTGTGTCTTCCTCCTTGACTTTTTCCCCTGCTTTTGCAACATCTGTGAGCTTAGTTTTGGCACCTTTTGGTCCTTTGCAATGCAGCTGATTTCCTCACAGCCTATTTTTTGTAGCCACTAAAATTCCCGATTTTCGGCTTTTTCAATTGCATTTCATTTGAACCTATCTCCTTTCCAGAGTGTCTGTAAGCCTTTCTTTTGGGATTCGCAAGATTCCTTTTCCCTTCCCGAAAGGAAATTTCATTTCCTTTCGGGAAGGGAAAAGGAATCTTGCGATTTCAATGGGGACCAATAGAGGAATCTTTGGTGCATGTCCCTGCACTTGATGGCAGGCCATGCCTTTTGATGGCTTTGACTTTGGGAAAGACTTTTTTCTTCTTTTTTTTTTTATTATTGTAATTATTCATGCCATGTCCCTCATATCTTGCTCCCTAAGTTGTTTCTTCCTCCTTGACTTTTTCCCCTGCTTTTGCAACATCTGTGAGCTTAGTTTTGGCACCTTTTGGTCCTTTGCAATGCAGCTGATATAAACCCAGGCCATTTTTTTAGAGTCAGTAATTTCCCAAATTTTCTTTTTTTCTCCTCCAATAACAATTCCTTTGATGTTGACTCCTTTCCAGCGTGTTTGTAGGTCCTTCTTTTCTGTTTTGGCCTTCAGTGGGGATCAATTTTTGCAAGCTTTGTTGCATGTGCCTGCCCTTGGTGGCGTATGGCCTGCCTGCATTTTGATGGCTTTGTCTTTGGGAAAGATTTTTTCTTTTTTTTTTTTTTTTTTATTGTAAGTATTCATGCCATGTCCCTCATATCTTGCCCCCTAAGTTGTGTCTTCCTCCTTGACTTTTTCCCCTGCTTTTGCAACATCTGTGAGCTTAGTTTTTGCATCCTTTTGGTCCTTTGCAATGCAGCTGATTTCCTCACAGCCTATTTTTTGTAGCCACTAAAATTCCCGATTTTCGGCTTTTTCAATTGCATTTCATTTGAACCTATCTCCTTTCCAGAGTGTCTGTAAGCCTTTCTTTTGGGATTCGCAAGATTCCTTTTCCCTTCCCGAAAGGAAATTTCATTTCCTTTCGGGAAGGGAAAAGGAATCTTGCGATTTCAATGGGGACCAAGAGAGGAATCATTGGTGCATGTCCCTGCACTTGATGGCAGGCCATGCCTTTTGATGGCTTTGACTTTGGGAAAGATTTTTTTCTTTTTTTGGTTGTTTTCTGAAGTGTTCATGCCATGTCCCTCATATCTTGCCCCCTAAGTTGTGTCTTCCTCCTTGACTTTTTCCCCTGCTTTTGCAACATCTGTGAGCTTAGTTTTGGCATCTTTTGGTCCTTTGCACTGCACCTGATATAAACCCTGGCCATTTTCTTAGAGTCACTAAATTTCCCAAATTTTCTTTTTTTCTCCTCCAATTGCAAGTCCTTTGAGGTTGACTCCTTTCCAGCGTGTTTGTAGGTCCTTCTTTTCTGTTTTGGCCTTCAGTGGGGATCAATTTTGGCAAGCTTTGCTGCATGTGCCTGCCCTTGCTGGCGTATGGCCTGCCTGCATTTTGATGGCTTTGACTTTGGGAAAGATTTTCCTTTTTTTTTTTTTTATTTTTTTAAGTATTCATGCCATGTCCCTCATATCTTGCCCCCTAAGTTGTGTCTTCCTCCTTGACTTTTTCCCCTGCTTTTGCAACATCTGTGAGCTTAGTTTTGGCACCTTTTGGTCCTTTGCAATGCAGCTGATATAAACCCAGGCCATTTCCTTAGAGTCACTAAATTTCCCAAATTTTCTTTTTTTCTCCTCCAATTGCAAATCCTTTGATGTTGTCTCCATTCCAGCGTGTTTGTGGGTCCTTCTTTTCTGTTTTGGCCTTCAGTGCGGATCAATTTTTGCAAGCTTTGCTGCATGTGCCTTCCCTTGGTGGCGTATGGCCTGCCTGCATTTTGATGGCTTTGACTTTGGGAAAGATTTTTTTCTTTTTTTTTTTTTTTTTTTTGTTTTAAGTATTCATGCCATGTCCCTCATATCTTGCCCCCTAAGTTGTGTCTTCCTCCTTGACTTTTTCCCCTGCTTTTGCAACAGCTGTGAGCTTAGTTTTGGCATCTTTTGGTCCTTTGCACTGCACCTGATAAAACTCCAGGCCACTTTCCAAGAGTCACTCAATTTCCCAAATTTTCTTTTTTTCTCCTCCAATTGCAATTCCTTTGATGTTGACTCCTTTCCAGCGTGTTTGTAGGTCCTTCTTTTCTGTTTTGGCCTTCAGTGGGGATCAATTTTGGCAAGTTTTGCTGCATGTGCCTGCCCTTGGTGGCGAATGGCCTGCCTGTATTTTGATGGCTTTGACTTTTGGAAAGATTTTTTCTTTTTTTTTTTTAATATTTTAAGTATTCATGCCATGTCCCTCATATCTTGCCCCCTAAGTTGTGTCTTCATCCTTGACTTTTTCCCCTGCTTTTGCAACATCTGTGAGCTTAGTTTTTCCACCTTTTGGTCCTTTGCAATGCAGCTGATTTCCTCACAGCCTATTTTTTGAAGAGACTAAAATTCCAGATTTTCTGCTTTTTTCAATTGCATTTCATTTGAACCTATCTCCTTTCCAGAGTGTTTGTAAGCCTTTCTTTTGGGATTCGCAAGATTCCTTTTCCCTTCCCGAAAGGAAATTTGATTTCCTTTCGGGAAGGGAAAAGGCATCTTGCGATTTCAATGGGGACCAATAGAGGAATCTTTGGTGCATGTCCCTGCACTTGATGGCAGGCGATGCCTTTTGATGGCTTTGACTTTGGGAAAGATTTTTTTCTTTTTTTGGTTGTTTTCTGAAGTGTTCATGCCATGTCCCTCATATCTTGCCCCCTAAGTTGTGTTTTCCTCCTTGACTTTTTCCCCTGCTTTTGCAACATCTGTGAGCTTAGTTTTGGCATCTTTTGGTCCTTTGCAATGCACCTGATATAAACCCAGGCCATTTTTTTAGAGTCAGTAATTTCCCTAATTATCTTTTTTTCTCCTCCAATTGCGAATCCTTTGATCTTGTCTCCATTCCAGCGTCTTTGTAGGCCTTTCTTTTCTGATTTGGCCTTCAATGGGGATCAGTTTTGGCAAGCTTTGCTGCATGTGCCTGCACTTGCTGGCGTATGGCCTGCCTGCATTTTGATGGCTTTGACTTTGGGAAAGATTTTTTCTATTTTTTTTTTTTATTATTTTAAGTATTCATGCCATGTCCCTCACATCTTGTCCCCTAAGTTGTGTCTTCCTCCTTGACTTTTTCCCCTGCTTTTGCAACATCTGTGAGCTTAGTTTTGGCATCTTTGGTCCTTTGCACTGCACATGATATACTGCCAGGCCATTTTCATAGAGTCACTTAATTTACAAAATTTTCTTTTTTTCTCCTCCAATTGCAATTCCTTTGATGTTGACTCCTTTCCAGCGTGTTTGTTGGTCCTTCTTTTCTGTTTTGGCCTTCAGTGGGGATCAATTTTGGCAAGCTTTGCTGCATGTTCCTGCCCTTGGTGGCGTATGGCCTGCCTGCATTTTGATGGCTTTGACTTTGGGAAAGATTTTTTCTTTTTTTTTTTTTTTGTTTGTTTTAAGTATTCATGCCATGTCCCTCATATCTTGCCCCCTAAGTTGTGTCTTCCTCCTTGACTTTTTCCCCTGCTTTTGCAACATCTGTGAGCTTAGTTTTAGCATCTTTTGGTCCTTTGCACTGCACCTGATAAAACCCAGGCCATTTTCTTAGAGTCACTAAATTTCCCAAATTTTCTTTTTTTCTCCTCCAATTGCAATTCCTTTGATGTTGACTCCTTTCCAGCGTGTTTGTAGGTTCTTCTTTTCTGTTTTGGCCTTCAGTGGGGATCAATTTTGGCAAGCTTTGCTGCATGTGCCTGCCCTTGGTGGCGTATGGCCTGCCTGCATTTTGATGGCTTTGACTTTGGGAAAAATTTTTTCTTTTTTTTTTTTTTATTTTTTTAATTATTCATGCCATGTCCCTCATATCTTGCCCCCTAAGTTGTGTCTTCCTCCTTGACTTTTTCCCCTGCTTTTGCAACATCTGTGAGCTTAGTTTTGGCACATTTTGGTCCTTTCAATGCAGCTGATACAAAACCAGACCATTTTTTTAGAGTCAGAAATTTCCCAAATTTTCTTTTTTTCTCCTCCAATTGCTAATCCTTTGATGCTGTCTCCATTCCAGCGTGTTTGTAGGTCCTTCTTTTCTGTTTTGGCCTTCAGTGGGGATCAATTTTGGCAAGCTTTGCTGCATATGCCTGCCCTTGGTGGCGTATGGCCTGCCTGCATTTTTATGGCTTTGACTTTGGGAAGGATTTTTATCTTTTTTTTTTTTTTGTTTGTTTTAAGTATTCATGCCATGTCCTTCATATCTTGCCCCCTAAGTTGTGTCTTCCTCCTTGACTTTTTCCCCTGCTTTTGCAACATCTGTGAGCTTAGTTTTGGCATCTTTTGGTCCTTTGCACTGCACCTGATAAAACTCCAGGCCACTTTCTAAGAGTCACTCAATTTCCCAAATTTTCTTTTTTTCTCCTCCAATTGCAATTCCTTTGATGTTGACTCCTTTCCAGCGTGTTTGTAGGTCCTTCTTTTCTGTTTTGGCCTTCAGTGGGGATCAATTTTGGCAAGCTTTGCTGCATGTGCCTGCCCTTGGTGGCATATGGCCTGCCTGCATTTTGATGGCTTTGACTTTGGGAAAGATTTTTTCTTTTTTTTTTTATTATTTTAAGTATTCATGCCATGTCCCTCATATCTTGCCCCCTAAGTTGTGTCTTCCTCCTTGACTTTTTCCCCTGCTTTTGCAACATCTGTGAGCTTAGTTTTGGCACCTTTTGGTCCTTTGCAATGCAGCTGATTTCCTCACAGCCTATTTTTTGAAGAGACTAAAATTCCAGATTTTCTGCTTTTTTCAATTGCATTTCATTTGAACCTATCTCCTTTCCAGAGTGTTTGTAAGCCTTTCTTTTGGGATTCGCAAGATTCCTTTTCCCTTCCCGAAAGGAAATTTGATTTCCTTTCGGGAAGGGAAAAGGCATCTTGCGATTTCAATGGGGACCAATAGAGGAATCTTTGGTGCATGTCCCTGCACTTGATGGCAGGCGATGCCTTTTGATGGCTTTGACTTTGGGAAAGATTTTTTTCTTTTTTTGGTTGTTTTCTGAAGGGTTCATGCCATGTCCCTCATATCTTGCCCCCTAAGTTGTGTTTTCCTCCTTGACTTTTTCCCCTGCTTTTGCAACATCTGTGAGCTTAGTTTTGGCATCTTTTGGTCCTTTGCAATGCACCTGATATAAACCCAGGCCATTTTTTTAGAGTCAGTAATTTCCCTAATTATCTTTTTTTCTCCTCCAATTGCGAATCCTTTGATCTTGTCTCCATTCCAGCGTCTTTGTAGGCCTTTCTTTTCTGTTTTGGCCTTCAATGGGGATCAGTTTTGGCAAGCTTTGCTGCATGTGCCTGCACTTGCTGGCGTATGGCCTGCCTGCATTTTGATGGCTTTGACTTTGGGAAAGATTTTTTCTATTTTTTTTTTTTTATTATTTTAAGTATTCATGCCATGTCCCTCATATCTTGCCCCCTAAGTTGTGTCTTCCTCCTTGACTTTTTCCCCTGCTTTTGCAACATCTGTGAGCTTAGTTTTGGCATCTTTGGTCCTTTGCACTGCACATGATATACTGCCAGGCCATTTTCATAGAGTCACTTAATTTGCAAAATTTTCTTTTTTTCTCCACCAATTGCAAGTCCTTTGATGTTGACTCCTTTCCAGCGTGTTTGTTGGTCCTTCTTTTCTGTTTTGGCCTTCAGTGGGGATCAATTTTGGCAAGCTTTGCTGCATGTTCCTGCCCTTGGTGGCGTATGGCCTGCCTGCATTTTGATGGCTTTGACTTTGGGAAAGATTTTTTTCTTTTTTTTTTTTTTTTTTGTTTTAAGTATTCATGCCATGTCCCTCACATCTTGCTCCCTAAGTTGTGTCTTCCTCCTTGACTTTTTCCCCTGCTTTTGCAACATCTGTGAGCTTAGTTTTGCCACGTTTTGGTCCTTTGCAATGCAGCTGATTTCCTCACAGCCTTTTTGAAGAGACTAAAATTCCCGATTTTCTGCTTTTTTCAATTGCATTTCATTTGAACCTATCTCCTTTCCAGAGTGTTTGTAAGCCTTTCTTTTGGGATTCGCAAGATTCCTTTTCCCTTCCCGAAAGGAAATTTGATTTCCTTTCGGGAAGGGAAAAGGCATCTTGCGATTTCAATGGGGACCAATAGAGGAATCTTTGGTGCAAGTCCCTGCACTTGATGGCAGGCCATGCCTTTTGATGGCTTTGACTTTGGGAAAGATTTTTTTCTTTTTTTGGTTGTTTTTTCTGAAGGGTTCATGCCATGTCCCTCATATCTTGCCCCCTAAGTTGTGTTTTCCTCCTTGACTTTTTCCCCTGCTTTTGCAACATCTGTGAGCTTAGTTTTGGCATCTTTTGGTCCTTTGCAATGCACCTGATATAAACCCAGGCCATTTTTTTAGAGTCAGTAATTTCCCTAATTATCTTTTTTTCTCCTCCAATTGCGAATCCTTTCATCTTGTCTCCATTCCAGCGTCTTTGTAGGCCTTTCTTTTCTGTTTTGGCCTTCAATGGGGATCAATTTTGGCAAGCTTTGCTGCATGTGCCTGCACTTGCTGGCGTATGGCCTGCCTGCATTTTGATGGCTTTGACTTTGGGAAAGATTTTTTCTATATTTTTTTTTTATTATTTTAAGTATTCATGCCATGTCCCTCACATCTTGCCCCCTAAGTTGTCTCTTCCTCCTTGACTTTTTCCCCTGCTTTTGCAACATCTGTGAGCTTAGTTTTGGCATCTTTGGTCCTTTGCACTGCACATGATATACTGCCAGGCCATTTTCATAGAGTCACTTAATTTGCAAAATTTTCTTTTTTTCTCCTCCAATTGCAATTCCTTTGATGTTGACTCCTTTCCAGCGTGTTTGTTGGTCCTTCTTTTCTGTTTTGGCCTTCAGTGGGGATCAATTTTGGCAAGCTTTGCTGCATGTTCCTGCCCTTGGTGGCGTATGGCCTGCCTGCATTTTGATGGCTTTGACTTTGGGAAAGATTTTTTTCTTTTTTTTTTTTTTTTTTGTTTTAAGTATTCATGCCATGTCCCTCACATCTTGCTCCCTAAGTTGTGTCTTCCTCCTTGACTTTTTCCCCTGCTTTTGCAACATCTGTGAGCTTAGTTTTGCCACGTTTTGGTCCTTTGCAATGCAGCTGATTTCCTCACAGCCTATTTTTTGAAGAGACTAAAATTCCCGATTTTCTGCTTTTTTCAATTGCATTTCATTTGAACCTATCTCCTTTCCAGAGTGTTTGTAAGCCTTTCTTTTGGGATTCGCAAGATTCCTTTTCCCTTCCCGAAAGGAAATTTCATTTCCTTTCGGGAAGGGAAAAGGCATCTTGCGAATTCAATGGGGACCAATAGAGGAATCTTTGGTGCATGTCCCTGCACTTGATGGCAGGCCATGCCTTTTGATGGCTTTGACTTTGGGAAAGATTTTTTTCTTTTTTTGGTTGTTTTCTGAAGGGTTCATGCCATGTCCCTCATATCTTGCCCCCTAAGTTGTGTTTTCCTCCTTGACTTTTTCCCCTGCTTTTGCAACATCTGTGAGCTTAGTTTTGGCATCTTCTGGTCCTTTGCAATGCACCTGATATAAACCCAGGCCATTTTTTTAGAGTCAGTAATTTCCCTAATTATCTTTTTTTCTCCTCCAATTGCGAATCCTTTCATCTTGACTCCATTCCAGCGTCTTTGTAGGCCTTTCTTTTCTGTTTTGGCCTTCAATGGGGATCAATTTTGGCAAGCTTTGCTGCATGTGCCTGCACTTGCTGGCGTATGGCCTGCCTGCATTTTGATGGCTTTGACTTTGGGAAAGATTTTTTCTATATTTTTTTTTTTATTATTTTAAGTATTCATGCCATGTCCCTCACATCTTGTCCCCTAAGTTGTGTCTTCCTCCTTGACTTTTTCCCCTGCTTTTGCAACATCTGTGAGCTTAGTTTTGGCATCTTTGGTCCTTTGCACTGCACATGATATACTGCCAGGCCATTTTCATAGAGTCACTTAATTTGCAAAATTTTCTTTTTTTCTCCTCCAATTGCAATTCCTTTGATGTTGACTCCTTTCCAGCGTGTTTGTTGGTCCTTCTTTTCTGTTTTGGCCTTCAGTGGGGATCAATTTTGGCAAGCTTTGCTGCATGTTCCTGCCCTTGGTGGCGTATGGCCTGCCTGCATTTTGATGGCTTTGACTTTGGGAAAGATTTTTTTTCTTTTTTTTTTTTTTTTTTGTTTTAAGTATTCATGCCATGTCCCTCACATCTTGCTCCCTAAGTTGTGTCTTCCTCCTTGACTTTTTCCCCTGCTTTTGCAACATCTGTGAGCTTAGTTTTGGCACCTTTTGGTCCTTTGCAATGCAGCTGATTTCCTCACAGCCTATTTTTTGAAGAGACTAAAATTCCCGATTTTCGGCTTTTTTCAATTGCATTTCATTTGAACCAATCTCCTTTCCAGAGTGTTTGTAAGCCTTTCTTTTGGGATTCGCAAGATTCCTTTTCCCTTCCCGAAAGGAAATTTCATTTCCTTTCGGGAAGGGAAAAGGCATCTTGCGATTTCAATGGAGACCAATAGAGGAATCTTTGGTGCATGCCCCTGCACTTGATGGCAGGCCATGCCTTTTGATGGCCTTGAATTTGGGAAAGATTTTTTTCTTTTTTTGGTTGTTTTCTGAAGGGTTCATGCCATGTCCCTCATATCTTGCCCCCTTAGTTGTGTCTTCCTCCTTGACTTTTTCCCCTGCTTTTGCAACATCTGTGAGCTTAGTTTTGGCATCTTTTGGTCCTTTGCACTGCACCTGATAAAACTCCAGGCCACTTTCTAAGAGTCACTCAATTTCCCAAATTTTCTTTTTTTCTCCTCCAATTGCAATTCCTTTGATGTTGACTCCTTTCCAGCGTGTTTGTAGGTCCTTCTTTTCTGTTTTGGCCTTCAGTGGGGATCAATTTTGGCAAGCTTTGCTGCATGTGCCTGCCCTTGGTGGCGTATGGCCTGCCTGCATTTTGATGGCTTTGAATTTGGGAAAGATTTTTTCTATTTTTTTTTTTTTGTTTGTTTTAAGTATTCATGCCATGTCCTTCATATCTTGCCCCCTAAGTTGTGTCTTCCTCCTTGACTTTTTCCCCTGCTTTTGCAACATCTGTGAGCTTAGTTTTGGCACCTTTTGGTCCTTTGCACTGCACCTGATAAAACCCCCAGGCCATTTTCTTAGAGTCACTAAATTCCCCAAATTTTCTTTTTTTCTCCTCCAATTGCAATTCCTTTGATGTTGTCTCCATTCCAGCGTGTTTGCAAGTCCTTCTTTTCTGTTTTGGCCTTCAGTGGGGATCAATTTTGGCAAGCTTTGCTGCATGTGCCTGCCCTTGGTGGCGTATGGCCTGCCTGCATTTTGATGGCTTTGACTTTTGGAAAGATTTTTTCTTTTTTTTTTTTTTTTATTATTTTAAGTATTCATGCCATGTCCCTCATATCTTGCCCCCTAAGTTGTGTCTTCCTCCTTGACTTTTTCCCCTGCTTTTGCAACATCTGTGAGCTTAGTTTGGCCACCTTTTTGTCCTTTGCAATGCAGCTGATTTCCTCACAGCCTATTTTTTGAAGAGACTAAAATTCCCAATTTTCTGCTTTTTTCAATTGCATTTCATTTGAACCTATCTCCTTTCCAGAGTGTTTGTAAGCCTTTCTTTTGGGATTCGCAAGATTCCTTTTCCCTTCCCGAAAGGAAATTTCATTTCCTTTCGGGAAGGGAAAAGGCATCTTGCGATTTCAATGGGGACCAATAGAGGAATCTTTGGTCCATGTCCCTGCACTTGATGGAGGGGATGCCTTTTGACGGCTTTGACTTTGGGAAAGAGTTTTTTCTTTTTTTGGTTGTTTTCTGAAGTGTTCATGCCATGTCCCTCATATCTTGCCCCCTAAGTTGTGTCTTCCTCCTTGACTTTTTCCCAAGCTTTTGCAACATCTGTGAGCTTAGTTTTGGCATCTTTTGGTCCTTTGCAATGCACCTGATATAAACCCAGGCCATTTTTTTAGAGTCAGTAATTTCCCTAATTATCATTTTTTCTCCTCCAATTGCGAATCCTTTGATCTTGTCTCCATTCCAGCGTCTTTGTAGGGCTTTCTTTTCTGTTTTGGCCTTCAGTGGGGATCAATTTTGGCAAGCTTTGCTGCATGTGCCTGCACTTGCTGGCGTATGGCCTGCCTGCATTTTGATGGCTTTGACTTTGGGAAAGATTTTTTCTATATTTTTTTTTTTATTATTTTAAGTATTCATGCCATGTCCCTCACATCTTGCCCCCTAAGTTGTGTTTTCCTCCTTGACTTTTTCCCCTGCTTTTGCAACATCTGTGAGCTTAGTTTTGGCATCTTTGGTCCTTTGCACTGCACCTGATAAAACCCAGGCCATTTTCATAGAGTCACTTAATTTCCCAAATTTTATTTTTTTCTCCTCCAATTGCAAATCCTTTGATGTTGACTCCTTTCCAGCGTGTTTGTAGGTCCTTTTTACTGTTTTGGCCTTCAGTGGGGATCAATTTTGGCAAGCTTTGCTGCATGTGCCTGCCCTTGCTGGCGTATGGCCTGCCTGCATTTTGATGGCTTTGACTTTGGGAAAGATTTTTTCTATTTTTTTTTTTTTGTTTGTTTTAAGTATTCATGCCATGTCCTTCATATCTTGCCCCCTAAGTTGTGTCTTCCTCCTTGACTTTTTCCCCTGCTTTTGCAACATCTGTGAGCTTAGCTTTGCCACCTTTTGGTCCTTTGAAATGCAGCTGATTTCCTCACAGCCTATTTTTTGAAGAGACTAAAATTCCCGATTTTCTGCTTTTTTCAATTGCATTTCATTTGAACCTATCTCCTTTCCAGAGTGTTTGTAAGCCTTTCTTTTGGGATCCGCAAGATTCCTTTTCCCTTCCCGAAAGGAAATTTCATTTCCTTTCGGGAAGGGAAAAGGAATCTTGCGATTTCAATGGGGACCAATAGAGGAATTTTTGGTGCATGTCCCTGCACTTGATTGCAGGCCATGCCTTTTGATGGCTTTGACTTTGGGAAAGATTTTTTTTTTTTTTTTGTTGTTTTCTGAAGTGTTCATGCCATGTCCCTCATATCTTGCCCCCTAAGTTGTGTCTTCCTCCTTGACTTTTTCCCCTGCTTTTGCAACATCTGTGAGCTTAGTTTTGGCATCTTTTGGTCCTTTGCACTGCACCTGATAAAACCCAGGCCATTTTCTTAGAGTCACTCAATTTCCCGAATTTTCTTTTTTTCTCCTCCAATTGCAATTCCTTTGATGTTGACTCCTTTCCAGCGTGTTTGTAGGTCCTTCTTTTCTGTTTTGGCCTTCAGTGGGGATCAATTTTGGCAAGCTTTGCTGCATGTGCCTGCCCTTGGTGGCGTATGGCCTGCCTGCATTTTGATGGCTTTGAATTTGGGAAAGATTTTTTCTATTTTTTTTTTTTTGTTTGTTTTAAGTATTCATGCCATGTCCTTCATATCTTGCCCCCTAAGTTGTGTCTTCCTCCTTGACTTTTTCCCCTGCTTTTGCAACATCTGTGAGCTTAGTTTTGGCACCTTTTGGTCCTTTGCACTGCACCTGATAAAACCCCAGGCCATTTTCTTAGAGTCACTAAATTCCCCAAATTTTCTTTTTTTCTCCTCCAATTGCAATTCCTTTGATGTTGTCTCCATTCCAGCGTGTTTGCAAGTCCTTCTTTTCTGTTTTGGCCTTCAGTGGGGATCAATTTTGGCAAGCTTTGCTGCATGTGCCTGCCCTTGGTGGCGTATGGCCTGCCTGCATTTTGATGGCTTTGACTTTTGGAAAGATTTTTTCTTTTTTTTTTTTTTTTATTATTTTAAGTATTCATGCCATGTCCCTCATATCTTGCCCCCTAAGTTGTGTCTTCCTCCTTGACTTTTTCCCCTGCTTTTGCAACATCTGTGAGCTTAGTTTGGCCACCTTTTTGTCCTTTGCAATGCAGCTGATTTCCTCACAGCCTATTTTTTGAAGAGACTAAAATTCCCAATTTTCTGCTTTTTTCAATTGCATTTCATTTGAACCTATCTCCTTTCCAGAGTGTTTGTAAGCCTTTCTTTTGGGATTCGCAAGATTCCTTTTCCCTTCCCGAAAGGAAATTTCATTTCCTTTCGGGAAGGGAAAAGGCATCTTGCGATTTCAATGGGGACCAATAGAGGAATCTTTGGTCCATGTCCCTGCACTTGATGGAGGCGATGCCTTTTGACGGCTTTGACTTTGGGAAAGAGTTTTTTCTTTTTTTGGTTGTTTTCTGAAGTGTTCATGCCATGTCCCTCATATCTTGCCCCCTAAGTTGTGTCTTCCTCCTTGACTTTTTCCCAAGCTTTTGCAACATCTGTGAGCTTAGTTTTGGCATCTTTTGGTCCTTTGCAATGCACCTGATATAAACCCAGGCCATTTTTTTAGAGTCAGTAATTTCCCTAATTATCATTTTTTCTCCTCCAATTGCGAATCCTTTGATCTTGTCTCCATTCCAGCGTCTTTGTAGGGCTTTCTTTTCTGTTTTGGCCTTCAGTGGGGATCAATTTTGGCAAGCTTTGCTGCATGTGCCTGCACTTGCTGGCGTATGGCCTGCCTGCATTTTGATGGCTTTGACTTTGGGAAAGATTTTTTCTATATTTTTTTTTTTTATTATTTTAAGTATTCATGCCATGTCCCTCACATCTTGCCCCCTAAGTTGTGTCTTCCTCCTTGACTTTTTCCCCTGCTTTTGCAACATCTGTGAGCTTAGTTTTGGCATCTTTGGTCCTTTGCACTGCACCTGATAAAACCCAGGCCATTTTCATAGAGTCACTTAATTTCCCAAATTTTATTTTTTTCTCCTCCAATTGCAAATCCTTTGATGTTGACTCCTTTCCAGCGTGTTTGTAGGTCCTTTTTACTGTTTTGGCCTTCAGTGGGGATCAATTTTGGCAAGCTTTGCTGCATGTGCCTGCCCTTGCTGGCGTATGGCCTGCCTGCATTTTGATGGCTTTGACTTTGGGAAAGATTTTTTCTATTTTTTTTTTTTTGTTTGTTTTAAGTATTCATGCCATGTCCTTCATATCTTGCCCCCTAAGTTGTGTCTTCCTCCTTGACTTTTTCCCCTGCTTTTGCAACATCTGTGAGCTTAGCTTTGCCACCTTTTGGTCCTTTGAAATGCAGCTGATTTCCTCACAGCCTATTTTTTGAAGAGACTAAAATTCCCGATTTTCTGCTTTTTTCAATTGCATTTCATTTGAACCTATCTCCTTTCCAGAGTGTTTGTAAGCCTTTCTTTTGGGATCCGCAAGATTCCTTTTCCCTTCCCGAAAGGAAATTTCATTTCCTTTCGGGAAGGGAAAAGGAATCTTGCGATTTCAATGGGGACCAATAGAGGAATTTTTGGTGCATGTCCCTGCACTTGATTGCAGGCCATGCCTTTTGATGGCTTTGACTTTGGGAAAGATTTTTTTTTTTTTTTGTTGTTTTCTGAAGTGTTCATGCCATGTCCCTCATATCTTGCCCCCTAAGTTGTGTCTTCCTCCTTGACTTTTTCCCCTGCTTTTGCAACATCTGTGAGCTTAGTTTTGGCATCTTTTGGTCCTTTGCACTGCACCTGATAAAACCCAGGCCATTTTCTTAGAGTCACTCAATTTCCCGAATTTTCTTTTTTTCTCCTCCAATTGCAATTCCTTTGATGTTGACTCCTTTCCAGCGTGTTTGTAGGTCCTTCTTTTCTGTTTTGGCCTTCAGTGGGGATCAATTTTGGCAAGCTTTGCTGCATGTGCCTGCCCTTGCTGGCGTATGGCCTGCCTTCATTTTGATGGCCTTGCCTTTGGGAAAGATTTTTTATTTTTTTTTTTTCATTATTTTAAGTATTCATGCCATGTCCCTCATATCTTGCCCCCTAAGTTGTGTCTTCCTCCTTGACTTTTTCCCCTGCTTTTGCAACATCTGTGAGCTTAGTTTTGGCATCTTTTGGTCCTTTGCACTGCACCTGATATAAACCCAGGCCATTTTCTTAGAGTCACTAAATTTCCCAAATTTTCTTTTTTTCTCCTCCAATTGCAATTCCTTTGATGTTGACTCCTTTCCAGCGTGTTTGTAGGTCCTTCTTTTCTGTTTTGGCCTTCAGTGGGGATCAAATTTGGCAAGCTTTGCTGCATGTGCCTGCCCTTGGTGGCGTATGGCCTGCCTGCATTTTGATGGCCTTGCCTTTGGGAAAGATTTTTTCTTTTTTTTTTTTTTTAATATTTTAAGTATTCATGCCATGTCCCTCATATCTTGCCCCCTAAGTTGTGTCTTCCTCCTTGACTTTTTCCCCTGCTTTTGCAACATCTGTGAGCTTAGTTTTGGCACCTTTTGGTCCTTTGCACTGCACCTGATAAAACCCCAGGCCATTTTCTTAGAGTCACTAAATTTCCCAAATTTCTTTTTTTCTCCTCCAATTGCAATTCCTTTGATGTTGACTCCTTTCCAGCGTGTTTGTAGGTCCTTCTTTTCTGTTTTGTCCTTCAGTGGGATCAATTTTGGCAAGCTTTGCTGCATGTGCCTGCACTTGCTGGCGTATGGCCTGCCTGCATTTTGATGGCTTTGACTTTGGGAAAGATTTTTTCTTTTTTTTTTTTCATTATTTTAAGTATTCATGACATGTCCCTCATATCTTGCCCCCTAAGTTGTGTCTTCCTCCTTGACTTTTTCCCCAGCTTTTGCAACATCTGTGTGCTTAGTTTTGGCACCTTTTGGTCCCTTGCAATGCAGCTGATTTCCTCACAGCCTATTTTTTGAAGATACTAAAATTCCCGATTTTCTGCTTTTTTCAATTGCAATTCCTTTGAACCTATCGCCTTTCCAGAGTGTTTGTAAGCCTTTCTTTTGGGATTCGCAAGATGCCTTTTCCCTTCCCGAAAGGAAATGGAATTTCCTTTCGGGAAGGGAAAAGGCATCTTGCGATTTCAATGGGGACCAATAGAGGAATCTTTGGTCCATGTCCCTGCACTTGATGGCAGGCGATGCCTTTTGACGGCTTTGACTTTGGGAAAGAGTTTTTTCTTTTTTTGGTTGTTTTCTGAATTGTTCATGCCATGTCCCTCATATCTTGCCCCCTAAGTTGTGTCTTCCTCCTTGACTTTTTCCCAAGCTTTTGCAACATCTGTGAGCTTAGTTTTGGCATCTTTTGGTCCTTTGCAATGCACCTGATATAAACCCAGGCCATTTTTTTAGAGTCAGTAATTTCCCTAATTATCTTTTTTTCTCCTCCAATTGCGAATCCTTTGATCTTGTCTCCATTCCAGCGTCTTTGTAGGGCTTTCTTTTCTGTTTTGGCCTTCAGTGGGGATCAATTTTGGCAAGCTTTGCTGCATGTGCCTGCACTTGCTGGCGTATGGCCTGCCTGCATTTTGATGGCTTTGACTTTGGGAAAGATTTTTTCTATATTTTTTTTTTTATTATTTTAAGTATTCATGCCATGTCCCTCACATCTTGCCCCCTAAGTTGTGTTTTCCTCCTTGACTTTTTCCCCTGCTTTTGCAACATCTGTGAGCTTAGTTTTGGCATCTTTGGTCCTTTGCACTGCACCTGATAAAACCCAGGCCATTTTCATAGAGTCACTTAATTTCCCAAATTTTATTTTTTTCTCCTCCAATTGCAAATCCTTTGATGTTGACTCCTTTCCAGCGTGTTTGTAGGTCCTTCTTTACTGTTTTGGCCTTCAGTGGGGATCAATTTTCGCAAGCTTTGCTGCATGTGCCTGCCCTTGCTGGCGTATGGCCTGCCTGCATTTTGATGGCTTTGACTTTGGGAAAGATTTTTTCTATTTTTTTTTTTTTGTTTGTTTTAAGTATTCATGCCATGTCCTTCATATCTTGCCCCCTAAGTTGTGTCTTCCTCCTTGACTTTTTCCCCTGCTTTTGCAACATCTGTGAGCTTAGCTTTGCCACCTTTTGGTCCTTTGCAATGCAGCTGATTTCCTCACAGCCTATTTTTTGAAGAGACTAAAATTCCCGATTTTCTGCTTTTTTCAATTGCATTTCATTTGAACCTATCTCCTTTCCAGAGTGTCTGTAAGCCTTTCTTTTGGGATCCGCAAGATTCCTTTTCCCTTCCCGAAAGGAAATTTCATTTCCTTTCGGGAAGGGAAAAGGAATCTTGCGATTTCAATGGGGACCAATAGAGGAATTTTTGGTGCATGTCCCTGCACTTGATTGCAGGCCATGCCTTTTGATGGCTTTGACTTTGGGAAAGATTTTTTTTTTTTTTTTGTTGTTTTCTGAAGTGTTCATGCCATGTCCCTCATATCTTGCCCCCTAAGTTGTGTCTTCCTCCTTGACTTTTTCCCCTGCTTTTGCAACATCTGTGAGCTTAGTTTTGGCATCTTTTGGTCCTTTGCACTGCACCTGATAAAACCCAGGCCATTTTCTTAGAGTCACTAAATTTCCCAAATTTTCTTTTTTTCTCCCCCAATTGCAATTCCTTTGATGTTGACTCCTTTCCAGCGTGTTTGTAGGTCCTTCTTTACTGTTTTGGCCTTCAGTGGGGATCAATTTTGGCAAGCTTTGCTGCATGTGCCTGCCCTTGCTGGCGTATGGCCTGCCTGCATTTTGATGGCTTTGACTTTGGGAAAGATTTTTTCTATTTTTTTTTTTTGTTTGTTTTAAATATTCATGCCATGTCCTTCATATCTTGCCCCCTAAGTTGTGTCTTCGTCCTTGACTTTTTCCCCTGCTTTTGCAACATCTGTGGGCTTAGTTTTGGCACCTTTTGGTCCTTTGCAATGCAGCTGATACAAAACCAGACCATTTTTTTAGAGTCAGAAATTTCCCAAATTTTCTTTTTTTCTCCTCCAATTGCAAATCCTTTGATGTTGTCTCCATTCCAGCGTGTTTGTAAGTCCTTCTTTTCTGTTTTGGCCTTCAGTGGGGATCAATTTTGGCAAGCTTTGCTGCATATGCCTGCCCTTGGTGGCGTATGGCCTGCCTCCATTTTGATGGCTTTGACTTTGGGAAAGATTTTTTTCTTTTTTTTTTTTTTTTTGTTTTATGTATTCATGCCATCTCCCTCATATCTTGCCCCCTAAGATGTGTCTTCCTCCTTGACTTTTTCCCCTGCTTTTGCAACATCTGTGAGCTTAGTTTTGCCACCTTTTGGTCCTTTGCAATGCAGCTGATATAAACCCAGGCCATTTTCTTAGAGTCACTAAATTTCCCAAATTTTCTTTTTTTCTCCTCCAATTGCAAATCCTTTGATGTTGTCTCCATTCCAGCGTGTTTGTAGGTCCTTCTTTTCTGTTTTGGCCTTCAGTGGGGATCAATTTTGGCAAGCTTTGCTGCATGTGCCTGCCCTTGGTGGCGTATGGCCTGCCTGCATTTTGATGGCTTTGACTTTGGGAAAGATTTTTTCTTTTTTTTTTTTTTTGTTTTAAGTATTCATGCCATGTCCCTCATATCTTGGCCCCTAAGTTGTGTCTTCCTCCTTGACTTTTTCCCCTGCTTTTGCAACATTTGTGAGCTTAGTTTTGGCATCTTTTGGTCCTTTGCACTGCACCTGATATAAACCCAGGCCATTTTCTTAGAGTCTCTAAATTTCCAAAATTTTCTTTTTTTCTCTTCCAATTGCAATTCCTTTGATGTTGACTCCTTTCCAGCGTGTTTGTAGGTCCTTCTTTTCTGTTTTGGCCTTCAGTGGGGATCAATGTTGGCAAGCTTTGCTGCATGTGCCTGCCCTTGGTGGCGTATGGCCTGCCTGCATTTTGATGGCTTTGACTTTGGGAAAGATTTTTTTCTTTTTTTTTTTATTTAATATTTTAAGTATTCATGCCTTGTCCCTCATATCTTGCCCCCTAAGTTGTGTCTTCCTACTTGACTTTTTCCCCTGCTTTTGCAATATCTGTGAGCTTAGTTTTGGCACCTTTTGGTCCATTGCAATGCAGCTGATTTCCTCACAGCCTATTTTTTGAAGAGACTAAAATTCCCGATTTTCTGCTTTTTTCAATTGCATTTCATTTGAACCTATCTCCTTTCCAGAGTGTCTGTAAGCCTTTCTTTTGGGATTCGCAAGATTCCTTTTCCCTACCCGAAAGGAAATTTCATTTCCTTTCGGGAAGGGAAAAGGAATCTTGCGATTTCAATGGGGACCAATAGAGGAATCTTTGGGGCATGTCCCTGGCATTGATGGCAGGCCATGCCTTTTGATGCCTTTGACTTTGGGAAAGATTTCTTTCTTTTTTTGGTTGTTTTCTGAAGTGTTCATGCCTTGTCCGTCATATCTTGCCCCCTAAGTTGTGTCTTCCTCCTTGACTTTTTCCCCTGCTTTTGCAGCATCTGTGAGCTTAGTTTTGGCATCTTTTGGTCCTTTGCAATGTAGCTGATTTCCTCACAGCCTATTTTTTGAAGAGACTAAAATTCCCGATTTTCTGCTTTTTTCAATTGCATTTCATTTGGACCTATCGCTTTCCAGAGTGTTTGTAAGCCTTTCTTTGGGATCCGCAAGATTCCTTTTCCCTTCCCGAAAGGAAATGAAATTTCCTTTCGGGAAGGGAAAAGGAATCTTGCGATTTCAATGGGGACCAATAGAGGAATCTTTGGTGCATGTCCCTGCACTTGATGGCAGGCCATGCCTTTTGATGGCTTTGACTTTGGGAAAGATTTTTTACTTTTTTTGGTTGTTTTCTGAAGTGTTCATGCCATGTCTCTCATATCTTGCCCCCTAAGTTTTGTCTTCCTCCTTGACTTTTTCCCCTGCTTTTGCAACATCTGTGAGCTTAGTTTTGGCACATTTTGGTCCTTTGCAATGCACCTGATAAAACCCCAGGCCACTTTCCAAGAGTCATTAAATTTCCAAAATTTTCTTTTTTTCTCCTCCAATTGCAATTCCTTTGATGGTGTCTCCATTCCAGCGTGTTTGTATGTCCTTCTTTTCTGTTTTGGCCTTCAGTGGGGATCAATGTTGGCAAGCTTTGCTGCATGTGCCTGCCCTTGCTGGCGTATGGCCTGCCTGCATTTTGATGGCTTTGACTTTGGGAAAGATTTTTTCTTTTTTTTTTTTTTAATATTTTAACTATTCATACCATGTCCCTCATATCTTGCCCCCTAAGTTGTGTCTTCCTCCTTGACATTTTCCCCTGCTTTTGCAACATCTGTGAGCTTAGTTTTGGCATCTTTTGGTCCTTTGCACTGCACCTGATATAAACCCAGGCCATTTTCTTAGAGTCTCTAAATTTCCCAAATTTTTTTTTTTCTCCTCCAATTGCAATTCCTTTGATGTTGACTCCTTTCCAGCGTGTTTGTAGGTCCTTCTTTTCTGTTTTGGCTTTCAGTGGGGATCAATTTTGGCAAACTTTGCTGCATGTGCCTGCCCTTGGTGGCGTATGGCCTGCCTGTATTTTGATGGCTTTGACTTTGGGAAAGATTTTTTCTTTTTTTTTTTTTTAATATTTTAAGTATTCATGCCATGTCCCTCATATCTTGCCCCCTAAGTTGTGTCTTCCTCCTTGACTTTTTCCCCTGCTTTTGCAACATCTGTGAGCTTAGTTTTGGCACCTTTTGGTCATTTGCAATGCAGCTGATTTCCTCACAGCCTATTTTTTGAAGAGACTACAATTCCCGAATTTCTGCTTTTTTCAATTTCATTTCATTTGAACCTATCTCCTTTCCAGAGTGTTTGTAAGCCTTTCTTTTGGGATCCGCAAGATTCCTTTTCCCTTCCCGAAAGGAAATGAAATTTCCTTTCGGGAAGGGAAAAGGAATCTTGCGATTTCAATGGGGACCAATAGAGGAATCTTTGGTGCATGTCCCTGCACTTGATGGCAGGCCGTGCCTTTTGATGGCGTTGACTTTGGGAAAGATTTTTTTCTTTTTTTGGTTGTTTTCTGAAGTGTTCATGCCATGTCCCTCATATCTTGCCCCCTAAGTTGTGTCTTCCTCCTTGACTTTTTCCCCTGCTTTTGCAACATCTGTGAGCTTAGTTTTGGCATCTTTGGTCCTTTGCACTGCACATGATATACTGCCAGGCCATTTTCTTAGAGTCACTAAATTTCCCAAATTTTCTTTTTTTCTCCTCCAATTGCAATTCCTTTGATGTTGACTCCTTTCCAGCGTGTTTGTAGATCCTGCTTTTCTGTTTCGGCCTTCAGTGGGGATCAATTTTGGCAAAATTTGCTGCATGTGCCTGCACTTGCTGGCGTATGGCCTGCCTGCATTTTGATGCCTTTGAATTTGGGAAAGATTTCTTCTTTTTTTTTTTTTTTATTATTTTTAGTATTCATGCCATGTCCCTCATATCTTGCCCCCTAAGTTGTGTCTTCCTCCTTGACTTTTTCCCCTGCTTTTGCAACATCTGTGACCTTAGTTTTGGCACCTTTTGGTCCTTTGCAATGCAGCTGATTTCCTCACAGCGTATTTTTTGAAGAGACTAAAATTCCCGATTTTCTGCTTTTTTCAATTGCATTTCATTTGAACCTATCTCCTTTCCAGAGTGTTTGTAAGCCTTTCTTTTGAGATTCGCAAGATTCCTTTTCCCTACCCGAAAGGAAATTTCATTTCCTTTCGGGAAGGGAAAAGGAATCTTGCGATTTCAATGGGGACCAATAGAGGAATCTTTGGTGCATGTCCCTGCACTTGATGGCAGGCCATGCCTTTTGATGGCTTTGACTTTGGGAAAGATTTTTTTCTTTTTTTGGTTGTTTTCTGAAGGGTTCATGCCATGTCCCTCATATCTTGCCCCCTAAGTTGTGTCTTCCTCCTTGACTTTTTCCCCTGCTTTTGCAACATCTGTGAGCTTAGTTTTGGCATCTTTTGGTCCTTTGCACTGCACCTGATATAAACCCCCGGCCATTTTCTTAGAGTCACTAAATTTCCCAAATTTTCTTTTTTTTCTCCTCCAATTGCAATTCCTTTGATGTTGACTCCTTTCCAGCGTGTTTGTAGGTCCTTCTTTTCTGTTTTGGCCTTCAGTGGGGATCAATTTTGGCAAGCTTTGCTGCATGTGCCTGCCCTTGCTGGCGTATGGCCTGCCTGCATTGTGATGGCTTTGACTTTGGGAAAGATTTTTTCTTTTTTTGGTTGTTTTCTGAAGTGTTCATGCCATGTCCCTCATATCTTGCCCCCTAAGTTCTGTCTTCCTCCTTGACTTTTTCCCCTGCTTTTGCAACATCTGTGAGCTTAGTTTTGGCATCTTTTGGTCCTTTGCACTGCACCTGATAAAACCCCAGGCCATTTTCTTAGAATCACTAACTTACCCAAATTTTCTTTTTTTCTCATAAAAATTGAGTTCCTTTCATGTTGTCTCCATTCCAGCGTGTTTGTAAGTCCTTCTTTTCTGTTTTGACCTTCAGTGGGGATCAATTTTGGCAAGCTTTGCTGCATGTGCCTGCACTTGCTGGCGTATGGCCTGCCTGCATTTTGATGGCTTTGACTTTGGGAAAGATTTTTTCTTTTTTTTGTTGTTTTCTGAAGTGTTCATGACATGTCCCTCATATCTTGCCCCCTAAGTTGTGTCTTCCTCCTTGACTTTTTTCCCTTCTTTTGCAACATTTGTGAGCTTAGTTTTGGCACCTTTTGGTCCTTTGCACTGCACCTGATATAAACCCAGGCCATTTTCTTAGAGTCACTAAATTTCCCAAATTTTCTTTTTTTCTCCTCCAATTGCAATTCCTTTGATGTTGACTCCTTTCCAGCGTGTTTGTAGGTCCTTCTTTTCTGTTTTGGCCTTCAGTGGGGATCAAATTTGGCAAGCTTTGCTGCATGTGCCTGCCCTTGGTGGCGTATGGCCTGCCTGCATTTTGATGGCATTGACTTTGGGAAAGATTTTTTTGGTTTTTTTTTTTTATTTTTGTAAGTATTCATGCCATGTCCCTCATATCTTGCCCCCTAAGTTGTGTCTTCCTCCTTGACTTTTTCCCCTGCTTTTGCAACATCTGTGAGCTTAGTTTTGGCATTTTTTCGTCCTTTGCACTGCACCTGATAAAACCCCAGGCCATTTTCTTAGAGTCACTTAATTTTCCAAACTTCCTTTTTTTCTCATAGAAATTAAATTCCTTTCATGTTGTCTCCATTCCAGCGTGTTTGTAAGTCCTTCTTTTCTGTTTTGGCCTTCAGTGGGGATCAATTTTGGCAAGCTTTGCTGCATGTGCCTGCCATTGCTGGCGTATGGCCTGCCTGCATTTTGATGGCTTTGACTTTGGGAAAGATTTTTCCTTTTTTTTTTTTATTATTTTAAGTATTCATGCCATGTCCCTCATATCTTGCCCCCTAAGTTGTGTCTTCCTCCTTGACTTTTTCCCCTGCGTTTGCAACATCTGTGAGCTTAGTTTTGGCACATTTTGGTCCTTTGCAATGCACCTGATAAAAACCTAGGCCATTTTCTTAGAGTCTCTAAATTTCCAAAATTTCCTTTTTTTCTCCTCCAATTGCAATTCCTTTGATGTTGACTCCTTTCCAGCTTGTTTGTAGGTCCTTCTTTTCTGTTTTGGCCTTCAGTGGGGATCAATTTTGGCAAGCTTTGCTGCATGTGCCTGCCCTTGCTGGCGTATGGCCTGCCTGCATTTTGATGGCTTTGACTTTGGGAAAGATTTTTTCTTTTTTTTTTTTTCATTATTTTAAGTATTCATGCCATGTCCCTCATATCTTGCCCCCTAAGTTGTGTCTTCCTCCTTGACTTTTTCCCCTGCTTTTGCAACATCTGTGAGCTTAGTTTTGGCACCTTTTGGTCCTTTGCACTGCACCTGCTACAACTCCAGGCCACTTTCTAAGAGTCATTAAATTTCCCAAATTTTCTTTTTTTCTCCTCCAATTGCAATTCCTTTGATGTTGACTCCTTTCCAGCTTGTTTGTAGGTCCTTCTTTTGTGTTTTGGCCTTCAGTGGGGATCAATTTTGGCAAGCTTTGCTGCATGTGCCTGCCCTTGCTGGCGTATGGCCTGCCTGCATTTTGATGGCTTTGACTTTGGGAAAGATTTTTTCTTTTTTTTTTTATTATTTTAAGTATTCATGCCATGTCCCTCATATCTTGCCCCCTAAGTTGTGTCTTCCTCCTTGACTTTTTCCCCTGCTTTTGCAACTTCTGTGGGCTTAGATTTGGCACCTTTTGGTCCTTTGCACTGCACCTGATATAAACCCGGGCCATTTTCTTAGAGTCATTAAATTTCCAAAATTTTCTTTTTTTCTCCTCCAATTGCAATTCCTTTGATGGTGTCTCCATTCCAGCGTGTTTGTAGGTCCTTCTTTTCTGTTTTGGCCTTCAGTGGGGATCAATTTTGGCAAGATTTGCTGCATGTGCCTTCCGTTGGTGGCATATGGCCTGCCTGCATTTTGATGGCTTTGACTTTGGGATAGATTTTTTCTTTTTTTTTTTTTTTTTCTTTTAAGTATTCATGCCATGTCCCTCATATCTTGCTCCCTAAGTTGTGTCTTCCTCCTTGACTTTTTCCTCTGCTTTTGCAACATCTGTGAGCTTAGTTTTGGCACCTTTTGGTCCTTTGCACTGAACCTGATATAAACCCAGGCAATTTTCTTAGAGTCAATAAATTTCCCAAATTTTCTTGTTTTCTCCTCCAATTGCAATTCCTTTGATGTTGACTCCTTTCCAGCGTGTTTGTAGGTCCTTCTTTTCTGTTTTGGCCTTCAGTGGGGATCAATTTTGGCAAGCTTTGCTGCATGTGCCTGCCCTTGGTGGCGTATGGCCTGCCTGCATTTTGATGGCTTTGACTTTGGGAAAGAGTTTTTCTTTTTTTTTTTTTTAATATTTTAAGTATTCATGCCATGTCCCTCATATCTTGCCCCCCTAAGTTGTGTCTTCCTCCTTGACTTTTTCCCCTGCTTTTGCAACATCTGTGACCTTAGTTTTGGCACCTTTTGGTCCTTTGCAATGCAGCTGATTTCCTCACAGCCTATTTTTTGAAGAGACTAAAATCCCCGATTTTCGGCTTTTTTCAATTGCATTTCATTTGAACCTATCTCCTTTCCAGAGTGTTTGTAAGCCTTTCTTTTGGGATTCGCAAGATTCCTTTTCCCTTCCCGAAAGGAAATGAAATTTCCTTTCGGGAAGGGAAAAGGAATCTTGCGATTTCAATGGGGACCAAGAGAGGAATCATTGGTGCATGTCCGTGCACTTGATGGCAGGCCATGCCTTTTGATGGCTTTGACTTTGGGAAAGATTTTTTTCTTTTTTTGGTTGTTTTCTGAAGTGTTCATGCCATGTCCCTCATATCTTGCCCCCTAAGTTGTGTCTTCCTCCTTGACGTTTTCCCCTGCTTTTACAACATCTGTGAGCTTAGTTTTGGCATTTTTGGTCCTTTGCACTGCACCTGCTAAAAACCCCAGGCCACTTTCTAAGAGTCTCTAAATTTACCAAATTTTCTTTTTTTCTCCTCCAATTGCAATTCCTTTGATGTTGACTCCATTCCAGCGTGTTTGTAGGTCCTTCTTTTCTGTTTTGGCCTTCAGTGGGGATCAATTTTGGCAAGCTTTGTTGCATGTGCCTGCCCTTGGTGGCGTATGGCCTGCCTGCATTTTGATGGCTTTGACTTGGGAAAGATTTTTTCTTTTTTTTTTTTTTATTTTTTTAAGTATTCATGCCATGTCCCTCATATCTTGCCCCCTAAGTTGTGTCTTCCTCCTTGACTTTTTCCCTTGCTTTTGCAACATCTGTGAGCTTAGTTTTGGCATCTTTTGGTGCTTTGCACTGCACCTGATAAAACCCCGGGCCATTATACTTAGAGTCATTAAATTTCCCAAATTTTCTTTTTTTCTCATAGAAATTAAATTCCTTTCATGTTGTCTCAATTCCAGCGTGTTTGTAAGTCCTTTTTTTTCTGTTTTGGCCTTCAGTAGGGATCAATTTTGGCAAGCTTTGCTGCATGTGCCTGCCCTTGCTGGCGTATGGCCTGCCTGCATTTTGATGGCTTTGACTTTGGAAAGAGTTTTTCTTTTTTTTTTTTATTATTTTAGGTATTCATGCCATGTCCCTCATATCTTGCCCCCTAAGTTGTGTCTTCCTCCTTGACTTTTTCCCCTGCTTTTGCAGCATCTGTGAGCTTAGTTTTGGAATCTTTTGGTCCTTTGCAATGTAGCTGATTTCCTCACAGCCTATTTTTTGAAGAGACTAAAATTCCCGATTTTCTGCTTTTTTCAATTGCATTTCATTTGAACCTATCGCTTTCCAGAGTGTTTGTAAGCCTTTCTTTGGGATCCGCAAGATTCCTTTTCCTTCCCGAAAGGAAATGAAATTTCCTTTCGGGAAGGGAAAAGGAATCTTGCGATTTCAATGGGGACCAATAGAGGAATCTTTGGTGCATGTCCCTGGCATTGATGGCAGGCCATGCCTTTTTGATGGCTTTGACTTTGGGAAAGATTTTTTTCTTTTTTTGTTGTTTTCTGAAGTGTTCATGCCATGTCCCTCATATCTTGCCCCCTAAGTTGTGTCTTCCTCCTTGACTTTTTCCCCTGCCTTTTGCAACATCTGTGAGCTTCGTTTTGGCACATTTTGGTCCTTTTGCAATGCACCTGATAAAACCCCAGCCATTTTCTTAGAGTCACTAAATTTCCCAAATTTTCTTTTTTTCTCCTCCAATTGCAATTCCTTTTGATGTTGACTCCTTTCCAGCGTGTTTGTAGGTCCTTCTTTTCTGTTTTGGCCTTCAGTGGGGATCAATTTTGGTAAGCTTTGCTGCATGTGCCTGCCCTTGGTGGCGTATAGGCCTGCCTGCATTTTGATGGCGTTTACTTTGGGAAAGATTTTTTCTTTTTTTTTTTGTTTCATTATTTTAAGTATTCATGCCATGTCCCCTCATATCTTGCCCCCCTAAGTTGTGTCTTCCTCCTTGACTTTTTCCCCTGCTTTTGCAACATCTGTGAGCTTAGTTTTGGCATCTTTTGGTCCTTTGCACTGCACCTGATATAAACCCAGGCCATTTTCTTAGAGTCTCTAAATTTCCCAAATTTTCTTTTTTTCTCCTCCAATTGCAATTCCTTTGATGTTGACTCCTTTCCAGTGTGTTTGTAGGTTCTTCTTTTCTGTTTTGGCCTTCAGTGGGGATCAATTATGGCAAGTTTGCTGCATGTGCCTGCCCTTGGTGGGCGTATGGCCTGCCTGCATTTTGATGGCTTTGACTTTGGGAAAGATTTTTTCTTTTTTTTTTTTTATTATTTTAAGTATTCATGCCATGTCCCTCATATCTTGCCCCCTAAGTTGTGTCTTCCTCCTTGACTTTTTCCCCCTGCTTTTGCAACTTCTGTGGGCTTAGTTTTGGCACTCTTTTTGTCCTTTGCACTGCACCTGATATAAACCCAGGCCATTTCCTTATTGTCACTAAATTTCCCAAATTTTCTTTTTTTCTCCTCCAATTGCAATTCCTTTGATGTTGACTCCTTTCCAGCGTGTTTGTAGGTCCTTCTTTTCTGTTTTGGCCTTCAGTGGGGATCAATTTTGGCAAGCTTTGCTGCATGTGCCTGCCCTTGGTGGCGTATGGCCTGCCCTGCATTTTGATGGCTTTGACTTTGTGAAAGAGTTTTTCTTTTTTTTTTTTTTAATATTTTAAGTATTCATGCCATGTCCCTCACATCTTGCCCCCTAAGTTGTGTCTTCCTATTTGACTTTTTCCTCTGCTTTTGCAACATTTGTGATCTTAGTGTGGGCATCTTTTGGTCCTTTGCACTGCACCTGATAAAACACCATGCCACTTTCTAAGAGTCATTAAATTTCCAAAAATTTTCTTTTTTTCTCCTCCAATTGCAATTCCTTTGATGTTGACTCCATTCCAGCGTGTTTGTATGTCCTTCTTTCCTGTTTTGGCCTTCAGTGGGGATCAACGTTGGCAAGCTTTGCTGCATGTGCCTGCCCTTGCTGGCATATGGCCTGCCTGCATTTTGATGGCTTTGACTTTGGGAAAGATTTTTTCTTTTTTTTTTTTTTTTAATATTTTAACTATTCATACCATGTCCCTCATATCTTGTCCCCTAAGTTGTGTCTTCCTCCTTGACTTTTTCCCCTGCTTTTGCAACATCTGTGAGCTTAGTTTTGGCATCTTTTGGTCCTTTGCACTGCACCTGATTTAAACCCAGGCCATTTTCTTAGAGTCTCTAAATTTCCCAAATTTTTTTTTTCTCCTCCAATTGCAATTCCTTTGATGTTGACTCCTTTCCAGCGTGTTTGTAGGTCCTTCTTTTCTGTTTTGGCTTTTCAGTGGGGATCAATTTTGGCAAACTTTGCTGCATGTGCCTGCCCTTGCTGGCGAATGGCCTGCCTGTATTTTGATGGCTTTGACTTTTGGAAAGATTTTTCTTCTTTTTTTTTTTTTTTAATATTTTAAGTATTCATGCCATGTCCCTCATATCTTGCCCCCTAAGTTGTGTCTTCCTCCTTGACTTTTTCCCCTGCTTTTGCAACATCTGTGAGCTTAGTTTTGGCACCTTTTGGTCCTTTGCAATGCAGCTGATTTCCTCACAGCTTTTTTTTTGAAGAGACTACAATTCCCCCGATTTTCTGCTTTTTCAATTGCATTTCATTTGAACCTATCTCCTTTCCAGAGTGTTTGTAAGCCTTTCTTTTAGGATCCGCAAGATTCCTTTTCCATTTCCAGAAAGGAAATTTCATTTCCTTTCGGGAAGGGAAAAGGAATCTTGCGATTTCAATGGGGACCAATAGAGGAATCTTTGGTGCATGTCCCTGCACTTGATGGCAGGCCGTGCCTTTTGATGGCTTTGACTTTGGGAAAGATTTTTTTTCTTTATTTGGTTGTTTTCTGAAGTGTTCATGCCATGTCCCTCATATCTTGCCCCCTAAGTTGTGTCTTCCTCCTTGACTTTTTCCCCTGCTTTTGCAACATCTGTGAGCTTAGTTTTGGCATCTTTGGTCCTTTGCACTGCACATGATATACTGCCAGGGCATTTTCTTAGAGTCACTTAAATTTCCCAAATTTTATTTTTTTCTCCTCCAATTGCAATTCCTTTGATGTTGACTCCTTTCCAGCGTGTTTGTAGATCCTGCTTTTCTGTTTTGGCCCTTCAGTGGGGATCAATTTTGGCAAAATTTGCTGCATGTGCCTGCCCTTGGTGCGTATGGCCTGCCTGCATTTTGATGCCTTTGAATTTGGGAAAGATTTCTTCTTTTTTTTTTTTTTTTATTATTTTTAGTATTCATGCCATGTCCCTCATATCTTGCCCCCTAAGTTGTGTCTTCCTCCTTGACTTTTTCCCCTGCTTTTGCAACATCTGTGAGCTTAGTTTTGGCACCTTTTGGTCCTTTGCAATGCAGCTGATTTCCTCACAGCTTTTTTTTTTGAAGAGACTACAATTCCCCGATTTCTGATTTTTTCAATTGCATTTCATTTGAACCTATCTCCTTTCCAGAGTGTTTGTAAGCCTTTCTTTTAGGATCCGCAAGATTCCTTTTCCATTTCCAGAAAGGAAATTTCATTTCCTTTCGGGAAGGGAAAAGGAATCTTGCGATTTCAATGGGGACCAATAGAGGAATCTTTGGTGCATGTCCCTGCACTTGATGGCAGGCCGTGCCTTTTTGATGGCTTTGACTTTGGGAAAGATTTTTTTCTTTATTTGGTTGTTTTCTGAAGTGTTCATTGCCATGTCCCTCATATCTTGCCCCCTAAGTTGTGTCTTCCTCCTTGACTTTTTCCCCTGCTTTTGCAAACATCTGTGAGCTTAGTTTTTGGCATCTTTGGTCCTTTGCACTGCACATGATATACTGCCAGGGCATTTTCTTAGAGTCACTATATTTCCCAAATTTTCTTTTTTTCTCCTCCAATTGCAATTCCTTTGATGTTGACTCCTTTCCAGCGTGTTTGTAGATCCTGCTTTTCTGTTTTGGCCTTCAGTGGGGATCAAATTTGGCAAGCTTTGCTGCATGTGCCTGCCCTTGGTGGCGTATGGCCTGCCTGCATTTTGATGGCATTGACTTGGGAAAGATTTTTTTGGTTTTTTTTTTTTATTTTTGTAAGTATTCATGCCATGTCCCCTCATATCTTGCCCCCTAAGTTGTGTCTTCCTCTTGACTTTTTCCCCTGCTTTTGCAACATCTGTGAGCTTAGTTTTGGCATTTTTTCGTCCTTTGCACTGCACCTGATAAAACCCCAGGCATTTTCTTAGAGTCACTTAATTTTCCAAACCTTCCTTTTTTTCTCATACAAATTAAATTCCTTTCATGTTGTCTCCATTCCAGCGTGTTTGTAAGTCCTTCCTTTTCTGTTTTGGCCTTCAGTGGGGATCAATTTTGGCAAGCTTTGCTGCATGTGCCTGCCATTGCTGGCGTATGGCCTGCCTGCATTTTGATGGCTTTGACTTTGGGAAAGATTTTTTCCTTTTTTTTTTTTATTATTTTAAGTGATTCATGCCATGTCCCTCATATCTTGCCCCCTAAGTTGTGTCTTCCTCCTTGACTTTTTCCCCTGCGTTTGCAACATCTGTGAGCTTAGTTTTGGCACATTTTGGTCCTTTGCAATGCACCTGATAAAAACCTAGGCCATTTTCTTAGAGTCTCTAAATTTCCAAAATTTCCTTTTTTTTCTCCTCCAATTGCAATTCCTTTGATGTTGACTCCTTTCCAGCTTGTTTGTAGGTCCTTCCTTTTCTGTTTTGGCCTTCAGTAGGGGATCAATTTTGGCAAGCTTTGCTGCATGTGCCTGCCCTTGCTGGCGTATGGCCTGCCCTGCATTTTGATGGCTTTGACTTTGGGAAAGATTTTTTCTTTTTTTTTTTTTTCATTATTTTTAGTATTCATGCCATGTCCCTCATATCTTGCCCCTAAGTTGTGTCTTCCTCCTTGACTTTTTCCCCTGCTTTTGCAACATCTGTGAGCTTAGTTTTGGCACCTTTTGGTCCTTTGCACTGCACCTGCTACAACTCCAGGCCACTTTCTAAGAGTCATTAAATTTCCCAAATTTTCTTTTTTTCTCCTCCAATTGCAATTCCTTTGATGTTGACTCCTTTCCAGCTTGTTTGTAGGTCCTTCTTTTCTGTTTTGGCCTTCAGTGGGGATCAATTTTGGCAAGCTTTGCTGCATGTGCCTGCCCTTGCTGGCGTATGGCCTGCCTGCATTTTTGATGGCTTTGACTTTGGGAAAGATTTTTTCTTTTTTTTTTTTATTATTTTAAAGTATTCATGCCATGTCCCTCATATCTTGCCCCCTAAGTTGTGTCTTCCTCCTTGACTTTTTCCCCTGCTTTTGCAACTTCTGTGGGCTTAGATTTGGCACCTTTTGGTCCTTTGCACTGCACCTGATATAAACCCGGGCCATTTTCTTAGAGTCCATTAAATTTCCAAAATTTTCTTTTTTCTCCTCCAATTGCAATTCCTTTGATGGTGTCTCCATTCCAGCGTGTTTGTAGGTCCTTCTTTTCTGTTTTTGGCCTTCAGTGGGGATCAATTTTGGCAAGATTTGCTGCATGTGCCTTCCGTTGGTGGCATATGGCCTGCCTGCATTTTGATGGCTTTGACTTTGGGATAGATTTTTTCTTTTTTTTTTTTTTTTTTCTTTTAAGTATTCATGCCATGTCCCTCATATCTTGCTCCCTAAGTTGTGTCTTCCTCCTTGACTTTTTTCCTCTGCTTTTGCAACATCTGTGAGCTTAGTTTTGGCACCTTTTGGTCCTTTGCACTGAACCTGATATAAACCCAGGCAATTTTCTTAGAGGTCAATAAATTTCCCAAATTTCTTGTTTTCTCCTCCAATTGCAATTCCTTTGATGTTGACTCCTTTCCAGCGTGTTTGTAGGTCCTTCTTTTCTGTTTTGGCCTTCAGTGGGGATCAATTTTGGCAAGCTTTGCTGCATGTGCCTGCCCTTGGTGGCGTATGGCCTGCCTGCATTTTGATGGCTTTGACTTTGGGAAAGAGTTTTTCTTTTTTTTTTTTTTTAATATTTTAAGTATTCATGCCATGTCCCTCATATCTTGCCCCCTAAGTTGTGTCTTCCTCCTTGACTTTTTCCCCTGCTTTTGCAACATCTGTGACCTTAGTTTTGGCACCTTTTGGTCCTTTTGCAATGCAGCTGATTTCCTCACAGCCTATTTTTTGAAGAGACTAAAATCCCCGATTTTCGGCTTTTTTCAATTGCATTTCATTTGAACCTATCTCCTTTCCAGAGTGTTTGTAAGCCTTTCTTTTGGGATTCGCAAGATTCCTTTTCCCTTCCCGAAAGGAAATGAAATTTCCTTTCGGGGAAGGGAAAAGGAATCTTGCGATTTCAATGGGGACCAAGAGAGGAATCATTGGTGCATGTCCGTGCACTTGATGGCAGGCCATGCCTTTTGATGGCTTTGACTTTGGGAAAGATTTTTTTTCTTTTTTTGGTTTTTTTCTGAAGTGTTCATGCATGTCCCTCATATCTTGCCCCCTAAGTTGTGTCCTTCCTCCTTGACGTTTTCCCCTGCTTTTACAACATCTGTGAGCTTAGTTTTGGCATTTTTGGTCCTTTGCACTGCACCTGCTAAAAACCCCAGGCCACTTTCTAAGAGTCTCTAAATTTACCAAATTTTCTTTTTTTCTCCTCCAATTGCAATTCCTTTGATGTTGACTCCATTCCAGCGTGTTTGTAGGTCCTTCTTTTCTGTTTTGGCCTTCAGTGGGGATCAATTTTGGCAAGCTTTGTTGCATGTGCCTGCCCTTGGTGGCGTATGGCCTGCCTGCATTTTGATGCTTTGACTTTGGAAAGATTTTTTCTTTTATTTTTTTTATTTTTTTAAGTATTCATGCCATGTCCCTCATATCTTGCCCCCTAAGTTGTGTCTTCCTCCTTGACTTTTTCCCTTGCTTTTGCAACATCTGTGAGCTTAGTTTTGGCATCTTTTGGTGCTTTGCACTGCACCTGATAAAACCCCGGGCCATTTACTTAGAGTCATTAAATTTCCCAAATTTTCTTTTTTCTCATAAGAAATTAAATTCCTTTCATGTTGTCTCAATTCCAGCGTGTTTGTAAGTCCTTTTTTTCTGTTTTGGCCTTCAGTAGGGATCAATTTTGGCAAGCTTTGCTGCATGTGCCTGCCCTTGCTGGCGTATGGCCCTGCCTGCATTTTGATGGCTTTGACTTTGGGAAAGAGTTTTTTCTTTTTTTTTTTTATTATTTTAGGTATTCATGCCATGTCCCCTCATATCTTGCCCCCTAAGTTGTGTCTTCCTCCTTGACTTTTTCCCCTGCTTTTGCAGCATCTGTGAGCTTAGTTTTGGAATCTTTTGGTCCTTTGCAATGTAGCTGATTTCCTCACAGCCTATTTTTTGAAGAGACTAAAATTCCCGATTTTCTGCTTTTTTTCAATTGCATTTCATTTGAACCTATCGCTTTCCAGAGTGTTTGTAAGCCTTTCTTTGGGATCCGCAAGATTCCTTTTCCCTTCCGAAAGGAAATGAAATTTCCTTTCGGGAAGGGAAAAGGAATCTTGCGATTTCAATGGGGACCAATAGAGGAATCTTTGGTGCATGTCCTGGCATTGATGGCAGGCCATGCCTTTTGATGGCTTTGACTTTGGGAAAGATTTTTTTCTTTTTTTGGTTGTTTTCTGAAGTGTTCATGCCATGTCCCTCATATCTTGCCCCCTAAGTTGTGTCTTCCTCCTTGACTTTTTCCCCTGCTTTTGCAACATCTGTGAGCTTCCGTTTTGGCACATTTTGGTCCTTTGCAATGCACCTGATAAAACCCCAGGCCATTTTCTTAGAGTCACTAAATTTCCCCAAATTTTCTTTTTTTCCTCCTCCAATTGCAATTCCTTTGATGTTGACCTCCTTTCCCAGCGTGTTTGTAGGTCCTTCTTTTCTGTTTTGGCCTTCAGTGGGGAATCAATTTTGGTAAGCTTTGCTGCATGTGCCTGCCCCTTGGTGGCGTATGGCCTGCCTGCATTTTGATGGCGTTTACTTTGGGAAAGATTTTTTCTTTTTTTTTTGTTTCATTATTTTAAGTATTCATGCCATGTCCCTCATATCTTGCCCCCTAAGTTGTGGTCTTCCTCCTTGACTTTTTCCCCTGCTTTTGCAACATCTGTGAGCTTAGTTTGGCATCTTTTGGTCCTTTGCACTGCACCTGATATAAACCCAGGCCATTTTCTTAGAGTCTCTAAATTTCCCAAATTTTCTTTTTTTCTCCTCCAATTGCAATTCCTTTGATGTTGACTCCTTTCCAGTGTGTTTGTAGGTTCTTCTTTTCTGTTTTGGGCCTTCAGTGGGGATCAATTATGGCAAGTTTGCTGCATGTGCCTGCCCTTGGTGGCGTATGGCCTGCCTGCATTTTGATGGCTTTGACTTTGGGAAAGATTTTTTCTTTTTTTTTTTTATTATTTTAAGTATTCATGCCATGTCCCTCATATCTTGCCCCCTAAGTTGTGTCTTCCTCCTTGACTTTTTCCCCTGCTTTTGCAACTTCTGTGGGCTTAGTTTTGGCACCTTTTTGTCCTTTGCACTGCACCTGATATAAACCCAGGCCATTTCCTTATTGTCACTAAATTTCCCAAATTTTCTTTTTTTCTCCTCCAATTGCAATTCCTTTGATGTTGACTCCTTTCCAGCGTGTTTGTAGGTCCTTCTTTTCTGTTTTGGCCTTCAGTGGGGATCAATTTTGGCAAGCTTTGCTGCATGTGCCTGCCCTTGGTGGCGTATGGCCTGCCTGCATTTTGATGGCTTTGACTTTGTGAAAGAGTTTTTCTTTTTTTTTTTTTAATATTTTAAGTATTCATGCCATGTCCCTCACATCTTGCCCCCTAAGTTGTGTCTTCCTATTTGACTTTTTTCCTCTGCTTTTGCAACATTTGTGAGCTTAGTGTGGGCATCTTTGGTCCTTTGCACTGCACCTGATAAAACACCAGGCCACTTTCTAAGAGTCATTAAATTTCCAAAATTTTCTTTTTTTCTCCTCCAATTGCAATTCCTTTGATGTTGACTCCATTCCAGCGTGTTTGTATGTCCTTCTTTTCTGTTTTGGCCTTCAGTGGGGATCAACGTTGGCAAGCTTTGCTGCATGTGCCTGCCCTTGCTGGCATATGGCCTGCCCTGCATTTTGATGGCTTTGACTTTGGGAAAGATTTTTTCTTTTTTTTTTTTTTTAATATTTTAACTATTCATACCATGTCCCTCATATCTTGTCCCCTAAGTTGTGTCTTCCTCCTTGACTTTTTCCCCTGCTTTTGCAACATCTGTGAGCTTAGTTTTTGGCATCTTTTGGTCCTTTGCACTGCACCTGATATACTGCCAGGGCATTTTCTTAGAGTCTCTAAATTTCCCAAATTTTTTTTTTTCTCCTCCAATTGCAATTCCTTTGATGTTGACTCCTTTCCAGCGTGTTTGTAGGTCCTTCTTTTCTGTTTTGGCCTTCAGTGGGGATCAATTTGGCAAACTTTGCTGCATGTGCCTGCCCTTGCTGGCGAATGGGCCTGCCTGTATTTTGATGGCTTTGACTTTTGGAAAGATTTTTTCTTTTTTTTTTTTTTAATATTTTAAGTATTCATGCCATGTCCCTCATATCTTGCCCCCTAAGTTGTGTCTTCCTCCTTGACTTTTTCCCCTGCTTTTGCAACATCTGTGAGCTTAGTTTTGGCACCTTTTGGTCCTTTGCAATGCAGCTGATTTCCTCACAGCTTTTTTTTGAAGAGACTACAATTCCCGATTTTCTGCTTTTTTTCAATTGCATTTCATTTGAACCTATCTCCTTTCCAGAGTGTTTGTAAGCCTTTCTTTTAGGATCCGCAAGATTCCTTTTCCATTTCCAGAAAGGAAATTTCATTTCCTTTCGGGAAGGGAAAAGGAATCTTGCGATTTCAATGGGGGACCAATAGAGGAATCTTTGGTGCATGTCCCCTGCACTTGATGGCAGGCCGTGCCTTTTGATGGCTTTGACTTTGGGAAAGATTTTTTTCTTTATTTGGTTGTTTTCTGAAGTGTTCATGCCATGTCCCTCATATCTTGCCCCCTAAGTTGTGTCTTCCTCCTTGACTTTTTCCCCTGCTTTTGCAACATCTGTGAGCTTAGTTTTGGCATCTTTGGTCCTTTGCACTGCACATGATATACTGCCAGGGCATTTTCTTAGAGTCACTTAATTTCCCAAATTTTATTTTTTTCTCCTCCAATTGCAATTCCTTTGATGTTGACTCCTTTCCAGCGTGTTTTGTAGATCCTGCTTTTCTGTTTTGGCCTTCAGTGGGGATCAATTTTGGCAAAATTTGCTGCATGTGCCTGCCCTTGGTGGCGTATGGCCCTGCCTGCATTTTGATGCCTTTGAATTTGGGAAAGATTTCTTCTTTTTTTTTTTTTTTATTATTTTTAGTATTCATGCCATGTCCCTCATATCTTGCCCCTAAGTTGTGTCTTCCTCCTTGACTTTTTCCCCTGCTTTTGCAACATCTGTGAGCTTAGTTTTGGCACCTTTTGGTCCTTTGCAATGCAGCTGATTTCCTCACAGCTTTTTTTTGAAGAGACTACAATTCCCGATTTTCTGATTTTTTCAATTGCATTTCATTTGAACCTATCTCCTTTCCAGAGTGTTTGTAAGCCTTTCTTTTAGGATCCGCAAGATTCCTTTTCCATTTCCAGAAAGGAAATTTCATTTCCTTTCGGGAAGGGAAAAGGAATCTTGCGATTTCAATGGGGACCAATAGAGGAATCTTTGGTGCATGTCCCTGCACTTGATGGCAGGGCCGTGCCTTTTGATGGCTTTGACTTTGGGAAAGATTTTTTTCTTTATTTGGTTGTTTTCTGAAGTGTTCATGCCATGTCCCCTCATATCTTGCCCCCTAAGTTGTGTCTTCCTCCTTGACTTTTTCCCCTGCTTTTGCAACATCTGTGAGCTTAGTTTTGGCATCTTTGGTCCTTTGCACTGCACATGATATACTGCCAGGGCATTTTTCTTAGAGTCACTATATTTCCCAAATTTTCTTTTTTTCTCCTCCAATTGCAATTCCTTTGATGTTGACTCCTTTCCAGCGTGTTTGTAGATCCTGCTTTTCTGTTTTGGCCTTCAGTGGGGATCAAATTTGGCAAGCTTTGCTGCATGTGCCTGCCCTTGGTGGCGTATGGCCTGCCTGCATTTTGATGGCATTGACTTTGGGAAAGATTTTTTGGTTTTTTTTTTTTATTTTTGTAAGTATTCATGCCATGTCCCTCATATCTTGCCCCCTAAGTTGTGTCTTCCTCCTTGACTTTTTCCCCTGCTTTTGCAACATCTGTGAGCTTAGTTTTGGCATTTTTTCGTCCTTTGCACTGCACCTGATAAAACCCCAGGCCCATTTTCTTAGAGTCACTTAATTTTCCAAACTTCCTTTTTTTCTCATACAAATTAAATTCCTTTCATGTTGTCTCCATTCCAGCGTGTTTGTAAGTCCTTCTTTTCTGTTTTGGCCTTCAGGTGGGATCAATTTTGGCAAGCTTTGCTGCATGTGCCTGCCATTGCTGGCGTATGGCCTGCCTGCATTTGATGGCTTTGACTTTGGGAAGATTTTTCCTTTTTTTTTTTTATTATTTTAAGTATTCATGCCATGTCCCTCATATCTTGCCCCCTAAGTTGTGTCTTCCCTCCTTGACTTTTTCCCCTGCGTTTGCAACATCTGTGAGCTTAGTTTTGGCACATTTTGGTCCTTTGCAATGCACCTGATAAAAAACCTAGGCCATTTTCTTAGAGTCTCTAAATTTCCAAAATTTCCTTTTTTTCTCCTCCAATTGCAATTCCTTGATGTTGACTCCTTTCCAGCTTGTTTGTAGGTCCTTCTTTTCTGTTTTGGCCTTCAGTGGGGATCAATTTTGGCAAGCTTTGCTGCATGTGCCTGCCCTTCGCTGGCGTATGGCCTGCCTGCATTTTGATGGCTTTGACTTTGGGAAAGATTTTTTCTTTTTTTTTTTTTTCATTATTTTTAGTATTCATGCCATGTCCCTCATATCTTGCCCCCCTAAGTTGTGTCTTCCTCCTTGACTTTTTCCCCTGCTTTTGCAACATCTGTGAGCTTAGTTTTGGCACCTTTTGGTCCTTTGCACTGCACCTGCTACAACTCCCAGGCCACTTTCTAAGAGTCATTAAATTTCCCAAATTTTCTTTTTTTCTCCTCCAATTGCAATTCCTTTGATGTTGACTCCTTTCCAGCTTGTTTGTAGGTCCTTCTTTTCCTGCCCTTGCTGGCGTATGGCCTGCCTGCATTTTGATGGCTTTGACTTTGGGAAAGATTTTTTCTTTTTTTTTTTATTATTTTAAGTATTCATGCCATGTCCCTCATATCTTGCCCCCTAAGTTGTGTCTTCCTCCTTGACTTTTTCCCCTGCTTTTGCAACTTCTGTGGGCTTAGATTTGGCACCTTTTGGTCCTTTGCACTGCACCTGATATAAACCCGGGCCATTTTCTTAGAGTCATTAAATTTCCAAAATTTTCTTTTTTTCTCCTCCAATTGCAATTCCTTTGATGGTGTCTCCATTCCAGCGTGTTTGTAGGTCCTTCTTTTCTGTTTTGGCCTTCAGTGGGGATCAATTTTGGCAAGATTTGCTGCATGTGCCTTCCGTTGGTGGCATATGGCCTGCCTGCATTTTGATGGCTTTGACTTTGGGATAGATTTTTTCTTTTTTTTTTTTTTTTTCTTTTAAGTATTCATGCCATGTCCCTCATATCTTGCTCCCTAAGTTGTGTCTTCCTCCTTGACTTTTTCCTCTGCTTTTGCAACATCTGTGAGCTTAGTTTTGGCACCTTTTGGTCCTTTGCACTGAACCTGATATAAACCCAGGCAATTTTCTTAGAGTCAATAAATTTCCCAAATTTTCTTGTTTTCTCCTCCAATTGCAATTCCTTTGATGTTGACTCCTTTCCAGCGTGTTTGTAGGTCCTTCTTTTCTGTTTTGGCCTTCAGTGGGGATCAATTTTGGCAAGCTTTGCTGCATGTGCCTGCCCTTGGTGGCGTATGGCCTGCCTGCATTTTGATGGCTTTGACTTTGGGAAAGAGTTTTTCTTTTTTTTTTTTTTAATATTTTAAGTATTCATGCCATGTCCCTCATATCTTGCCCCCTAAGTTGTGTCTTCCTCCTTGACTTTTTCCCCTGCTTTTGCAACATCTGTGACCTTAGTTTTGGCACCTTTTGGTCCTTTGCAATGCAGCTGATTTCCTCACAGCCTATTTTTTGAAGAGACTAAAATCCCCGATTTTCGGCTTTTTTCAATTGCATTTCATTTGAACCTATCTCCTTTCCAGAGTGTTTGTAAGCCTTTCTTTTGGGATTCGCAAGATTCCTTTTCCCTTCCCGAAAGGAAATGAAATTTCCTTTCGGGAAGGGAAAAGGAATCTTGCGATTTCAATGGGGACCAAGAGAGGAATCATTGGTGCATGTCCGTGCACTTGATGGCAGGCCATGCCTTTTGATGGCTTTGACTTTGGGAAAGATTTTTTTCTTTTTTTGGTTTTTTTCTGAAGTGTTCATGCCATGTCCCTCATATCTTGCCCCCTAAGTTGTGTCTTCCTCCTTGACGTTTTCCCCTGCTTTTACAACATCTGTGAGCTTAGTTTTGGCATTTTTGGTCCTTTGCACTGCACCTGCTAAAAACCCCAGGCCACTTTCTAAGAGTCTCTAAATTTACCAAATTTTCTTTTTTTCTCCTCCAATTGCAATTCCTTTGATGTTGACTCCATTCCAGCGTGTTTGTAGGTCCTTCTTTTCTGTTTTGGCCTTCAGTGGGGATCAATTTTGGCAAGCTTTGTTGCATGTGCCTGCCCTTGGTGGCGTATGGCCTGCCTGCATTTTGATGGCTTTGACTTTGGGAAAGATTTTTTCTTTTATTTTTTTTTATTTTTTTAAGTATTCATGCCATGTCCCTCATATCTTGCCCCCTAAGTTGTGTCTTCCTCCTTGACTTTTTCCCTTGCTTTTGCAACATCTGTGAGCTTAGTTTTGGCATCTTTTGGTGCTTTGCACTGCACCTGATAAAACCCCGGGCCATTTACTTAGAGTCATTAAATTTCCCAAATTTTCTTTTTTTCTCATAGAAATTAAATTCCTTTCATGTTGTCTCAATTCCAGCGTGTTTGTAAGTCCTTTTTTTCTGTTTTGGCCTTCAGTAGGGATCAATTTTGGCAAGCTTTGCTGCATGTGCCTGCCCTTGCTGGCGTATGGCCTGCCTGCATTTTGATGGCTTTGACTTTGGGAAAGAGTTTTTCTTTTTTTTTTTTATTATTTTAGGTATTCATGCCATGTCCCTCATATCTTGCCCCCTAAGTTGTGTCTTCCTCCTTGACTTTTTCCCCTGCTTTTGCAGCATCTGTGAGCTTAGTTTTGGAATCTTTTGGTCCTTTGCAATGTAGCTGATTTCCTCACAGCCTATTTTTTGAAGAGACTAAAATTCCCGATTTTCTGCTTTTTTCAATTGCATTTCATTTGAACCTATCGCTTTCCAGAGTGTTTGTAAGCCTTTCTTTGGGATCCGCAAGATTCCTTTTCCCTTCCCGAAAGGAAATGAAATTTCCTTTCGGGAAGGGAAAAGGAATCTTGCGATTTCAATGGGGACCAATAGAGGAATCTTTGGTGCATGTCCCTGGCATTGATGGCAGGCCATGCCTTTTGATGGCTTTGACTTTGGGAAAGATTTTTTTCTTTTTTTGGTTGTTTTCTGAAGTGTTCATGCCATGTCCCTCATATCTTGCCCCCTAAGTTGTGTCTTCCTCCTTGACTTTTTCCCCTGCTTTTGCAACATCTGTGAGCTTCGTTTTGGCACATTTTGGTCCTTTGCAATGCACCTGATAAAACCCCAGGCCATTTTCTTAGAGTCACTAAATTTCCCAAATTTTCTTTTTTTCTCCTCCAATTGCAATTCCTTTGATGTTGACTCCTTTCCAGCGTGTTTGTAGGTCCTTCTTTTCTGTTTTGGCCTTCAGTGGGGATCAATTTTGGTAAGCTTTGCTGCATGTGCCTGCCCTTGGTGGCGTATGGCCTGCCTGCATTTTGATGGCGTTTACTTTGGGAAAGATTTTTTCTTTTTTTTTTGTTTCATTATTTTAAGTATTCATGCCATGTCCCTCATATCTTGCCCCCTAAGTTGTGTCTTCCTCCTTGACTTTTTCCCCTGCTTTTGCAACATCTGTGAGCTTAGTTTTGGCATCTTTTGGTCCTTTGCACTGCACCTGATATAAACCCAGGCCATTTTCTTAGAGTCTCTAAATTTCCCAAATTTTCTTTTTTTCTCCTCCAATTGCAATTCCTTTGATGTTGACTCCTTTCCAGTGTGTTTGTAGGTTCTTCTTTTCTGTTTTGGCCTTCAGTGGGGATCAATTATGGCAAGTTTGCTGCATGTGCCTGCCCTTGGTGGCGTATGGCCTGCCTGCATTTTGATGGCTTTGACTTTGGGAAAGATTTTTTCTTTTTTTTTTTTTATTATTTTAAGTATTCATGCCATGTCCCTCATATCTTGCCCCCTAAGTTGTGTCTTCCTCCTTGACTTTTTCCCCTGCTTTTGCAACTTCTGTGGGCTTAGTTTTGGCACCTTTTTGTCCTTTGCACTGCACCTGATATAAACCCAGGCCATTTCCTTATTGTCACTAAATTTCCCAAATTTTCTTTTTTTCTCCTCCAATTGCAATTCCTTTGATGTTGACTCCTTTCCAGCGTGTTTGTAGGTCCTTCTTTTCTGTTTTGGCCTTCAGTGGGGATCAATTTTGGCAAGCTTTGCTGCATGTGCCTGCCCTTGGTGGCGTATGGCCTGCCTGCATTTTGATGGCTTTGACTTTGTGAAAGAGTTTTTCTTTTTTTTTTTTTAATATTTTAAGTATTCATGCCATGTCCCTCACATCTTGCCCCCTAAGTTGTGTCTTCCTATTTGACTTTTTCCTCTGCTTTTGCAACATTTGTGAGCTTAGTGTGGGCATCTTTTGGTCCTTTGCACTGCACCTGATAAAACACCAGGCCACTTTCTAAGAGTCATTAAATTTCCAAAATTTTCTTTTTTTCTCCTCCAATTGCAATTCCTTTGATGTTGACTCCATTCCAGCGTGTTTGTATGTCCTTCTTTTCTGTTTTGGCCTTCAGTGGGGATCAACGTTGGCAAGCTTTGCTGCATGTGCCTGCCCTTGCTGGCATATGGCCTGCCTGCATTTTGATGGCTTTGACTTTGGGAAAGATTTTTTCTTTTTTTTTTTTTTTAATATTTTAACTATTCATACCATGTCCCTCATATCTTGTCCCCTAAGTTGTGTCTTCCTCCTTGACTTTTTCCCCTGCTTTTGCAACATCTGTGAGCTTAGTTTTGGCATCTTTTGGTCCTTTGCACTGCACCTGATATAAACCCAGGCCATTTTCTTAGAGTCTCTAAATTTCCCAAATTTTTTTTTTTCTCCTCCAATTGCAATTCCTTTGATGTTGACTCCTTTCCAGCGTGTTTGTAGGTCCTTCTTTTCTGTTTTGGCTTTCAGTGGGGATCAATTTTGGCAAACATTGCTGCATGTGCCTGCCCTTGCTGGCGAATGGCCTGCCTGTATTTTGATGGCTTTGACTTTTGGAAAGATTTTTTCTTTTTTTTTTTTTTAATATTTTAAGTATTCATGCCATGTCCCTCATATCTTGCCCCCTAAGTTGTGTCTTCCTCCTTGACTTTTTCCCCTGCTTTTGCAACATCTGTGAGCTTAGTTTTGGCACCTTTTGGTCCTTTGCAATGCAGCTGATTTCCTCACAGCTTTTTTTTTGAAGAGACTACAATTCCCGATTTTCTGCTTTTTTCAATTGCATTTCATTTGAACCTATCTCCTTTCCAGAGTGTTTGTAAGCCTTTCTTTTAGGATCCGCAAGATTCCTTTTCCATTTCCAGAAAGGAAATTTCATTTCCTTTCGGGAAGGGAAAAGGAATCTTGCGATTTCAATGGGGACCAATAGAGGAATCTTTGGTGCATGTCCCTGCACTTGATGGCAGGCCGTGCCTTTTGAAGGCTTTGACTTTGGGAAAGATTTTTTTCTTTATTTGGTTGTTTTCTGAAGTGTTCATGCCATGTCCCTCATATCTTGCCCCCTAAGTTGTGTCTTCCTCCTTGACTTTTTCCCCTGCTTTTGCAACATCTGTGAGCTTAGTTTTGGCATCTTTGGTCCTTTGCACTGCACATGATATACTGCCAGGGCATTTTCTTAGAGTCACTATATTTCCCAAATTTTCTTTTTTTCTCCTCCAATTGCAATTCCTTTGATGTTGACTCCTTTCCAGCGTGTTTGTAGATCCTGCTTTTCTGTTTTGGCCTTCAGTGGGGATCAATTTTGGCAAAATTTGCTGCATGTGCCTGCCCTTGGTGGCGTATGGCCTGCCTGCATTTTGATGCCTTTGAATTTGGGAAAGATTTCTTCTTTTTTTTTTTTTTTATTATTTTTAGTATTCATGCCATGTCCCTCATATCTTGCCCCCTAAGTTGTGTCTTCCTCCTTGACTTTTTCCCGTCCTTTTGCAACATCTGTGAGCTTAGTTTTGGCATCTTTTGGTCCTTTGCACTGCACCTGATAAAACCCCCGGCCATTTTCTTAGAGTCACTAAATTTCCCAAATTTTCTATTTTCTCCTCCAATTGCAATTCCTTTGATGTTGACTCCTTTCCAGCGTGTTTGTAGGTCCTTCTTTTCTGTTTTGACCTTCAGTGGGGATCAATTTTGGCAAGCTTTGCTGCATGTGCCTGCCCTTGCTGGCGTATGGCCTGCCTGCATTTTGATGGCTTTGACTTTGGGAAAGATTTTTTCTTTTTTTGGTTGTTTTCTGAAGTGTTCATGCCATGTCCCTCATATCTTGCCCCCTAAGTTCTGTCTTCCTCCTTGACTTTTTCCCCTGCTTTTGCAACATCTGTGAGCTTAGTTTTGGCATCTTTTGGTCCTTAGCACTGCACCTGATAAAACCCAAGGCCATTTTCTTAGAATCACTAACTTACCCAAATTTTCTTTTTTTCTCATAAAAATTGAATTCATTTCATGTTGTCTCCATTCCAGCGTGTTTGTAAGTCCTTCTTTTCTGTTTTGACCTTCAGTGGGGATCAATTTTGGCAAGCTTTGCTGCCTGTGCCTGCCATTGCTGGCGTATGGCCTGCCTGCATTTTGATGGCTTTGACTTTGGGAAAGATTTTTTCTTTTTTTGGTTGTTCTCTGAAGTGTTCATGCCATGTCCCTCATATCTTGCCCCCTAAGTTGTGTCTTCCTCCTTGACTTTTTCCCCTGCTTTTGCAACATTTGTGAGCTTAGTTTTGGCGTTTTTGGTCCTTTGCACTGCACCTGATATAAACCCAGGCCATTTTCTTAGAGTCTCTAAATTTCCAAAATTTTCTTTTTTTCTCTTCCAATGGCAATTCCTTTGATGTTGACTCCTTTCCAGCGTGTTTGTAGGTCCTTCTTTTCTCTTTTGGCCTTCAGTGGGGATCAATGTTGGCAAGCTTTGCTGCATGTGCCTGCCCTTGGTGGCGTATGGCCTGCCTGCATTTTGATGGCTTTGACTTTGGGAAAGATTTTTTTCTTTTTTTTTTTTTTTAATAATTTAAGTATTCATGCCATGTCCCTCATATCTTGCCCCCTAAGTTGTGTCTTCCTCCTTGACTTTTTCCCCTGCTTTTGCAACATCTTTGACCTTAGTTTTGGCACCTTTTGGTCCATTGCAATGCAGCTGATTTCCTCACAGCCTATTTTTTGAAGAGACTAAAATTCCCGATTTTCTGCTTTTTTCAATTGCATTTCATTTGAACCTATCTCCTTTCCAGAGTGTCTGTAAGCCTTTCTTTTGGGATTCGAAAGATTCCTTTTCCCTACCCGAAAGGAAATTTCATTTCCTTTCGGGAAGGGAAAAGGAATCTTGCGATTTCAATGGGGACCAATAGAGGAATCTTTGGTGCATGTCCCTGCACTTGATTGCAGGCCATGCCTTTTGATGGCTTTGACTTTGGGAAAGATTTTTTTCTTTTTTTGGTTGTTTTCTGAAGTGTTCATGCCTTGTCCGTCATATCTTGCCCCCTAAGATGTGTCTTCCTCCTTGAATTTTTCCTCTGCTTTTGCAACATCTGTGAGCTTAGTTTTGGCATCTTTTGGTCCTTTGCACTGCACCTGATATAAACCCAGGCCATTTTCTTAGAGTCACTTAATTTCCCATATTTTCTGTTATCTCCTCCAATTGCAATTCCTTTGATGTTGACTACTTTCCAGCGTGTTTGTAGGTCCTTCTTTCCTGTTTTGGCCTTCAGTGGGGATCAATTTTGGCAAGCTTTGCTGCATGTGCCTGCCCTTGGTGGCGTATGGCCTGCCTGCATTTTGATGGCTTTTACTTTGGGAAAGATTTTTTTGGTTTATTTTTTTTATTTTTGTAAGTATTCATGCCATGTCCCTCATATCTTGCCCCCTAAGTTGTGTCTTCCTCCTTGACTTTTTCCCCTGCTTTTGCAACATCTGTGAGCTTAGTTTTGGCACTTTTGGTCCTTTGCACTGCACCTGATATAAACCCAGGCCATTTTCTTAGAGTCTCTAAATTTCCAAAATTTTCTTTTTTTCTCTTCCAATTGCAATTCCTTTGATGTTGACTCCTTTCCAGCGTGTTTGTAGGTCCTTCTTTTCTCTTTTGGCCTTCAGTGGGGATCAATGTTGGCAAGCTTTGCTGCATGTGCCTGCCCTTGGTGGCGTATGGCCTGCCTGCATTTTGATGGCTTTGACTTTGGGAAAGATTTTTTTCTTTTTTTTTTTTTTTAATAATTTAAGTATTCATGCCATGTCCCTCATATCTTGCCCCCTAAGTTGTGTCTTCCTCCTTGACTTTTTCCCCTGCTTTTGCAACATCTGTGACCTTAGTTTTGGCACCTTTTTGTCCATTGCAATGCAGCTGATTTCCTCACAGCCTATTTTCTGAAGAGACTAAAATTCCCGATTTTCTGCTTTTTTCAATTGCATTTCATTTGAACCTATCTCCTTTCCAGAGTGTCTGTAAGCCTTTCTTTTGGGATTCGCAAGATTCCTTTTCCCTACCCGAAAGGAAATTTCATTTCCTTTCGGGAAGGGAAAAGGAATCTTGCGATTTCAATGGGGACCAATAGAGGAATCTTTGGTGCACGTCCCTGGCATTGATGGCAGGCCATGCCTTTTGATGGCTTTGACTTTGGGAAAGATTTTTTTCTTTTTTTGGTTGTTTTCTGAAGTGTTCATGCCTTGTCCGTCATATCTTGCCCCCTAAGATGTGTCTTCCTCCTTGAATTTTTCCTCTGCTTTTGCAACATCTGTGAGCTTAGTTTTGGCATCTTTTGGTCCTTTGCACTGCACCTGATATAAACCCAGGCCATTTTCTTAGAGTCACTAAATCTCCCATATTTTCTGTTATCTCCTCCAATTGCAATTCCTTTGATGTTGACTACTTTCCAGCGTGTTTGTAGGTCCTTCTTTTCTGTTTTGGCCTTCAGTGGGGATCAATTTTGGTAAGCTTTGCTGCATGTGCCTGCCCTTGGTGGCGTATGGCCTGCCTGCATTTTGATGGCTTTTACTTTGGTAAAGATTTTTTTGGTTTATTTTTTTTATTTTTGTAAGTATTCATGCCATGTCCCTCATATCTTGCCCCCTAAGTTGTGTCTTCCTCCTTGACTTTTTCCCCTGCTTTTGCAACATCTGTGAGCTTAGTTTTGGCAATTTTTCGTCCTTTGCACTGCACCTGATAAAACCCCAGGCCATTTTCTTAGAGTCACGTAATTTTCCAAATTTCTTTTTTTCTCATAGAAATTAAATTCCTTTCATGTTGTCTCAATTCCAGCGTGTTTGTAAGTCCTTCTTTTCTGTTTTGGCCTTCAGTGGGGATCAATTTTGGCAAGCTTTGCTGCATGTGCCTGCCCTTGCTGGCGTATGGCCTGCCTGCATTTTGATGGCTTTGACTTTGGGAAAGAGTTTTTCTTTTTTTTTTTTATTATTTTAAGTATTCATGCCATGTCCCTCATATCTTGCCCCCTAAGTTGTGTCTTCCTCCTTGACTTTTTCCCCTGCTTTTGCAGCATCTGTGAGCTTAGTTTTGGCATCTTTTGGTCCTTTGCAATGTAGCTGATTTCCTCAGAGCCTATTTTTTGAAGAGACTAAAATTCCCGATTTTCTGCTTTTCTCAATTGCATTTCATTTGGACCTATCGCTTTCCAGAGTGTTTGTAAGCCTTTCTTTGGGATCCGCAAGATTCCTTTTCCCTTCCCGAAAGGAAATTTCATTTCCTTTCGGGAAGGGAAAAGGAATCTTGCGATTTCAATGGGGACCAATAGAGGAATCTTTGGTGCATGTCCCTGCACTTGATGGCAGGCCATGCCTTTTGATGGCTTTGACTTTGGGAAAGATTTTTTTCTTTTTTTGGTTGTTTTCTGAAGTGTTCATGCCATGTCCCTCATATCTTGCCCCCTAAGTTGTGTCTTCCTCCTTGACTTTTTCCCCTGCTTTTGCAACATCTGTGAGCTTAGTTTTGGCACATTTTGGTCCTTTGCACTGCACCTGATAAAACCCCCGGCCATTTTCTTAGAGTCACTAAATTTCCCAAATTTTCTTTTTTTTTCCTCCAATTGCAATTCCTTTGATGTTGACTCCTTTCCAGCGTGTTTGTAAGTCCTTCTTTTCTGTTTTGGCCTTCAGTGGGGATCAATGTTGGCAAGCTTTGCTGCATGTGCCTGCCCTTGCTGGCGTATGGCCTGCCTGCATTTTGATGGCTTTGACTTTGGGAAAGATTTTTTTCTTTTTTTTTTTTTTTAATATTTTAAGTATTCATGCCATGTCCCTCATATCTTGCCCCCTAAGTTGTGTCTTCCTACTTGACTTTTTCCCCTGCTTTTGCAATATCTGTGAGCTTAGTTTTGGCACCTTTTGGTCCATTGCAATGCAGCTGATTTCCTCACAGCCTATTTTTTGAAGAGACTAAAATTCCCGATTTTCTGCTTTTTTCAATAGCATTTCATTTGGACCTATCGCTTTCCAGAGTGTTTGTAAGCCTTTCTTTTGGGATCCGCAAGATTCCTTTTCCCTTCCCGAAAGGAAATGAAATTTCCTTTCGGGAAGGGAAAAGGAATCTTGCGATTTCAATGGGGACCAATAGAGGAATCTTTGGTGCATGTCCCTGCACTTGATGGCAGGCCATGCCTTTTGATGGCTTTGACTTTGGGAAAGATTTTTTTCTTTTTTTGGTTGTTTTGTGAAGTGTTCATGCCATGTCCCTCATATCTTGCCCCCTAAGTTGTGTCTTCCTCCTTGACTTTTTCCCCTGCTTTTGCAACATCTGTGAGCTTAGTTTTGGCATCTTTTGGTCCTTTGCACTGCACCTGATATAAACCCAGGCAATTTTCTTAGAGTCTCTAAATTTCCCAAATTTTCTTTTTTTCTCCTCCAATTGCAATTCCTTTGATGTTGACTCCTTTCCAGCTTGTTTGTAGGTCCTTCTTTTCTGTTTTGGCCTTCAGTGGGGATCAATTTTGGCAAGCTTTGCTGCATGTGCCTGCCCTTGGTGGCGTATGGCCTGCCTGCATTTTGATGGCTTTGACTTTGGGAAAGATTTTTTCTTTTTTTTTTTTATTATTTTAAATATTCATGCCATGTCCCTCATATCTTGCCCCCTAAGTTGTGTCTTCCTCCTTGACTTTTTCCCCTGCTTTTGCAACATCTGTGGGCTTAGTTTTGGCACCTTTTTGTCCTTTGCACTGCACCTGATATAAACCCAGGCCATTTTCTTAGAGTCACTAAATTTCCCAAATTTTCTTTTTTTCTCCTCCAATTGCAATTCCTTTGATGTTGACTCCTTTCCAGCGTGTTTGTTAGTCCTTCTTTTCTGTTTTGGCCTTCAGTGGGGATCAATGTTGGCAAGCTTTGCTGCATGTGCCTGCCCTTGCTGGCGTATGGCCTGCCTGCATTTTGATGGCTTTGACTTTGTGAAAGAGTTTTTCTTTTTTTTTTTTTAATATTTTAAGTATTCATGCCATGTCCCTCATATCTTGCCCCCTAAGTTGTGTCTTCCTCCTTGACTTTTTCCTCTGCTTTTGCAACATCTGTGAGCTTAGTGTGGGCATCTTTTGGTCCTTTGCACTGCACCTGATAAAACCCCAGGCCACTTTCTAAGAGTCATTAAATTTCCCAAATTTTCTTTTTTTCTCCTCCAATTGCAATTCCTTTTATGGGGTCTCCATTCCAGCGTGTTTGTATGTCCTTCTTTTCTGTTTTGGCCTTCAGTGGGGATCAATTTTGGCAACTTTGCTGCATGTGCCTGCCCTTGGTGGCGTATGGCCTGCCTGCATTTTGATGGCTTTGACTTTGGGAAAGATTTTTTTTTTTTTTTTTTTTTTTTTTTTTTTAAGTATTCATGCCATGTCCCTCATATCTTGCTCCCTAAGTTGTGTCATCCTCCTTGACTTTTTCCCCTGCTTTTGCAACATCTGTGAGCTTAGTTTTGGCACTTTTGGTCCTTTGCACTGCACCTGATATAATCCCAGGCCATTTTCTTAGAGTCTCTAAATTTCCAAAATTTTCTTTTTTTCTCTTCCAATGGCAATTCCTTTGATGTTGACTCCTTTCCAGCGTGTTTGTAGGTCCTTCTTTTCTGTTTGGGCCTTCAGTGGGGATCAATGTTGGCAAGCTTTGCTGCATGTGCCTGCCCTTGCTGGCGTATGGCCTGCCTGCATTTTGATGGCTTTGACTTTGGGAAAGACTTTTTCTTTTTTTTTTTTTTTAATATTTTAAGTATTCATGCCATGTCCCTCATATCTTGCCCCCTAAGTTGTGTCTTCCTACTTGACTTTTTCCCCTGCTTTTGCAATATCTGTGAGCTTAGTTTTGGCACCTTTTGGTCCTTTGCAATGCAGCTGATTTCCTCACAGCCTATTTTTTGAAGAGACTAAAATTCCCGATTTTCTGCTTTTTTCAATTGCATTTCATTTGAACCTATCTCCTTTCCAGAGTGTCTGTAAGCCTTTCTTTTGGGATTCGCAAGATTCCTTTTCCATTTCCCGAAAGGAAATTTCATTTCCTTTCGGGAAGGGAAAATGAATCTTGCGATTTCAATGGGGACCAATAGAGGAATCTTTGGTGCATGTCCCTGCACTTGATGGCAGGCCATGCCTTTTGATGGCTTTGACTTTGGGAAAGATTTTTTTCTTTTTTTGGTTGTTTTCTGAAGTGTTCATGCCTTGTCCGTCATATCTTGCCCCCTAAGTTGTGTCTTCCTCCTTGAATTTTTCCTCTGCTTTTGCAACATCTGTGAGCTTAGTTTTGGCATCTTTTGGTCCTTTGCACTGCACCTGATATAAACCCAGGCCATTTTCTTAGAGTCACTAAATTTCCCAAATTTTCTTTTTTTCTCCTCCAATTGCAATTCCTTTGATGTTGACTCCTTTCCAGCGTGTTTGTAGGTCCTTCTTTTCTGTTTTGGCCTTCAGTGGGGATCAATTTTGGCAAGCTTTGCTGCATGTGCCTGCCCTTGGTGGCGTATGGCCTGCCTGCATTTTGATGGCTTTTACTTTGGGAAAGATTTTTTTGGTTTATTTTTTTTATTTTTGTAAGTATTCATGCCATGTCCCTCATATCTTGCCCCCTAAGTTGTGTCTTCCTCCTTGACTTTTTCCCCTGCTTTTGCAACATCTGTGAGCTTAGTTTTGGCATTTTTTCGTCCTTTGCACTGCACCTGATAAAACCCCAGGCCATTTTCTTAGAGTCACTTAATTTTCCAGATTTCTATTTTTCTCATAGAAATTAAATTCCTTTCATGTTGTCTCAATTCCAGCGTGTTTGTTAGTCCTTCTTTTCTGTTTTGGCCTTCAGTGGGGATCAATGTTGGCAAGCTTTGCTGAAGGTGCCTGCACTTGCTGGCGTATGGCCTGCCTGCATTTTGATGGCTTTGACTTTGCTAAAGATTTTTTCTTTTTTTTTTTTTTTAATATTTTAAGTATTCATGCCATGTCCCTCATATCTTGCCCCCTAAGTTGTGTCTTCCTCCTTGACATTTTCCCCTGCTTTTGCAGCATCTGTGAGCTTAGTTTTGGCGTCTTTTGGTCCTTTGCAATGTAGCTGATTTCCTCAGAGCCTATTTTTTGAAGAGACTAAAATTCCCGATTTTCTGCTTTTTTCAATTGCATTTCATTTGGACCTATCGCTTTCCAGAGTGTTTGTAAGCCTTTCTTTTGGGATCCGCAAGATTCCTTTTCCCTTCCCGAAAGGAAATGAAATTTCCTTTCGGGAAGGGAAAAGGAATCTTGCGATTTCAATGGGGACCAATAGAGGAATCTTTGGTGCATGTCCCTGCACTTGATGGCAGGCCATGCCTTTTGATGGCTTTGACTTTGGGAAAGATTTTTTTCTTTTTTTGGTTGTTTTCTGAAGTGTTCATGCCATGTCCCTCATATCTTGCCCCCTAAGTTGTGTCTTCCTCCTTGACTTTTTCCCCTGCTTTTGCAACATCTGTGAGCTTAGTTTTGGCATCTTTTGGTCCTTTGCAATGCACCTGATAAAACCCCAGGCCATTTTCTTAGAGTCACTAAATTTCCCAAATTTTCTTTTTTTCTCCTCCAATTGCAATTCCTTTGATGTTGACTCCTTTCCAGCGTGTTTGTAGGTCCTTCTTTTCTGTTTTGGCCTTCAGTGGGGATCAATTTTGGCAAGCTTTGCTGCATGTGCCTGCCCTTGGTGGCGTATGGCCTGCCTTCATTTTGATGGCTTTTACTTTGGGAAAGATTTTTTCTTTTTTTTTTTTTCATTATTTTAAGTATAAATGCCATGTCCCTCATATCTTGGCCCCTAAGTTGTGTCTTCCTCCTTGACTTTTTCCCCTGCTTTTGCAACATCTGTGAGCTTAGTTTTGGCATCTTTTGGTCCTTTGCACTGCACCTGCTACAACCCCAGGCAATTTTCTTAGAGTCTCTAAATTTCCCAAATTTTCATTTTTTCTCCTCCAATTGCAATTCCTTTGATGTTGACTCCTTTCCAGCTTGTTTGTAGGTCCTTTTTTCTGTTTTGGCCTTCAGTGGGGATCAATTTTGGCAAGCTTTGCTGCATGTGCCTGCCCTTGCTGGCGTATGGCCTGCCTGCATTTTGATGGCTTTGAGTTTGGGAAAGATTTTTTCTTTTTTTTTTTATTATTTTAAGTATTCATGCCATGTCCCTCATATCTTGCCCCCTAAGTTGTGTCTTCCTCCTTGACTTTTTCCCCTGCGTTTGCAACTTCTGTGGGCTTAGTTTTGGCACCTTTTTTCCTTTGCACTGCACCTGATATAAACCCAGGCCATTTCCTTAGAGTCACTAAATTTCCCAAATTTTCTTTTTTTCTCCTCCAATTGCAATTCCTTTGATGTTGACTCCTTTCCAGCGTGTTTGTAGGTCCTTCTTTTCTCTTTTGGCCTTCAGTGGGGATCAATGTTGGCAAGCTTTGCTGCATGTGCCTGCCCTTGGTGGCGTATGGCCTGCCTGCATTTTGATGGCTTTGACTTTGGGAAAGATTTTTTTCTTTTTTTTTTTTTTTAATAATTTAAGTATTCATGCCATGTCCCTCATATCTTGCCCCCTAAGTTGTGTCTTCCTCCTTGACTTTTTCCCCTGCTTTTGCAACATCTGTGACCTTAGTTTTGGCACCTTTTTGTCCATTGCAATGCAGCTGATTTCCTCACAGCCTATTTTTTGAAGAGACTAAAATTCCCGATTTTCTGCTTTTTTCAATTGCATTTCATTTGAACCTATCTCCTTTCCAGAGTGTCTGTAAGCCTTTCTTTTGGGATTCGCAAGATTCCTTTTCCCTACCCGAAAGGAAATTTCATTTCCTTTCGGGAAGGGAAAAGGAATCTTGCGATTTCAATGGGGACCAATAGAGGAATCTTTGGTGCACGTCCCTGGCATTGATGGCAGGCCATGCCTTTTGATGGCTTTGACTTTGGGAAAGATTTTTTTCTTTTTTTGGTTGTTTTCTGAAGTGTTCATGCCTTGTCCGTCATATCTTGCCCCCTAAGATGTGTCTTCCTCCTTGAATTTTTCCTCTGCTTTTGCAACATCTGTGAGCTTAGTTTTGGCATCTTTTGGTCCTTTGCACTGCACCTGATATAAACCCAGGCCATTTTCTTAGAGTCACTAAATCTCCCATATTTTCTGTTATCTCCTCCAATTGCAATTCCTTTGATGTTGACTACTTTCCAGCGTGTTTGTAGGTCCTTCTTTTCTGTTTTGGCCTTCAGTGGGGATCAATTTTGGTAAGCTTTGCTGCATGTGCCTGCCCTTGGTGGCGTATGGCCTGCCTGCATTTTGATGGCTTTTACTTTGGTAAAGATTTTTTTGGTTTATTTTTTTTATTTTTGTAAGTATTCATGCCATGTCCCTCATATCTTGCCCCCTAAGTTGTGTCTTCCTCCTTGACTTTTTCCCCTGCTTTTGCAACATCTGTGAGCTTAGTTTTGGCAATTTTTCGTCCTTTGCACTGCACCTGATAAAACCCCAGGCCATTTTCTTAGAGTCACGTAATTTTCCAAATTTCTTTTTTTCTCATAGAAATTAAATTCCTTTCATGTTGTCTCAATTCCAGCGTGTTTGTAAGTCCTTCTTTTCTGTTTTGGCCTTCAGTGGGGATCAATTTTGGCAAGCTTTGCTGCATGTGCCTGCCCTTGCTGGCGTATGGCCTGCCTGCATTTTGATGGCTTTGACTTTGGGAAAGAGTTTTTCTTTTTTTTTTTTATTATTTTAAGTATTCATGCCATGTCCCTCATATCTTGCCCCCTAAGTTGTGTCTTCCTCCTTGACTTTTTCCCCTGCTTTTGCAGCATCTGTGAGCTTAGTTTTGGCATCTTTTGGTCCTTTGCAATGTAGCTGATTTCCTCAGAGCCTATTTTTTGAAGAGACTAAAATTCCCGATTTTCTGCTTTTCTCAATTGCATTTCATTTGGACCTATCGCTTTCCAGAGTGTTTGTAAGCCTTTCTTTGGGATCCGCAAGATTCCTTTTCCCTTCCCGAAAGGAAATTTCATTTCCTTTCGGGAAGGGAAAAGGAATCTTGCGATTTCAATGGGGACCAATAGAGGAATCTTTGGTGCATGTCCCTGCACTTGATGGCAGGCCATGCCTTTTGATGGCTTTGACTTTGGGAAAGATTTTTTTTCTTTTTTTGGTTGTTTTCTGAAGTGTTCATGCCATGTCCCTCATATCTTGCCCCCTAAGTTGTGTCTTCCTCCTTGACTTTTTCCCCTGCTTTTGCAACATCTGTGAGCTTAGTTTTGGCACATTTTGGTCCTTTGCACTGCACCTGATAAAACCCCCGGCCATTTTCTTAGAGTCACTAAATTTCCCAAATTTTCTTTTTTTTTCCTCCAATTGCAATTCCTTTGATGTTGACTCCTTTCCAGCGTGTTTGTAAGTCCTTCTTTTCTGTTTTGGCCTTCAGTGGGGATCAATGTTGGCAAGCTTTGCTGCATGTGCCTGCCCTTGCTGGCGTATGGCCTGCCTGCATTTTGATGGCTTTGACTTTGGGAAAGATTTTTTTCTTTTTTTTTTTTTTTAATATTTTAAGTATTCATGCCATGTCCCTCATATCTTGCCCCCTAAGTTGTGTCTTCCTACTTGACTTTTTCCCCTGCTTTTGCAATATCTGTGAGCTTAGTTTTGGCACCTTTTGGTCCATTGCAATGCAGCTGATTTCCTCACAGCCTATTTTTTGAAGAGACTAAAATTCCCGATTTTCTGCTTTTTTCAATAGCATTTCATTTGGACCTATCGCTTTCCAGAGTGTTTGTAAGCCTTTCTTTTGGGATCCGCAAGATTCCTTTTCCCTTCCCGAAAGGAAATGAAATTTCCTTTCGGGAAGGGAAAAGGAATCTTGCGATTTCAATGGGGACCAATAGAGGAATCTTTGGTGCATGTCCCTGCACTTGATGGCAGGCCATGCCTTTTGATGGCTTTGACTTTGGGAAAGATTTTTTTCTTTTTTTGGTTGTTTTGTGAAGTGTTCATGCCATGTCCCTCATATCTTGCCCCCTAAGTTGTGTCTTCCTCCTTGACTTTTTCCCCTGCTTTTGCAACATCTGTGAGCTTAGTTTTGGCATCTTTTGGTCCTTTGCACTGCACCTGATATAAACCCAGGCAATTTTCTTAGAGTCTCTAAATTTCCCAAATTTTCTTTTTTTCTCCTCCAATTGCAATTCCTTTGATGTTGACTCCTTTCCAGCTTGTTTGTAGGTCCTTCTTTTCTGTTTTGGCCTTCAGTGGGGATCAATTTTGGCAAGCTTTGCTGCATGTGCCTGCCCTTGGTGGCGTATGGCCTGCCTGCATTTTGATGGCTTTGACTTTGGGAAAGATTTTTTCTTTTTTTTTTTTATTATTTTAAATATTCATGCCATGTCCCTCATATCTTGCCCCCTAAGTTGTGTCTTCCTCCTTGACTTTTTCCCCTGCTTTTGCAACATCTGTGGGCTTAGTTTTGGCACCTTTTTGTCCTTTGCACTGCACCTGATATAAACCCAGGCCATTTTCTTAGAGTCACTAAATTTCCCAAATTTTCTTTTTTTCTCCTCCAATTGCAATTCCTTTGATGTTGACTCCTTTCCAGCGTGTTTGTTAGTCCTTCTTTTCTGTTTTGGCCTTCAGTGGGGATCAATGTTGGCAAGCTTTGCTGCATGTGCCTGCCCTTGCTGGCGTATGGCCTGCCTGCATTTTGATGGCTTTGACTTTGTGAAAGAGTTTTTCTTTTTTTTTTTTTAATATTTTAAGTATTCATGCCATGTCCCTCATATCTTGCCCCCTAAGTTGTGTCTTCCTCCTTGACTTTTTCCTCTGCTTTTGCAACATCTGTGAGCTTAGTGTGGGCATCTTTTGGTCCTTTGCACTGCACCTGATAAAACCCCAGGCCACTTTCTAAGAGTCATTAAATTTCCCAAATTTTCTTTTTTTCTCCTCCAATTGCAATTCCTTTTATGGGGTCTCCATTCCAGCGTGTTTGTATGTCCTTCTTTTCTGTTTTGGCCTTCAGTGGGGATCAATTTTGGCAACTTTGCTGCATGTGCCTGCCCTTGGTGGCGTATGGCCTGCCTGCATTTTGATGGCTTTGACTTCGGGAAAGATTTTTTTTTTTTTTTTTTTTTTTTTTTTTTTTAAGTATTCATGCCATGTCCCTCATATCTTGCTCCCTAAGTTGTGTCATCCTCCTTGACTTTTTCCCCTGCTTTTGCAACATCTGTGAGCTTAGTTTTGGCACTTTTGGTCCTTTGCACTGCACCTGATATAATCCCAGGCCATTTTCTTAGAGTCTCTAAATTTCCAAAATTTTCTTTTTTTCTCTTCCAATGGCAATTCCTTTGATGTTGACTCCTTTCCAGCGTGTTTGTAGGTCCTTCTTTTCTGTTTGGGCCTTCAGTGGGGATCAATGTTGGCAAGCTTTGCTGCATGTGCCTGCCCTTGCTGGCGTATGGCCTGCCTGCATTTTGATGGCTTTGACTTTGGGAAAGACTTTTTCTTTTTTTTTTTTTTTAATATTTTAAGTATTCATGCCATGTCCCTCATATCTTGCCCCCTAAGTTGTGTCTTCCTACTTGACTTTTTCCCCTGCTTTTGCAATATCTGTGAGCTTAGTTTTGGCACCTTTTGGTCCTTTGCAATGCAGCTGATTTCCTCACAGCCTATTTTTTGAAGAGACTAAAATTCCCGATTTTCTGCTTTTTTCAATTGCATTTCATTTGAACCTATCTCCTTTCCAGAGTGTCTGTAAGCCTTTCTTTTGGGATTCGCAAGATTCCTTTTCCATTTCCCGAAAGGAAATTTCATTTCCTTTCGGGAAGGGAAAATGAATCTTGCGATTTCAATGGGGACCAATAGAGGAATCTTTGGTGCATGTCCCTGCACTTGATGGCAGGCCATGCCTTTTGATGGCTTTGACTTTGGGAAAGATTTTTTTCTTTTTTTGGTTGTTTTCTGAAGTGTTCATGCCTTGTCCGTCATATCTTGCCCCCTAAGTTGTGTCTTCCTCCTTGAATTTTTCCTCTGCTTTTGCAACATCTGTGAGCTTAGTTTTGGCATCTTTTGGTCCTTTGCACTGCACCTGATATAAACCCAGGCCATTTTCTTAGAGTCACTAAATTTCCCAAATTTTCTTTTTTTCTCCTCCAATTGCAATTCCTTTGATGTTGACTCCTTTCCAGCGTGTTTGTAGGTCCTTCTTTTCTGTTTTGGCCTTCAGTGGGGATCAATTTTGGCAAGCTTTGCTGCATGTGCCTGCCCTTGGTGGCGTATGGCCTGCCTGCATTTTGATGGCTTTTACTTTGGGAAAGATTTTTTTGGTTTATTTTTTTTATTTTTGTAAGTATTCATGCCATGTCCCTCATATCTTGCCCCCTAAGTTGTGTCTTCCTCCTTGACTTTTTCCCCTGCTTTTGCAACATCTGTGAGCTTAGTTTTGGCATTTTTTCGTCCTTTGCACTGCACCTGATAAAACCCCAGGCCATTTTCTTAGAGTCACTTAATTTTCCAGATTTCTATTTTTCTCATAGAAATTAAATTCCTTTCATGTTGTCTCAATTCCAGCGTGTTTGTTAGTCCTTCTTTTCTGTTTTGGCCTTCAGTGGGGATCAATGTTGGCAAGCTTTGCTGAAGGTGCCTGCACTTGCTGGCGTATGGCCTGCCTGCATTTTGATGGCTTTGACTTTGCTAAAGATTTTTTCTTTTTTTTTTTTTTTAATATTTTAAGTATTCATGCCATGTCCCTCATATCTTGCCCCCTAAGTTGTGTCTTCCTCCTTGACATTTTCCCCTGCTTTTGCAGCATCTGTGAGCTTAGTTTTGGCGTCTTTTGGTCCTTTGCAATGTAGCTGATTTCCTCAGAGCCTATTTTTTGAAGAGACTAAAATTCCCGATTTTCTGCTTTTTTCAATTGCATTTCATTTGGACCTATCGCTTTCCAGAGTGTTTGTAAGCCTTTCTTTTGGGATCCGCAAGATTCCTTTTCCCTTCCCGAAAGGAAATGAAATTTCCTTTCGGGAAGGGAAAAGGAATCTTGCGATTTCAATGGGGACCAATAGAGGAATCTTTGGTGCATGTCCCTGCACTTGATGGCAGGCCATGCCTTTTGATGGCTTTGACTTTGGGAAAGATTTTTTTCTTTTTTTGGTTGTTTTCTGAAGTGTTCATGCCATGTCCCTCATATCTTGCCCCCTAAGTTGTGTCTTCCTCCTTGACTTTTTCCCCTGCTTTTGCAACATCTGTGAGCTTAGTTTTGGCATCTTTTGGTCCTTTGCAATGCACCTGATAAAACCCCAGGCCATTTTCTTAGAGTCACTAAATTTCCCAAATTTTCTTTTTTTCTCCTCCAATTGCAATTCCTTTGATGTTGACTCCTTTCCAGCGTGTTTGTAGGTCCTTCTTTTCTGTTTTGGCCTTCAGTGGGGATCAATTTTGGCAAGCTTTGCTGCATGTGCCTGCCCTTGGTGGCGTATGGCCTGCCTTCATTTTGATGGCTTTTACTTTGGGAAAGATTTTTTCTTTTTTTTTTTTTCATTATTTTAAGTATAAATGCCATGTCCCTCATATCTTGGCCCCTAAGTTGTGTCTTCCTCCTTGACTTTTTCCCCTGCTTTTGCAACATCTGTGAGCTTAGTTTTGGCATCTTTTGGTCCTTTGCACTGCACCTGCTACAACCCCAGGCAATTTTCTTAGAGTCTCTAAATTTCCCAAATTTTCATTTTTTCTCCTCCAATTGCAATTCCTTTGATGTTGACTCCTTTCCAGCTTGTTTGTAGGTCCTTTTTTCTGTTTTGGCCTTCAGTGGGGATCAATTTTGGCAAGCTTTGCTGCATGTGCCTGCCCTTGCTGGCGTATGGCCTGCCTGCATTTTGATGGCTTTGAGTTTGGGAAAGATTTTTTCTTTTTTTTTTTATTATTTTAAGTATTCATGCCATGTCCCTCATATCTTGTCCCTAAGTTGTGTCTTCCTCCTTGACTTTTTCCCCTGCGTTTGCAACTTCTGTGGGCTTAGTTTTGGCACTTTTTTTCCTTTGCACTGCACCTGATATAAACCCAGGCCATTTCCTTAGAGTCACTAAATTTCCCAAATTTTCTTTTTTTCTCCTCCAATTGCAATTCCTTTGATGTTGACTCCTTTCCAGTGTGTTTGTATGTCCTTCTTTTCTGTTTTGGCCTTCAGTGGGGATCAATTTTGGCAAGATTTGCTGCATGTGCCTGCCCTTGCTGGCGTATGGCCTGCCTGCATTTTGATGGCTTTGACTTTGTGAAAGAGTTTTTCTTTTTTTTTTTTTAATATTTAAAGTATTCATGCCATGTCCCTCACATCTTGCCCCCTAAGTTGTGTCTTCCTCCTTGACTTTTTCCTCTGCTTTTGCAACATCTGTGAGCTTAGTGTGGGCATCTTTTGGTCCTTTGCACTGCACCTGATAAAACCCCAGGCCACTTTCTAAGAGTCGTTAAATTTCCAAAATTTTCTTTTTTCTCCTCCAATTGCAATTCCTTTGATGGTGTCTCCATTCCAGCGTGTTTGTAGGTCCTTCTTTTCTGTTTTGGCCTTCAGTGGGGATCAATTTTGGCAAGCTTTGCTGCATGTGCCTGCCTTTGGTGGCATATGGCCTGCCTGCATTTTGATGGCTTTGACTTTGGGAAAGATTTTTTTCTTTTTTTTTTTTTCATTATTTTAAGTATTCATGCCATGTCCTTCATATCTTGCCCCCTAAGTTGTGTCTTCCTCCTTGACTTTTTCCCCTGCTTTTGCAACATCTGTGAGCTTAGTGTTGGCATCTTTTGGTCCTTTGCACTGCACCTGAAAAAACCCCAGGCCACTTTCTAAGAGTCATTAAATTTCCCAAATTTTCTTTTTTTCTCCTCCAATTGCAAATCCTTTGATGGTGTCTCCATTCCAGCGTGTTTGTATGTCCTTCTTTTCTGTTTTGGCCTTCAGTGGGGATCAATTTTGGCAAGATTTGCTGCATGTGCCTGCACTTGCTAGCGTATGGCCTGCCTGGATTTTGATGGCTTTGACTTTGGGATAGATTTTTTTTTTTTTTTTTTTTTTTTTTTTGTTTTAAGTATTCATGCCATGTCCCTCATATCTTGCTCCCTAAGTTGTGTCTTCCTCCTTGACTTTTTCCCCTGCTTTTGCAACATCTGTGAGCTTAGTTTTGGCATCTTTTGGTCCTTTGCACTGCACCTGATAAAACCCCAGGCCATTTTCTAAGACTCACTAAATTTCCCAAATTTTCTCTTTTTCTCATAGAAATTGAATTCATTTCATGTTGTCTCCATTCCAGCGTGTTTGTAAGTCCTTCTTTTCTGTTTTGTCCTTCAGTGGGGATCAATTTTGGCAAGCTTTGCTGCATGTGCCTGCCCTTGCTGGCGTATGGCCTGCCTGCATTTTGATGGCTTTGACTTTGGGAAAGAGTTTTTCAATTTTTTTTTTTTTTTTTTTTTTAAGTATTCATGCCATGTCCCTCATATCTTGCCCCCTAAGTTGTGTCTTCCTCCTTGACTTTTTCCCCTGCTTTTGCAACATCTGTGAGCTTAGTGTGGGCATCTTTTGGTCCTTTGCACTGCACCTGATAAAACCCCAGGCCACTTTCTAAGAGTCATTAAATTTCCCAAATTTTCTTTTTTTCTCCTCCAATTACAATTCCTTTGATGGTGTCTCCATTCCAGCGTGTTTGTAGGTCCTTCTTTTCTGTTTTGGCCTTCAGTGGGGATCAATTTTGGCAAGATTTGCTGCATGTGCCTGCACTTGGTGGCGTATGGCGTGCCTGCATTTTGATGGCTTTGACTTTGGGATAGATTTTTTCATTTTTTTTTTTTATTATTTAAATATTCATGCCATGTGCCTCATATCTTGCTCCCTAAGTTGTGTCTTCCTCCTTCACTTTTTCCCCTGCTTTTGCAACATCTGTGAGCTTAGTTTTGGCATCTTTTGGTCCTTTGCACTGCACCTGATATAAACCCAGGCAATTTTCTTAGAGTCACTAAATTTCCCAAATTTTCTTTTTTTCTCCTCCAATTGCAATTCCTTTGATGTTGACTCCTTTCCAGCGTGTTTGTAGGTCCTTCTTTTCTGTTTTGGCCTTCAGTGGGGATCAATTTTGGCAAGCTTTGCTGCATGTGCCTGCCCTTGCTGGCGTATGGCCTGCCTGCATTTTGATGGCTTTGACTTTGGGAAAGATTTTTTTTCTTTTTCTTTTTTTTTTTGTTTGTTTTAAGTATTCAGGCCATGTCCCTCATATCTTGCCCCCTAAGTTGTGTCTTCCTCCTTGACTTTTTCCCCTGCTTTTGCAACATCTGTGAGCTTAGTTTTGGCACCTTTTGGTCCTTTGCAATGCAGCTGATTTCCTCACAGCCTATTTTTTGAAGAGACTAAAATTCCCAATTTTCTGCTTTTTTCAATTGCATTTCATTTGAACCTATCTCCTTTCCAGAGTGTTTGTAAGCCTTTCTTTTGGGATTCGCAAGATTCCTTTTCCCTTCCCGAAAGGAAATTTCATTTCCTTTCGGGAAGGGAAAAGGAGTCTTGCGATTTCAATGGGGACCAATAGAGGAATCTTTGGTGCAAGTCCCTGCACTTGATGGCGTATGGCCTGCCTTTTGATGGCTTTGACTTTGGGATAGATTTTTTTCTTTTTTTGGTTGTTTTCTGAAGTGTTCATGCCATGTCCCTCATATCTTGGCCCCTAAATTGTGTCTTCCTCCTTGACTTTTTCCCCTGCTTTTGCAACATCTGTGAGCTTAGTTTTTGCATCTTTTGGTCCTTTGCACTGCACCTGATATAAACCCAGGCCATTTTCTTAGAGTCACTAAATTTCCAAAATTTTCTTTTTTTCTCCTCCAATTGCAATTCCTTTGATGTTGACACCTTTCCAGCGTGTTTGTAGGTCCTTCTTTACTGTTTTGTCCTTCAGTGAGGATCAATTTTGGCAAGCTTTGCTGCATGTGCCTTCCTTTGGTGGCATATGGCCTGCCTGCATTTTGATGGCTTTGACTTTGGGAAAGATTTTTTTATTTTTTTTTTTTTTATTATTTTAAGTATTCATGCCATGTCCCTCATATCTTGCCCCCTAAGTTGTATCTTCCTCCTTGACTTTTTCCCCTGCTTTTGCAACATCTGTGAGCTTAGTTTTGGCACCTTTTGGTCCTTTGCACTGCACCTGATAAAACCCCGGGCCATTTACTTAGAGTCACTAAATTTCCCAAATTTTCTTTTTTTCTCCTCCAATTGCAATTCCTTTGATGTTGTCTCCATTCCAGCGTGTTTGCAAGTCATTCTTTTCTGTTTTGGCCTTCAGTGGGGATCAATTTTGGCAAGCTTTGCTGCATGTGCCTGCCCTTGTTGGCGTATGGCCTGCCTGCATTTTGATGGCTTTGACGTTGGGAAAGATTTTGTCTTTTTTTTTTTTTTTATTTTTTTAAGTATTCATGCCATGTCCCTCATATCTTGCCCCCTAAGTTGTGTCTTCCTCCTTGACTTTTTCCCCTGCTTTTGCAACATTTGTGAGCTTAGTTTTGGCGTTTTTGGTCCTTTGCACTGCACCTGATATAAACCCAGGCCATTTTCTTAGAGTCTCTAAATTTCCAAAATTTTCTTTTTTTCTCTTCCAATTGCAATTCCTTTGATGTTGACTCCTTTCCAGCGTGTTTGTAGGTCCTTCTTTTCTCTTTTGGCCTTCAGTGGGGATCAATGTTGGCAAGCTTTGCTGCATGTGCCTGCCCTTGGTGGCGTATGGCCTGCCTGCATTTTGATGGCTTTGACTTTGGGAAAGATTTTTTTCTTTTTTTTTTTTTTTAATAATTTAAGTATTCATGCCATGTCCCTCATATCTTGCCCCCTAAGTTGTGTCTTCCTCCTTGACTTTTTCCCCTGCTTTTGCAACATCTGTGACCTTAGTTTTGGCACCTTTTGGTCCATTGCAATGCAGCTGATTTCCTCACAGCCTATTTTTTGAAGAGACTAAAATTCCCGATTTTCTGCTTTTTTCAATTGCATTTCATTTGAACCTATCTCCTTTCCAGAGTGTCTGTAAGCCTTTCTTTTGGGATTCGCAAGATTCCTTTTCCCTACCCGAAAGGAAATTTCATTTCCTTTCGGGAAGGGAAAAGGAATCTTGCGATTTCAATGGGGACCAATAGAGGAATCTTTGGTGCATGTCCCTGGCATTGATGGCAGGCCATGCCTTTTGATGGCTTTGACTTTGGGAAAGATTTTTTTCTTTTTTTGGTTGTTTTCTGAAGTGTTCATGCCTTGTCCGTCATATCTTGCCCCCTAAGATGTGTCTTCCTCCTTGAATTTTTCCTCTGCTTTTGCAACATCTGTGAGCTTAGTTTTGGCATCTTTTGGTCCTTTGCACTGCACCTGATATAAACCCAGGCCATTTTCTTAGAGTCACTAAATTTCCCATATTTTCTGTTGTCTCCTCCAATTGCAATTCCTTTGATGTTGACTACTTTCCAGCGTGTTTGTAGGTCCTTCTTTTCTGTTTTGGCCTTCAGTGGGGATCAATTTTGGCAAGCTTTGCTGCATGTGCCTGCCCTTGGTGGCGTATGGCCTGCCTGCATTTTGATGGCTTTTACTTTGGGAAAGATTTTTTTGGTTTATTTTTTTTATTTTTGTAAGTATTCATGCCATGTCCCTCATATCTTGCCCCCTAAGTTGTGTCTTCCTCCTTGACTTTTTCCCCTGCTTTTGCAACATCTGTGAGCTTAGTTTTGGCACTTTTGGTCCTTTGCACTGCACCTGATATAAACCCAGGCCATTTTCTTAGAGTCTCTAAATTTCCAAAATTTTCTTTTTTTCTCTTCCAATTGCAATTCCTTTGATGTTGACTCCTTTCCAGCGTGTTTGTAGGTCCTTCTTTTCTCTTTTGGCCTTCAGTGGGGATCAATGTTGGCAAGCTTTGCTGCATGTGCCTGCCCTTGGTGGCGTATGGCCTGCCTGCATTTTGATGGCTTTGACTTTGGGAAAGATTTTTTTCTTTTTTTTTTTTTTTAATAATTTAAGTATTCATGCCATGTCCCTCATATCTTGCCCCCTAAGTTGTGTCTTCCTCCTTGACTTTTTCCCCTGCTTTTGCAACATCTGTGACCTTAGTTTTGGCACCTTTTTGTCCATTGCAATGCAGCTGATTTCCTCACAGCCTATTTTTTGAAGAGACTAAAATTCCCGATTTTCTGCTTTTTTCAATTGCATTTCATTTGAGCCTATCTCCTTTCCAGAGTGTCTGTAAGCCTTTCTTTTGGGATTCGCAAGATTCCTTTTCCCTACCCGAAAGGAAATTTCATTTCCTTTCGGGAAGGGAAAAGGAATCTTGCGATTTCAATGGGGACCAATAGAGGAATCTTTGGTGCATGTCCCTGGCATTGATGGCAGGCCATGCCTTTTGATGGCTTTGACTTTGGGAAAGATTTTTTTCTTTTTTTGGTTGTTTTCTGAAGTGTTCATGCCTTGTCCGTCATATCTTGCCCCCTAAGATGTGTCTTCCTCCTTGAATTTTTCCTCTGCTTTTGCAACATCTGTGAGCTTAGTTTTGGCATCTTTTGGTCCTTTGCACTGCACCTGATATAAACCCAGGCCATTTTCTTAGAGTCACTAAATTTCCCATATTTTCTGTTATCTCCTCCAATTGCAATTCCTTTGATGTTGACTACTTTCCAGCGTGTTTGTAGGTCCTTCTTTTCTGTTTTGGCCTTCAGTGGGGATCAATTTTGGCAAGCTTTGCTGCATGTGCCTGCCCTTGGTGGCGTATGGCCTGCCTGCATTTTGATGGCTTTTACTTTGGGAAAGATTTTTTTGGTTTATTTTTTTTATTTTTGTAAGTATTCATGCCATGTCCCTCATATCTTGCCCCCTAAGTTGTGTCTTCCTCCTTGACTTTTTCCCCTGCTTTTGCAACATCTGTGAGCTTAGTTTTGGCATTTTTTCGTCCTTTGCACTGCACCTGATAAAACCCCAGGCCATTTTCTTAGAGTCACGTAATTTTCCAAATTTCTTTTTTTCTCATAGAAATTAAATTCCTTTCATGTTGTCTCAATTCCAGCGTGTTTGTAAGTCCTTCTTTTCTGTTTTGGCCTTCAGTGGGGATCAATTTTGGCAAGCTTTGCTGCATGTGCCTGCCCTTGCTGGCGTATGGCCTGCCTGCATTTTGATGGCTTTGACTTTGGGAAAGAGTTTTTCTTTTTTTTTTTTATTATTTTAAGTATTCATGCCATGTCCCTCATATCTTGCCCCCTAAGTTGTGTCTTCCTCCTTGACTTTTTCCCCTGCTTTTGCAGCATCTGTGAGCTTAGTTTTGGCATCTTTTGGTCCTTTGCAATGTAGCTGATTTCCTCAGAGCCTATTTTTTGAAGAGACTAAAATTCCCGATTTTCTGCTTTTTTCAATTGCATTTCATTTGGACCTATCGCTTTCCAGAGTGTTTGTAAGCCTTTCTTTGGGATCCGCAAGATTCCTTTTCCCTTCCCGAAAGGAAATTTCATTTCCTTTCGGGAAGGGAAAAGGAATCTTGCGATTTCAATGGGGACCAATAGAGGAATCTTTGGTGCATGTCCCTGCACTTGATGGCAGGCCATGCCTTTTGATGGCTTTGACTTTGGGAAAGATTTTTTTCTTTTTTTGGTTGTTTTCTGAAGTGTTCATGCCATGTCCCTCATATCTTGCCCCCTAAGTTGTGTCTTCCTCCTTGACTTTTTCCCCTGCTTTTGCAACATCTGTGAGCTTAGTTTTGGCACATTTTGGTCCTTTGCACTGCACCTGATAAAACCCCCGGCCATTTTCTTAGAGTCACTAAATTTCCCAAATTTTCTTTTTTTTTCCTCCAAATGGAATTCCTTTGATGTTGACTCATTTCCAGCGTGTTTGTAAGTCCTTCTTTTCTGTTTTGGCCTTCAGTGGGGATCAATGTTGGCAAGCTTTGGTGAAGGTGCCTGCCCTTGCTGGCGTATGGCCTGCCTGCATTTTGATGGCTTTGACTTTGGGAAAGATTTTTTTCTTTTTTTTTTTTTTTAATATTTTAAGTATTCATGCCATGTCCCTCATATCTTGCCCCCTAAGTTGTGTCTTCCTACTTGACTTTTTCCCCTGCTTTTGCAATATCTGTGAGCTTAGTTTTGGCACCTTTTGGTCCATTGCAATGCAGCTGATTTCCTCACAGCCTATTTTTTGAAGAGACTAAAATTCCCGATTTTCTGCTTTTTTCAATAGCATTTCATTTGGACCTATCGCTTTCCAGAGTGTTTGTAAGCCTTTCTTTTGGGATCCGCAAGATTCCTTTTCCCTTCCCGAAAGGAAATGAAATTTCCTTTCGGGAAGGGAAAAGGAATCTTGCGATTTCAATGGGGACCAATAGAGGAATCTTTGGTGCATGTCCCTGCACTTGATGGCAGGCCATGCCTTTTGATGGCTTTGACTTTGGGAAAGATTTTTTTCTTTTTTTGGTTGTTTTGTGAAGTGTTCATGCCATGTCCCTCATATCTTGCCCCCTAAGTTGTGTCTTCCTCCTTGACTTTTTCCCCTGCTTTTGCAACATCTGTGAGCTTAGTTTTGGCATCTTTTGGTCCTTTGCACTGCACCTGATATAAACCCAGGCAATTTTCTTAGAGTCTCTAAATTTCCCAAATTTTCTTTTTTTCTCCTCCAATTGCAATTCCTTTGATGTTGACTCCTTTCCAGCTTGTTTGTAGGTCCTTCTTTTCTGTTTTGGCCTTCAGTGGGGATCAATTTTGGCAAGCTTTGCTGCATGTGCCTGCCCTTGGTGGCGTATGGCCTGCCTGCATTTTGATGGCTTTGACTTTGGGAAAGATTTTTTCTTTTTTTTTTTTATTATTTTAAATATTCATGCCATGTCCCTCATATCTTGCCCCCTAAGTTGTGTCTTCCTCCTTGACTTTTTCCCCTGCTTTTGCAACATCTGTGGGCTTAGTTTTGGCACCTTTTTGTCCTTTGCACTGCACCTGATATAAACCCAGGCCATTTTCTTAGAGTCACTAAATTTCCCAAATTTTCCTTTTTTTCTCCTCCAATTGCAATTCCTTTGATGTTGACTCCTTTCCAGCGTGTTTGTAGGTCCTTCTTTTCTGTTTTGTCCTTCAGTGGGGATCAATTTTGGCAAGCTTTGCTGCATGTGCCTGCCCTTGCTGGAGTATGGCCTGCCTGCATTTTGATGGCTTTGACTTTGTGAAAGAGTTTTTCTTTTTTTTTTTTTAATATTTTAAGTATTCATGCCATGTCCCTCATATCTTGCCCCCTAAGTTGTGTCTTCCTCCTTGACTTTTTCCTCTGCTTTTGCAACATCTGTGAGCTTAGTGTGGGCATCTTTTGGTCCTTTGCACTGCACCTGATAAAACCCCAGGCCACTTTCTAAGAGTCATTAAATTTCCCAAATTTTCTTTTTTTCTCCTCCAATTGCAATTCCTTTTATGGGGTCTCCATTCCAGCGTGTTTGTATGTCCTTCTTTTCTGTTTTGGCCTTCAGTGGGGATCAATTTTGGCAACTTTGCTGCATGTGCCTGCCCTTGGTGGCGTATGGCCTGCCTGCATTTTGATGGCTTTGACTTTGGGAAAGATTTTTTATTTTTTTTTTTTTTTTTTTTTTTTTAAGTATTCATGCCATGTCCCTCATATCTTGCCCCCTAAGTTGTGTCTTCCTCCTTGACTTTTTCCCCTGCTTTTGCAACATCTGTGAGCTTAGTTTTGGCATCTTTTGGTCCTTTGCACTGCACCTGATAAAACACCGGGCCATTTTCTTAGAGTCACTAAATTTCCCAAATTTTCTTTTTTTCTCCTCCAATTGCAATTCCTTGGATGTTGACTCCTTTCCAGCGATTTTGTAGGTCCTTCTTTTCTGTTTTGGCCTTCAGTGGGATCAATTTTGGCAAGCTTTGCTGCATGTGCCTGCCCTTGGTGGCGTATGGCGTGCCTGCATTTTGATGGCTTTGACTTTGGGAAAGATTTTTTCTTTTTTTTTTTTTCATTATTTTAAATATTCATGCCATGTCCCTCATATCTTGCCCCCTAAGTTGTGTCTTCCTCCTTGACATTTTCCCCTGCTTTTGCAGCATCTGTGAGCTTAGTTTTGCCACCTTTTGGTCCTTTGCAATGCAGCTGATTTCCTCACAGCCTATTTTTTGAAGAGACTAAAATTCCCGATTTTCTGCTTTTTTCAATTGCATTTCCTTTGAACCTATCGCCTTTCCAGAGTGTTTGTAAGCCTTTCTTTTGGGATTCGCAAGATTCCTTTTCCCTTCCCGAAAGGAAATGGAATTTCCTTTCCGGAAGGGAAAAGGAATCTTGCGATTTCAATGGGGACCAATAGAGGAATCTTTGGTGCATGTCCCTGCACTTGATGGCAGGCCATGCCTTTCGATGGCTTTGACTTTGGGAAAGATTTTTTTCTTTTTTTGGTTGTTTTCTGAAGTGTTCATACCATGTCCCTCATATCTTGCCCCCTAAGTTGTGTCTTCCTCCTTGACTTTTTCCCCTGCTTTTGCAACATCTGTGAGCTTAGTTTTGGCATCTTTTGGTCCTTTGCACTGCACCTGATAAAACCCAAATCCATTTTCTTAGAATCACTAACTTACCCAAATTTTCTTTTTTTCTCATAAAAATTGAATTCATTTCATGTTGTCTCCATTCCAGCGTGTTTGTAAGTCCTTCTTTTCTGTTTTGACCTTCAGTGGGGATCAATTTTGGCAAGCTTTGCTGCATGGGCCTGCCCTTGCTGGCGTATGGCCTGCCTGCATTTTGATGGCTTTGACTTTGGGAAAGATTTTTTCTTTTTTTGGTTGTTTTCTGAAGTGTTCATGCCATGTCCCTCATATCTTGCCCCCTAAGTTGTGTCTTCCTACTTGACTTTTTCCCCTGCTTTTGCAATATCTGTGAGCTTAGTTTTGGCACCTTTTGGTCCTTTGCAATGCAGCTGATTTCCTCACAGCCTATTTTTTGAAGAGACTAAAATTCCCGATTTTCTGCTTTTTTCAATTGCATTTCATTTGAACCTATCTCCTTTCCAGAGTGTCTGTAAGCCTTTCTTTTGGGATTCGCAAGATTCCTTTTCCATTTCCCGAAAGGAAATTTCATTTCCTTTCGGGAAGGGAAAAGGAATCTTGCGATTTCAATGGGGACCAATAGAGGAATCTTTGGTGCATGTCCCTGCACTTGATGGCAGGCCATGCCTTTTGATGGCTTTGACTTTGGGAAAGATTTTTTTCTTTTTTTGGTTGTTTTCTGAAGTGTTCATGCCTTGTCCGTCATATCTTGCCCCCTAAGTTGTGTCTTCCTCCTTGAATTTTTCCTCTGCTTTTGCAACATCTGTGAGCTTAGTTTTGGCATCTTTTGGTCCTTTGCACTGCACCTGATATAAACCCAGGCCATTTTCTTAGAGTCACTAAATTTCCCAAATTTTCTTTTTTTCTCCTCCAATTGCAATTCCTTTGATGTTGACTCCTTTCCAGCGTGTTTGTAGGTCCTTCTTTTCTGTTTTGGCCTTCAGTGGGGATCAATTTTGGCAAGCTTTGCTGCATGTGCCTGCCCTTGGTGGCGTATGGCCTGCCTGCATTTTGATGGCTTTTACTTTGGGAAAGATTTTTTTGGTTTATTTTTTTTATTTTTGTAAGTATTCATGCCATGTCCCTCATATCTTGCCCCCTAAGTTGTGTCTTCCTCCTTGACTTTTTCCCCTGCTTTTGCAACATCTGTGAGCTTAGTTTTGGCATTTTTTCGTCCTTTGCACTGCACCTGATAAAACCCCAGGCCATTTTCTTAGAGTCACTTAATTTTCCAGATTTCTTTTTTTCTCATAGAAATTAAATTCCTTTCATGTTGTCTCAATTCCAGCGTGTTTGTAAGTCCTTCTTTTCTGTTTTGGCCTTCAGTGGGGATCAATGTTGGCAAGCTTTGCTGAAGGTGCCTGCCCTTGCTGGCGTATGGCCTGCCTGCATTTTGATGGCTTTGACTTTGGGAAAGATTTTTTCTTTTTTTTTCCTTTTTTGTTTTAAGTATTCATGCCATGTCCCTCATATCTTGCCCCCTAAGTTGTGTCTTCCTCCTTGACATTTTCCCCTGCTTTTGCAGCATCTGTGAGCTTAGTTTTGGCGTCTTTTGGTCCTTTGCAATGTAGCTGATTTCCTCAGAGCCTATTTTTTGAAGAGACTAAAATTCCCGATTTTCTGCTTTTTTCAATTGCATTTCATTTGGACCTATCGCTTTCCAGAGTGTTTGTAAGCCTTTCTTTTGGGATCCGCAAGATTCCTTTTCCCTTCCCGAAAGGAAATGAAATTTCCTTTCGGGAAGGGAAAAGGAATCTTGCGATTTCAATGGGGACCAATAGAGGAATCTTTGGTGCATGTCCCTGCACTTGATGGCAGGCCATGCCTTTTGATGGCTTTGACTTTGGGAAAGATTTTTTTCTTTTTTTGGTTGTTTTCTGAAGTGTTCATGCCATGTCCCTCATATCTTGCCCCCTAAGTTGTGTCTTCCTCCTTGACTTTTTCCCCTGCTTTTGCAACATCTGTGAGCTTAGTTTTGGCACCTTTTGGTCCTTTGCAATGCACCTGATAAAACCCCAGGCCATTTTCTTAGAGTCACTAAATTTCCCAAATTTTCTTTTTTTCTCCTCCAATTGCAATTCCTTTGATGTTGACTCCTTTCCAGCGTGTTTGTAGGTCCTTCTTTTCTGTTTTGGCCTTCAGTGGGGATCAATTTTGGCAAGCTTTGCTGCATGTGCCTGCCCTTGGTGGCGTATGGCCTGCCTTCATTTTGATGGCTTTTACTTTGGGAAAGATTTTTTCTTTTTTTTTTTTTCATTATTTTAAGTATTCATGCCATGTCCCTCATATCTTGCCCCCTAAGTTGTGTCTTCCTCCTTGACTTTTTCCCCTGCTTTTGCAACATCTGTGAGCTTAGTTTTGGCATCTTTTGGTCCTTTGCACTGCACCTGCTACAACCCCAGGCAATTTTCTTAGAGTCTCTAAATTTCCCAAATTTTCTTTTTTTCTCCTCCAATTGCAATTCCTTTGATGTTGACTCCTTTCCAGCTTGTTTGTAGGTCCTTCTTTTCTGTTTTGGCCTTCAGTGGGGATCAATTTTGGCGAGCTTTGCTGCATGTGCCTGCCCTTGCTGGCGTATGGCCTGCCTGCATTTTGATGGCTTTGACTTTGGGAAAGATTTTTTCTTTTTTTTTTTATTATTTTAAGTATTCATGCCATGTCCCTCATATCTTGCCCCCTAAGTTGTGTCTTCCTCCTTGACTTTTTCCCCTGCGTTTGCAACTTCTGTGGGCTTAGTTTTGGCACCTTTTTTCCTTTGCACTGCACCTGATATAAACCCAGGCCATTTCCTTAGAGTCACTAAATTTCCCAAATTTTCTTTTTTTCTCCTCCAATTGCAATTCCTTTGATGTTGACTCCTTTCCAGTGTGTTTGTAGGTCCTTCTTTTCTGTTTTGGCCTTCAGTGGGGATCAATTTTGGCAAGCTTTGCTGCATGTGCCTGCCCTTGCTGGCGTATGGCCTGCCTGCATTTTGATGGCTTTGACTTTGTGAAAGAGTTTTTCTTTTTTTTTTTTTAATATTTTAAGTATTCATGCCATGTCCCTCACATCTTGCCCCCTAAGTTGTGTCTTCCTCCTTGACTTTTTCCTCTGCTTTTGCAACATCTGTGAGCTTAGTGTGGGCATCTTTTGGTCCTTTGCACTGCACCTGATAAAACCCCAGGCCACTTTCTAAGAGTCGTTAAATTTCCAAAATTTTCTTTTTTTCTCCTCCAATTGCAATTCCTTTGATGGTGTCTCCATTCCAGCGTGTTTGTAGGTCCTTCTTTTCTGTTTTGGCCTTCAGTGGGGATCAATTTTGGCAAGCTTTGCTGCATGTGCCTGCCTTTGGTGGCATATGGCCTGCCTGCATTTTGATGGCTTTGACTTTGGGAAAGATTTTTTTTTTTTTTTTTTTTCATTATTTTAAGTATTCATGCCATGTCCTTCATATCTTGCCCCCTAAGTTGTGTCTTCCTCCTTGACTTTTTCCCCTGCTTTTGCAACATCTGTGAGCTTAGTGTTGGCATCTTTTGGTCCTTTGCACTGCACCTGAAAAAACCCCAGGCCACTTTCTAAGAGTCATTAAATTTCCCAAATTTTCTTTTTTTCTCCTCCAATTGCAAATCCTTTGATGGTGTCTCCATTCCAGCGTGTTTGTATGTCCTTCTTTTCTGTTTTGGCCTTCAGTGGGGATCAATTTTGGCAAGATTTGCTGCATGTGCCTGCACTTGCTAGCGTATGGCCTGCCTGCATTTTGATGGCTTTGACTTTGGGATAGATTTTTTTTTTTTTTTTTTTTTTTTTTTGTTTTAAGTATTCATGCCATGTCCCTCATATCTTGCTCCCTAAGTTGTGTCTTCCTCCTTGACTTTTTCCCCTGCTTTTGCAACCTCTGTGAGCTTAGTTTTGGCATCTTTTGGTCCTTTGCACTGCACCTGATAAAACCCCAGGCCATTTTCTAAGACTCACTAAATTTCCCAAATTTTCTCTTTTTCTCATAGAAATTGAATTCATTTCATGTTGTCTCCATTCCAGCGTGTTTGTAAGTCCTTCTTTTCTGTTTTGTCCTTCAGTGGGGATCAATTTTGGCAAGCTTTGCTGCATGTGCCTGCCCTTGCTGGCGTATGGCCTGCCTGCATTTTGATGGCTTTGACTTTGGGAAAGAGTTTTTCAATTTTTTTTTTTTTTTTTTTTTTAAGTATTCATGCCATGTCCCTCATATCTTGCCCCCTAAGTTGTGTCTTCCTCCTTGACTTTTTCCCCTGCTTTTGAAACATCTGTGAGCTTAGTGTGGGCATCTTTTGGTCCTTTGCACTGCACCTGATAAAACCCCAGGCCACTTTCTAAGAGTCATTAAATTTCCCAAATTTTCTTTTTTTCTCCTCCAATTACAATTCCTTTGATGGTGTCTCCATTCCAGCGTGTTTGTAGGTCCTTCTTTTCTGTTTTGGCCTTCAGTGGGGATCAATTTTGGCAAGATTTGCTGCATGTGCCTGCACTTGGTGGCGTATGGCGTGCCTGCATTTTGATGGCTTTGACTTTGGGATAGATTTTTTCTTTTTTTTTTTTTTATTATTTAAATATTCATGCCATGTGCCTCATATCTTGCTCCCTAAGTTGTGTCTTCCTCCTTCACTTTTTCCCCTGCTTTTGCAACATCTGTGAGCTTAGTTTTGGCATCTTTTGGTCCTTTGCACTGCACCTGATATAAACCCAGGCAATTTTCTTAGAGTCACTAAATTTCCCAAATTTTCTTTTTTTCTCCTCCAATTGCAATTCCTTTGATGTTGACTCCTTTCCAGCGTGTTTGTAGGTCCTTCTTTTCTGTTTTGGCCTTCAGTGGGGATCAATTTTGGCAAGCTTTGCTGCATGTGCCTGCCCTTGCTGGCGTATGGCCTGCCTGCATTTTGATGGCTTTGACTTTGGGAAAGATTTTTTTTCTTTTTCTTTTTTTTTTTTTTTGTTTTAAGTATTCAGGCCATGTCCCTCATATCTTGCCCCCTAAGTTGTGTCTTCCTCCTTGACTTTTTCCCCTGCTTTTGCAACATCTGTGAGCTTAGTTTTGGCACCTTTTGGTCCTTTGCAATGCAGCTGATTTCCTCACAGCCTATTTTTTGAAGAGACTAAAATTCCCAATTTTCTGCTTTTTTCAATTGCATTTCATTTGAACCTATCTCCTTTCCAGAGTGTTTGTAAGCCTTTCTTTTGGGATTCGCAAGATTCCTTTTCCCTTCCCGAAAGGAAATTTCATTTCCTTTCGGGAAGGGAAAAGGAGTCTTGCGATTTCAATGGGGACCAATAGAGGAATCTTTGGTGCAAGTCCCTGCACTTGATGGCGTATGGCCTGCCTTTTGATGGCTTTGACTTTGGGATAGATTTTTTTCTTTTTTTGGTTGTTTTCTGAAGTGTTCATGCCATGTCCCTCATATCTTGGCCCCTAAATTGTGTCTTCCTCCTTGACTTTTTCCCCTGCTTTTGCAACATCTGTGAGCTTAGTTTTTGCATCTTTTGGTCCTTTGCACTGCACCTGATATAAACCCAGGCCATTTTCTTAGAGTCACTAAATTTCCAAAATTTTCTTTTTTTCTCCTCCAATTGCAATTCCTTTGATGTTGACACATTTCCAGCGTGTTTGTAGGTCCTTCTTTACTGTTTTGTCCTTCAGTGAGGATCAATTTTGGCAAGCTTTGCTGCATGTGCCTTCCTTTGGTGGCATATGGCCTGCCTTCATTTTGATGGCTTTGACTTTGGGAAAGATTTTTTTATTTTTTTTTTTTTTATTATTTTAAGTATTCATGCCATGTCCCTCATATCTTGCCCCCTAAGTTGTATCTTCCTCCTTGACTTTTTCCCCTGCTTTTGCAACCTCTGTGAGCTTAGTTTTGGCACCTTTTGGTCCTTTGCACTGCACCTGATGAAACCCCGGGCCATTTACTTAGAGTCACTAAATTTCCCAAATTTTCTTTTTTTCTCCTCCAATTGCAATTCCTTTGATGTTGTCTCCATTCCAGCGTGTTTGCAAGTCATTCTTTCCTGTTTTGGCCTTCAGTGGGGATCAATTTTGGCAAGCTTTGCTGCATGTGCCTGCCCTTGTTGGCGTATGGCCTGCCTGCATTTTGATGGCTTTGACGTTGGGAAAGATTTTGTCTTTTTTTTTTTTTTTATTATTTTAAGTATTCATGCCATGTCCCTCATATCTTGCCCCCTAAGTTGTGTCTTCCTCCTTGACTTTTTCCCCTGCTTTTGCAACATCTGTGAGCTTAGTGTTGGCATCTTTTGGTCCTTTGCACTGCACCTGATAAAACCCCAGGCCACTTTCTAAGAGTCATTAAATTTCCCAAATTTTCATTTTTTCTCCTCCAATTGCAATTCCTTTGATGGTGTCTCCATTCCAGCGTGTTTGTATGTCCTTCTTTTCTGTTTTGGCCTTCAGTGGGGATCAATTTTGGCAAGCTTTGCTGCATGTGCCTGCCCTTGCTAGCGTATGGCGTGCCTGCGTTTTGATGGCTTTGACTTTGGGATAGATTTTTTTTTTTTTTTTTTTTTTTTTTTTTTAAGTATTCATGCCATGTCCCTCATATCTTGCTCCCTAAGTTGTGTCTTCCTCCTTGACTTTTTCCCCTGCTTTTGCAACATCTGTGAGCTTAGTTTTGGCATCTTTTGGTCCTTTGCACTGCACCTGATAAAACCCCAGGCCATTTTCTTTGAGTCACTAAAATTCCAAAATTTATTTTTTCTCTCTTCCAATTGCAATTCCTTTGATGTTGACTCCTTTCCAGCTTGTGTGTAGGTCCTTCTTTTCTGCTTTGGCCTTCAGTGGGGATCAATTTTGGCAAGCTTTGCTGCATGTGCCTGCCCTTGGTGGCGTTTGGCCTGCCTGCATTTTGATGGCTTTGACTTTGGGAAAGATTTTTTCTATTTTTTTTTTTTTTATTTTTTTAAGTATTCATGCCATGTCCCTCATATCTTGCCCCCTAAGTTGTGTCTTCCTCCTTGACTTTTTCCCCTGCTTTTGCAACATCTGTGAGCTTAGTTTTGCCACCTTTTGGTCCTTTGCAATGCAGCTGATTTCCTCACAGCCTATTTTTTGAAGAGACTAAAATTCCCGATTTTCGGCTTTTGTCAATTGCATTTCATTTGAACCTATCTCCTTTCCAGAGTGTTTGTAAGCCTTTCTTTTGGGATTCGCAAGATTCCTTTTCCCTTCCCGAAAGGAAATTTCATTTCCTTTCGGGAAGGGAAAAGGAATCTTGCGATTTCAATGGGGACCAATAGAGGAATCTTTGGTGCATGTCCCTGCACTTGATGGCAGGCCATGCCTTTTGATGGCTTTGACTTTGGGAAAGATTTTTTTCTTTTTTTGGTTGTTTTCTGAAGTGTTCATGCCATGTCCCTCATATCTTGCCCCCTAAGTTGTGTCTTCCTCCTTGACTTTTTCCCCTGCTTTTGCAACATCTGTGAGCTTAGTTTTGGCATCTTTTGGTCCTTTGCACTGCACCTGATAAAACCCCAGGCCACTTTCTAAGAGTCACTAAATTTCCCAAATTTTCTTTTTTTCTCCTCCAATTGCAATTCCTTTGATGTTGTCTCCATTCCAGCGTGTTTGTAGGTCCTTCTTTTCTGTTTTGGCCTTCAGTGGGGATCAATTTTGGCAAGCTTTGCTGCATGTGCCTGCCCTTGCTGGCGTATGGCCTGCCTGCATTTTGATGGCTTTGGCTTTGGGAAAGATTTTGTCTTTTTTTTTTTTTATTATTTTAAGTATTCATGCCATGTCCCTCATATCTTGCCCCCTAAGTTGTGTCTTCCTCCTTGACTTTTTCCCCTGCTTTTGCAACATCTGTGAGCTTAGTGTGGGCATCTTTTGGTCCTTTGCACTGCACCTGATAAATCCCAGGCCACTTTCTAAGAGTCATTAAATTTCCCAAATTTTCTTTTTTTCTCCTCCAATTGGAATTCCTTTGATGGTGTCTCCATTCCAGGGTGTTTGTAAGTCCTTCTTTTCTGTTTTGGCCTTCAGTGGGGATCAATTTTGGCAAGCTTTGCTGCATGTGCCTGCCCTTGGTGGCGTATGGCCTGCCTGCATTTTGATGGCTTTGACTTTGGGAAAGATTTTTTTTCTTTTTCTTTTTTTTTTTTGTTTGTTTTAAGTACTCAGGCCATGTCCCTCATATCTTGCCCCCTAAGTTGTGTCTTCCTCCTTGACTTTTTCCCCTGCTTTTGCAACATCTGTGAGCTTAGTTTTGGCACCTTTTGGTCCTTTGCAATGCAGCTGATTTCCTCACAGCCTATTTTTTGAAGAGACTAAAATTCCCGATTTTTTGCTTTTTTCAATTGCATTTCATTTGAACCTATCTCCTTTCCAGAGTGTTTGTAAGCCTTCCTTTTGGGATTCGCAAGATTCCTTTTCCCTTCCCGAAAGGAAATGGAATTTCCTTTCGGGAAGGGAAAAGGAATCTTGCGATTTCAATGGGGACCAATAGAGGAATCTTTGGTGCAAGTCCCTGCACTTGGTGGCGTATGGCCTGCCTTTTGATGGTATTGACTTTGGGAAAGATTTTTTTCTTTTTTTGGTTGTTTTCTGAAGTGTTCATGCCATGTCCCTCAAATCTTGGCCCCTAAGTTGTGTCTTCCTCCTTGACTTTTTCCCCTGCTTTTGCAACATCTGTGAGCTTAGTTTTGGCATCTTTTGGTCCTTTGCACTGCACCTGATTAAACCCCGGGCCATTTACTTAGAGTCACTAAATTTCCCAAATTTTCTTTTTTTCTCCTCCAATTGCAATTCCTTTGATGGTGTCTCCATTCCAGCGTGTTTGCAAGTCATTCTTTTCTGTTTTGGCCTTCAGTGGGGATCAATTTTGGCAAGATTTGCTGCATGTGCCTGCACTTGCTAGCGTATGGCGTGCCTGCATTTTGATGGCTTTGACTTTGGGATAGATTTTTTTTTTTTTTTTTTTTTTTTTGTTTTAAGTATTCATGCCATGTCCCTCATAACTTGCTCCCTAAGTTGTGTCTTCCTCCTTGACTTTTTCCCCTGCTTTTGCAACATCTGTGAGATTAGTTTTGGCATCTTTTGGTCCTTTGCACTGCACCTGATAAAACCCCAGGCCATTTTCTTAGAGTCACTAAATTTCCCAAATTTTCTTTTTTTCTCATAGAAATTGAATTCCTTTCATGTTGTCTCCATTCCAGCGTGTTTGTAAGTCCTTCTTTTCTGTTTTGGCCTTCAGTGGGGATCAATTTTGGCAAGCTTTGCTGCATGTGCCTGCCCTTGCTGGCGTATGGCCTGCCTGCATTTTGATGGCTTTGACTTTGGGAAAGAGTTTTTCTTTTTTTTTTTTATTATTTTAAGTATTCATGCCATGTCCCTCATATCTTGCCCCCTAAGTTGTGTCTTCCTCCTTGACTTTTTCCCCTGCTTTTGCAACATCTGTGAGCTTAGTTTTGGCACCTTTTGGTCCTTTGCAATGCAGCTCATTTCCTCACAGCCTATTTTTTGGAGAGACTAAAATTCCCGATTTTCTGCTTTTTTCAATTGCATTTCATTTGAACCTATCTCCTTTCCAGAGTGTTTGTAAGCCTTTCTTTTGGGATCCGCAAGATTCCTTTTCCCTTCCCGAAAGGAAATTTCATTTCCTTTCGGGAAGGGAAAAGGAATCTTGCGATTTCAATGGGGACCAATAGAGGAATCTTTGGTGCATGTCCCTGCACTTCATGGCAGGCCATGCCTTTTTATGGCTTTGACTTTGGGAAAGATTTTTTTCTTTTTTTGGTTGTTTTCTGAAGTGTTCATGCCATGTCCCTCATATCTTGCCCCCTAAGTTGTGTCTTCCTCCTTGACTTTTTCCCCTGCTTTTGCAACATCTGTGAGCTTAGTTTTGGCATTTTTTGGTCCTTTGCACTGCACCTGATAAAACCCCAGGCCACTTTCTAAGAGTCATTAAATTTCCCAAATTTTCTTTTTTTCTCCTCCAATTGCAATTCCTTTTATGGTGTCTCCATTCCAGCGTGTTTGTAAGTCCTTCTTTACAGTTTTGGACTTCAGTGGGGATCAATTTTGGCAAGCTTTGCTGCATGTGCCTGCACTTGCTGGAGTATGACCTGCCTGCATTTTGATGGCTTTGACTTTGGGAAAGATTTTTCTTTTTTTTTTTTTATTATTTTAAGTATTCATGCCATGTCCCTCACATCTTGCCCCCTAAGTTGTGTCTTCCTCCTTGACTTTTTCCCCTGCTTTTGCAACATTTGTGAGCTTAGTTTTGGCACCTTTTGGTCCTTTGCAATGCACCTGATAATATACCAGGCCATTTTCTTAGAGTCACTAAATTTCCAAAATTTTCTTTTTTTCTCCTCCAATTGCAATTCCTTTGATGTTGACTCCTTTCTGGCGTGTTGGTAGGTCCCTCCTTTCTGTTTTGGCCTTCAGTGGGGATCAATTTTGGCAAGCTTTGCTGCATGTGCCTGCCCTTGGTGGCGTATGGCCTGCCTGCATTTTGATGGCTTTGACTTTGGGAAAGATTTTTTCTTTTTTTTTTTTTTTTATTATTTTAAGTATTCATGCCATGTCCCTCATATCTTGCCCCCTAAGCTGTGTCTTCCTCCTTGACTTTTTCCCCTGCTTTTGCAACATCTGTGAGCTTAGTTTTGGCACGTTTTGGTCCTTTGCAATGCAGCTGATTTCCTCACAGCCTATTTTTTGAAGAGACTAAAATTCCCGATTTTCTGCTTTTTTCAATTGCATTTCATTTGAACCTATCTCCTTTCCAGAGTGTTTGTAAGCCTTTCTTTTGGGATTCGCAAGATTCCTTTTCCCTTCCCGAAAGGAAATTTCATTTCCTTTCGGGAAGGGAAAAGGAATCTTGCGATTTCAAAGGGGACCAATAGAGGAATTTTTGGTGCATGTCCCTGCAATTGATGGCAGGCCATGCCTTTTGATGGCTTTGACTTTGGGAAAGATTTTTTTCTTTTTTTGGTTGTTTTCTGAAGTGTTCATGCCATGTCACTCATATCTTGCCCCCTAAGTTGTGTCTTCCTCCTTGACTTTTTCCCCTGCTTTTGCAACATCTGTGAGCTTAGTTTTGGCATCTTTTGGTCCTTTGCACTGCACCTGATATAAACCCAGGCCATTTTCTTAGAGTCTCTAAATTTCCAAATTTTCTTTTTTTCTCCTCCAATTGCAATTCCTTTGATGTTGACTCCATTCCAGCGTGTTTGTAGGTCCTTCTTTTCTGTTTTGGCCTTCAGTGGGGATCAATTTTGGCAAGCTTTGCTGCATGTGCCTGCCCTTGGTGGCGTATGGCCTGCCTGCATTTTGATGGCTTTGACTTTGGGAAAGATTTTTTCTTTTTTTTTTTTTTTTTTATTATTTTAAGTATTCATGCTATGTCACTCATATCTTGCCCCCTAAGTTGTGTCTTCCTCCTTGACTTTTTCCCCTGCTTTTGCAACATCTGTGAGCTTAGTTTTGGCATCTTTTGGTCCTTTGCACTGCACCTGATAAAACACCGGGCCATTTTCTTAGAGTCACTAAATTTCCCAAATTTTCTTTTTTTCTCCTCCAATGGCAAATCCTTTGATGTTGTCTCCATTCCAGCGTGTTTGTAGGTCCTTCTTTTCTGTTTTGGCCTTCAGTGGGGATCAATTTTGGCAAGCTTTGCTGCATGTGCCTGCCCTTGGTGGCGTATGGCCTGCCTGCATTTTGATGGCTTTGACTTTGGGAAAAATTTTTTTTCTTTTTCTTTTTTTTTTTGTTTGTTTTAAGTATTCAGGCCATGTCCCTCATATCTTGCCCCCTAAGTTGTGTCTTCCTCCTTGACTTTTTCCCCTGCTTTTGCAACATCTGTGAGCTTAGTTTTGGCACCTTTTGGTCCTTTGCAATGCAGCTGATTTCCTCACAGCCTATTTTTTGAAGAGACTAAAATTCCCGATTTTCGGCTTTTTTCAATTGCATTTCATTTGAACCTATCTCCTTTCCAGAGTGTTTGTAAGCCTTTCTTTTGGGATTCGCAAGATTCCTTTTCCCTTCCCGAAAGGAAATTTCATTTCCTTTCGGGAAGGGAAAAGGAATCTTGCGATTTCAATGGGGACCAATAGAGGAATCTTTGGTGCATGTCCCTGCACTTGGTGGCGTATGGCCTGCCTTTTGATGGCTTTGACTTTGGGAAAGATTTTTTTCTTTTTTTGGTTGTTTTCTGAAGTGTTCATGCCATGTCCCTCAAATCTTGGCCCCTAAGTTGTGTCTTCCTCCTTGACTTTTTCCCCTGCTTTTGCAACATCTGTGAGCTTAGTTTTGGCATCTTTTGGTCCTTTGCACTGCACCTGATTAAACCCCGGGCCATTTACTTAGAGTCACTAAATTTCCCAAATTTTCTTTTTTTCTCATAGAAATTGAATTCCTTTCATGTTGTCTCCATTCCAGCGTGTTTGCAAGTCATTCTTTTCTGTTTTGGCCTTCAGTGGGGATCAATTTTGGCAAGATTTGCTGCATGTGCCTGCACTTGCTAGCGTATGGCGTGCCTGCATTTTGATGGCTTTGTCTTTGGGATAGATTTTTTTTTTTTTTTTTTTTTTTTGTTTTAAGTATTCATGCCATGTCCCTCATAACTTGCTCCCTAAGTGGTGTCTTCCTCCTTGACTTTTTCCCCTGCTTTTGCAACATCTGTGAGCTTAGTTTTGGCATCTTTTGGTCCTTTGCACTGCACCTGATAAAACCCCAGGCCACTTTCTAAGAGTCATTAAATTTCCCAAATTTTCTTTTTTTCTCCTCCAATTGCAATTCCTTTTATGGTGTCTCCATTCCAGCGTGTTTGTAAGTCCTTCTTTACAGTTTTGGCCTTCAGTGGGGATCAATTTTGGCAAGCTTTGCTGCATGTGCATGCACTTGCTGGAGTATGACCTGCCTGCATTTTGATGGCTTTGACTTTGGGAAAGATTTTTTCTTTTTCTTTTTTTTTTTGTTTTAAGTATTCATGCCATGTCCTTCATATCTTGCCCCCTAAGTTGTGTCTTCCTCCTTGACTTTTTCCTCTGCTTTTGCAACATCTGTGAGCTTAGTTTTGCCATCTTTTGGTCCTTTGCACTGCACCTGATATAAACCCAGTCCATTTTCTTAGAGTCACTAAATTTCCAAAATTTATTTTTTCTCTCTTCCAATTACAATTCCTTTGATGTTGACTCCTTTCCAGCGTGTTTGTAGGTCCTTCTTTTCTGTTTTGGCCTTCAGTGGGGATCAATTTTGGCAAGCTTTGCTGCATGTGCCTGCCCTTGGTGGCGTATGGCCTGCCTGCATTTTGATGGCTTTGACTTTGGGAAAGATTTTTTCTATTTTTTCTTTTTTTATTTTTTTAAGTATTCATGCCATTTCCCTCATATCTTGCCCCCTAAGTTGTGTCTTCCTCCTTGACTTTTTCCCCTGCTTTTGCAACATCTGTGAGCTTAGTTTTGCCACCTTTTGGTCCTTTGCAATGTAGCTGATTTCCTCACAGCCTATTTTTTGAAGAGACTAAAATTCCCGATTTTCGGCTTTTTTCAATTGCATTTCATTTGAACCTATCTCCTTTCCAGAGTGTTTGTAAGCCTTTCTTTTGGGATTCGCAAGATTCCTTTTCCCTTCCCGAAAGGAAATGAAATTTCCTTTCGGGAAGGGAAAAGGAATCTTGCGATTCAATGGGGACCAATAGAGGAATCTTTGGTGCATGTCCCTGCACTTGATGGCAGGCCATGCCTTTTGATGGCTTTGACTTTGGGAAAGATTTTTTTCTTTTTTTGGGTTTTTTCTGAAGTGTTCATGCCATGTCCCTCATATCTTGCCCCCTAAGTTGTGTCTTCCTCCTTGACTTTTTCCCCTGCTTTTGCAACATCTGTGAGCTTAGTTTTGGCATCTTTTGGTCCTTTGCACTGCACCTGATAAAACCCCAGGCCACTTTCTAAGAGTCACTAAATTTCCCAAATTTTCTATTTTCTCCTCCAATTGCAATTCCTTTGATGTTGGCTCCTTTCCAGCGTGTTTGTAGGTCCTTCTTTTCTGTTTTGGCCTTCAGTGGGGATCAATTTTGGCAAGCTTTACTGCATGTGCCTGCCCTTGCTGGCGTATGGCCTGCCTGCATTTTGATGGCTTTGACTTTGGGAAAGATTTTTTTTCTTTTTCTTTTTTTTTGTGTTTGTTTTAAGTATTCATGCCATGTCCCTCATATCTTGCCCCCTAAGTTGTGTCTTCCTCCTTGACTTTTTCCCCTGCTTTTGCAACATTTGTGAGCTTAGTTTTGGCACCTTTTGGTCCTTTGCACTGCACCTGATAAAACCCCAGGCCACTTTCTAAGAGTCATTAAATTTCCCAAATTTTCTTTTTTTCTCCTCCAATTGCAATTCCTTTGATGTTGACTCCTTTCCAGCGTGTTTGTAGGTCCTTCTTTTCCGTTTTGGCCTTCAGTGGGGATCAATTTTGGCAAGCTTTGCTGCATGTGCCTGCACTTGCTGGCGTATGGCCTGCCTGCATTTTGATGGCTTTGACTTTGGGAAAGATTTTTTCTTTTTTTTTTTTTTATTATTTTAAGTATTCATGCCATGTCCCTCACATCTTGCCCCCTAAGTTGTGTCTTCCTCCTTGACTTTTTCCCCTGCTTTTGCAACATTTGTGAGCTTAGTTTTGGCACCTTTTGGTCCTTTGCAATGCACCTGATAATATACCAGGCCATTTTCTTAGAGTCACTAAATTTCCAAAATTTTCTTTTTTTCTCCTCCAATTGCAATTCCTTTGATGTTGACTCCTTTCTGGCGTGTTGGTAGGTCCCTCCTTTCTGTTTTGGCCTTCAGTGGGGATCAATTTTGGCAAGCTTTGCTGCATGTGCCTGCACTTCGTGGCTTATGGCCTGCCTGCATTTTGATGGCTTTGACTTTGGGAAAGATTTTTTCTTTTTTTTTTTTTTTTATTATTTTAATTATTCATGCCATGTCCCTCATATCTTGCCCCCTAAGCTGTGTCTTCCTCCTTGACTTTTTCCCCTGCTTTTGCAACATCTGTGAGCTTAGTTTTGCCACCTTTTGGTCCTTTGCAATGCAGCTGATTTCCTCACAGCCTATTTTTTGAAGAGACTAAAATTCCCGATTTTCTGCTTTTTTCAATTGCATTTCATTTGAACCTATCTCCTTTCCAGAGTGTTTGTAAGCCTTTCTTTTGGGATTCGCAAGATTCTTGCGATTTCAATGGGGACCAATAGAGGAATCTTTGGTGCATGTCCCTGCACTTGACGGCAGGCCATGCCTTTTGATGGCTTTGACTTTGGGAAAGATTTTTTTCTTTTTTTGGTTGTTTTCTGAAGTGTTCATGCCATGTCCCTCATATCTTGCCCCCTAAGTTGTGTCTTCCTCCTTGACTTTTTCCCCTGCTTTTGCAACATTTGTGAGCTTAGTTTTGGCATCTTGTGGTCCTTTGCACTGCACCTGATAAAAGCCCCGGCCATTTTCTTAGAGTCACTAAATTTCCCAAATTTTCTTTTTTTCTCCTCCATTTGCAATTCCTTTGATGTTGACTCCTTTCCAGCGTGTTTGTAAGTCCTTCTTTTCTCTTTTGGCCTTCAGTGGGGATCAGTTTTGGCTAGCTTTGCTGCATGTGCCTGCCCTTGGTGGCGTATGGCCTGCCTGCATTTTGATGGCTTTTACTTTTGGAAAGATTTTTTCTTTTTTTTTTTTTTTTTATTATTTTAAGTATTCATGCTATGTCCCTCATATCTTGCCCCCTAAGTTGTGTCTTCCTCCTTGACTTTTTCCCCTGCTTTTGCAACATCTGTGAGCTTAGTTTTGGCACATTTTGGTCCTTTGCACTGCACCTGATAAAACCCCCGGCCATTTTCTTAGAGTCACTAAATTTCCCAAATTTTCTTTTTTTCTCCTCCAATGGCAATTCCTTTGATGGTGTCTCCATTCCAGCGTGTTTGTATGTACTTCTTTTCTGTTTTGGCCTTCAGTGGGGATCAATTTTGGCAAGCTTTGCTGCATGTGCCTGCCCTTGCTAGCGTATGGCGTGCCTGCGTTTTGATGGCTTTGACTTTGGGATAGATTTTTTTTTTTTTTTTTTTTTTTTTTTTTTAAGTATTCATGCCATGTCCCTCATATCTTGCTCCCTAAGTTGTGTCTTCCTCCTTGACTTTTTCCCCTGCTTTTGCAACATCTGTGAGCTTAGTTTTGGCATCTTTTGGTCCTTTGCACTGCACCTGATAAAACCCCAGGCCATTTTCTTTGAGTCACTAAAATTCCAAAATTTATTTTTTCTCTCTTCCAATTGCAATTCCTTTGATGTTGACTCCTTTCCAGCTTGTGTGTAGGTCCTTCTTTTCTGCTTTGGCCTTCAGTGGGGATCAATTTTGGCAAGCTTTGCTGCATGTGCCTGCCCTTGGTGGCGTTTGGCCTGCCTGCATTTTGATGGCTTTGACTTTGGGAAAGATTTTTTCTATTTTTTTTTTTTTTATTTTTTTAAGTATTCATGCCATGTCCCTCATATCTTGCCCCCTAAGTTGTGTCTTCCTCCTTGACTTTTTCCCCTGCTTTTGCAACATCTGTGAGCTTAGTTTTGCCACCTTTTGGTCCTTTGCAATGCAGCTGATTTCCTCACAGCCTATTTTTTGAAGAGACTAAAATTCCCGATTTTCGGCTTTTGTCAATTGCATTTCATTTGAACCTATCTCCTTTCCAGAGTGTTTGTAAGCCTTTCTTTTGGGATTCGCAAGATTCCTTTTCCCTTCCCGAAAGGAAATTTCATTTCCTTTCGGGAAGGGAAAAGGAATCTTGCGATTTCAATGGGGACCAATAGAGGAATCTTTGGTGCATGTCCCTGCACTTGATGGCAGGCCATGCCTTTTGATGGCTTTGACTTTGGGAAAGATTTTTTTCTTTTTTTGGTTGTTTTCTGAAGTGTTCATGCCATGTCCCTCATATCTTGCCCCCTAAGTTGTGTCTTCCTCCTTGACTTTTTCCCCTGCTTTTGCAACATCTGTGAGCTTAGTTTTGGCATCTTTTGGTCCTTTGCACTGCACCTGATAAAACCCCAGGCCACTTTCTAAGAGTCACTAAATTTCCCAAATTTTCTTTTTTTCTCCTCCAATTGCAATTCCTTTGATGTTGTCTCCATTCCAGCGTGTTTGTAGGTCCTTCTTTTCTGTTTTGGCCTTCAGTGGGGATCAATTTTGGCAAGCTTTGCTGCATGTGCCTGCCCTTGCTGGCGTATGGCCTGCCTGCATTTTGATGGCTTTGGCTTTGGGAAAGATTTTGTCTTTTTTTTTTTTTATTATTTTAAGTATTCATGCCATGTCCCTCATATCTTGCCCCCTAAGTTGTGTCTTCCTCCTTGACTTTTTCCCCTGCTTTTGCAACATCTGTGAGCTTAGTGTGGGCATCTTTTGGTCCTTTGCACTGCACCTGATAAAATCCCAGGCCACTTTCTAAGAGTCATTAAATTTCCCAAATTTTCTTTTTTTCTCCTCCAATTGCAATTCCTTTGATGGTGTCTCCATTCCAGGGTGTTTGTAAGTCCTTCTTTTCTGTTTTGGCCTTCAGTGGGGATCAATTTTGGCAAGCTTTGCTGCATGTGCCTGCCCTTGCTGGCGTATGGCCTGCCTGCATTTTGATGGCTTTGACTTTGGGAAAGATTTTTTTTCTTTTTCTTTTTTTTTTTTGTTTGTTTTAAGTACTCAGGCCATGTCCCTCATATCTTGCCCCCTAAGTTGTGTCTTCCTCCTTGACTTTTTCCCCTGCTTTTGCAACATCTGTGAGCTTAGTTTTGGCACCTTTTGGTCCTTTGCAATGCAGCTCATTTCCTCACAGCCTATTTTTTGGAGAGACTAAAATTCCCGATTTTCTGCTTTTTTCAATTGCATTTCATTTGAACCTATCTCCTTTCCAGAGTGTTTGTAAGCCTTTCTTTTGGGATCCGCAAGATTCCTTTTCCCTTCCCGAAAGGAAATTTCATTTCCTTTCGGGAAGGGAAAAGGAATCTTGCGATTTCAATGGGGACCAATAGAGGAATCTTTGGTGCATGTCCCTGCACTTCATGGCAGGCCATGCCTTTTTATGGCTTTGACTTTGGGAAAGATTTTTTTCTTTTTTTGGTTGTTTTCTGAAGTGTTCATGCCATGTCCCTCATATCTTGCCCCCTAAGTTGTGTCTTCCTCCTTGACTTTTTCCCCTGCTTTTGCAACATCTGTGAGCTTAGTTTTGGCATTTTTTGGTCCTTTGCACTGCACCTGATAAAACCCCAGGCCACTTTCAAAGAGTCATTAAATTTCCCAAATTTTCTTTTTTTCTCCTCCAATTGCAATTCCTTTTATGGTGTCTCCATTCCAGCGTGTTTGTAAGTCCTTCTTTACAGTTTTGGCCTTCAGTGGGGATCAATTTTGGCAAGCTTTGCTGCATGTGCCTGCACTTGCTGGAGTATGACCTGCCTGCATTTTGATGGCTTTGACTTTGGGAAAGGTTTTTTCTTTTTTTTTTTTTTATTATTTTAAGTATTCATGCCATGTCCCTCACATCTTGCCCCCTAAGTTGTGTCTTCCTCCTTGACTTTTTCCCCTGCTTTTGCAACATTTGTGAGCTTAGTTTTGGCACCTTTTGGTCCTTTGCAATGCACCTGATAATATACCAGGCCATTTTCTTAGAGTCACTAAATTTCCAAAATTTTCTTTTTTTCTCCTCCAATTGCAATTCCTTTGATGTTGACTCCTTTCTGGCGTGTTGGTAGGTCCCTCCTTTCTGTTTTGGCCTTCAGTGGGGATCAATTTTGGCAAGCTTTGCTGCATGTGCCTGCCCTTGGTGGCGTATGGCCTGCCTGCATTTTGATGGCTTTGACTTTGGGAAAGATTTTTTCTTTTTTTTTTTTTTTTATTATTTTAAGTATTCATGCCATGTCCCTCATATCTTGCCCCCTAAGCTGTGTCTTCCTCCTTGACTTTTTCCCCTGCTTTTGCAACATCTGTGAGCTTAGTTTTGGCACGTTTTGGTCCTTTGCAATGCAGCTGATTTCCTCACAGCCTATTTTTTGAAGAGACTAAAATTCCCGATTTTCTGCTTTTTTCAATTGCATTTCATTTGAACCTATCTCCTTTCCAGAGTGTTTGTAAGCCTTTCTTTTGGGATTCGCAAGATTCCTTTTCCCTTCCCGAAAGGAAATTTCATTTCCTTTCGGGAAGGGAAAAGGAATCTTGCGATTTCAAAGGGGACCAATAGAGGAATTTTTGGTGCATGTCCCTGCAATTGATGGCAGGCCATGCCTTTTGATGGCTTTGACTTTGGGAAAGATTTTTTTCTTTTTTTGGTTGTTTTCTGAAGTGTTCATGCCATGTCACTCATATCTTGCCCCCTAAGTTGTGTCTTCCTCCTTGACTTTTTCCCCTGCTTTTGCAACATCTGTGAGCTTAGTTTTGGCACGTTTTGGTCCTTTGCAATGCAGCTGATTTCCTCACAGCCTATTTTTTGAAGAGACTAAAATTCCCGATTTTCTGCTTTTTTCAATTGCATTTCATTTGAACCTATCTCCTTTCCAGAGTGTTTGTAAGCCTTTCTTTTGGGATTCGCAAGATTCCTTTTCCCTTCCCGAAAGGAAATTTCATTTCCTTTCGGGAAGGGAAAAGGAATCTTGCGATTTCAAAGGGGACCAATAGAGGAATTTTTGGTGCATGTCCCTGCAATTGATGGCAGGCCATGCCTTTTGATGGCTTTGACTTTGGGAAAGATTTTTTTCTTTTTTTGGTTGTTTTCTGAAGTGTTCATGCCATGTCACTCATATCTTGCCCCCTAAGTTGTGTCTTCCTCCTTGACTTTTTCCCCTGCTTTTGCAACATCTGTGAGCTTAGTTTTGGCATCTTTTGGTCCTTTGCACTGCACCTGATATAAACCCAGGCCATTTTCTTAGAGTCTCTAAATTTCCAAATTTTCTTTTTTTCTCCTCCAATTGCAATTCCTTTGATGTTGACTCCATTCCAGCGTGTTTGTAGGTCCTTCTTTTCTGTTTTGGCCTTCAGTGGGGATCAATTTTGGCAAGCTTTGCTGCATGTGCCTGCCCTTGGTGGCGTATGGCCTGCCTGCATTTTGATGGCTTTGACTTTGGGAAAGATTTTTTCTTTTTTTTTTTTTTTTTTATTATTTTAAGTATTCATGCTATGTCACTCATATCTTGCCCCCTAAGTTGTGTCTTCCTCCTTGACTTTTTCCCCTGCTTTTGCAACATCTGTGAGCTTAGTTTTGGCATCTTTTGGTCCTTTGCACTGCACCTGATAAAACACCGGGCCATTTTCTTAGAGTCACTAAATTTCCCAAATTTTCTTTTTTTCTCCTCCAATGGCAAATCCTTTGATGTTGTCTCCATTCCAGCGTGTTTGTAGGTCCTTCTTTTCTGTTTTGGCCTTCAGTGGGGATCAATTTTGGCAAGCTTTGCTGCATGTGCCTGCCCTTGCTGGCTTATGGCCTGCCTGCATTTTGGTGGCTTTGACTTTGGGAAAGATTTTTTTCATTGTTTTTTTTTTATTATTGTAAGTGTTCATGCCATGTCCCTCATATCGTGCCCCCTAAGTTGTGTCTTCCTCCTTGACTTTTTCCCCTGCTTTTGCAACATCTGTGAGCTTAGTTTTGGCACCTTTTGGTCCTTTGCAATGCAGCTGATTTCCTCACAGCCTATTTTTTGAAGAGACTAAAATTCTCGATTTTCTGCTTTTTTCAATTGCATTTCATTTGAACCTATCTCCTTTCCAGAGTGTTTGAAAATCTTTCTTTTGGGATTCGCAAGATTCCTTTTCCCTTCCCGAAAGGAAATTTAATTTCCTTTCAGGAAGGGAAAAGGAATCTTGCGATTTCAATGGGGACCAATAGAGGAATCTTTGGGGCATGTCCCTGCACTTGATGGCAGGCCATGCCTTTTGATGGCTTTGACTTTGGGAAAGATTTTTTTCTTTTTTTGGTTGTTTTCTGAAGTGTTCATGCCTTGTCCCTCATATCTTGCCCCCTAAGTTGTGTCTTCCTCCTTGACTTTTTCCCCTGCTTTTGCAACATCTGTGAGCTTAGTTTTGGCATCTTTTGGTCCTTTGCACTGCACCTGATAAAACCCCAGGCCACTTTCTAAGAGTCATTAAATTTCCCAAATTTTCTTTTTTTCTCCTCCAATTGCAATTCCTTTGATGGTGTCTCCATTCCAGGGTGTTTGTAAGTCCTTCTTTTCTGTTTTGGCCTTCAGTGGGGATCAATTTTGGCAAGCTTTGCTGCATGTGCCTGCACTTGCTGGCGTATGGCCTGCCTGCATTTTGATGGCTTTGACTTTGGGAAAGATTTTTTCTTTTTTATTTTTTTTATTATTTTAAGTATTCATGCCCTGTCCCTCACATCTTGCCCGCTAAGTTGTGTCTTCCTCCTTGACTTTTTCCCCTGCTTTTGCAACATTTGTGAGCTTAGTTTTGGCACCTTTTGGTCCTTTGCAATGCACCTGATAATATACCAGGCCATTTTCTTAGAGTCACTAAATTTCCCAAATTTTCTTTTTTACTCCTCCAATTGCAATTCCTTTGATGTTGACTTCTTTCCCGCGTGTTTGTAGGTCCTTCTTTTCTGTTTTGGCCTTCAGTGGGGATCAATTTTGGCAAGCTTTGCTGCATGTGACTGCCCTTGGTGGCGTATGGCCTGCCTGCATTTTGATGGCTTTGACTTTGGGAAAAATTTTTTTTCTTTTTCTTTTTTTTTTTGTTTGTTTTAAGTATTCAGGCCATGTCCCTCATATCTTGCCCCCTAAGTTGTGTCTTCCTCCTTGACTTTTTCCCCTGCTTTTGCAACATCTGTGAGCTTAGTTTTGGCACCTTTTGGTCCTTTGCAATGCAGCTGATTTCCTCACAGCCTATTTTTTGAAGAGACTAAAATTCCCGATTTTCGGCTTTTTTCAATTGCATTTCATTTGAACTTATCTCCTTTCCAGAGTGTTTGTAAGCCTTTCTTTTGGGATTCGCAAGATTCCTTTTCCCTTCCCGAAAGGAAATTTCATTTCCTTTCGGGAAGGGAAAAGGAATCTTGCGATTTCAATGGGGACCAATAGAGGAATCTTTGGTGCATGTCCCTGCACTTGGTGGCGTATGGCCTGCCTTTTGATGGCTTTGACTTTGGGAAAGATTTTTTTCTTTTTTTGGTTGTTTTCTGAAGTGTTCATGCCATGTCCCTCAAATCTTGGCCCCTAAGTTGTGTCTTCCTCCTTGACTTTTTCCCCTGCTTTTGCAACATCTGTGAGCTTAGTTTTGGCATCTTTTGGTCCTTTGCACTGCACCTGATTAAACCCCGGGCCATTTACTTAGAGTCACTAAATTTCCCAAATTTTCTTTTTTTCTCATAGAAATTGAATTCCTTTCATGTTGTCTCCATTCCAGCGTGTTTGCAAGTCATTCTTTTCTGTTTTGGCCTTCAGTGGGGATCAATTTTGGCAAGATTTGCTGCATGTGCCTGCACTTGCTAGCGTATGGCGTGCCTGCATTTTGATGGCTTTGTCTTTGGGATAGATTTTTTTTTTTTTTTTTTTTTTTTGTTTTAAGTATTCATGCCATGTCCCTCATAACTTGCTCCCTAAGTGGTGTCTTCCTCCTTGACTTTTTCCCCTGCTTTTGCAACATCTGTGAGCTTAGTTTTGGCATCTTTTGGTCCTTTGCACTGCACCTGATAAAACCCCAGGCCACTTTCTAAGAGTCATTAAATTTCCCAAATTTTCTTTTTTTCTCCTCCAATTGCAATTCCTTTTATGGTGTCTCCATTCCAGCGTGTTTGTAAGTCCTTCTTTACAGTTTTGGCCTTCAGTGGGGATCAATTTTGGCAAGCTTTGCTGCATGTGCATGCACTTGCTGGAGTATGACCTGCCTGCATTTTGATGGCTTTGACTTTGGGAAAGATTTTTTCTTTTTCTTTTTTTTTTTGTTTTAAGTATTCATGCCATGTCCTTCATATCTTGCCCCCTAAGTTGTGTCTTCCTCCTTGACTTTTTCCTCTGCTTTTGCAACATCTGTGAGCTTAGTTTTGCCATCTTTTGGTCCTTTGCACTGCACCTGATATAAACCCAGTCCATTTTCTTAGAGTCACTAAATTTCCAAAATTTATTTTTTCTCTCTTCCAATTACAATTCCTTTGATGTTGACTCCTTTCCAGCGTGTTTGTAGGTCCTTCTTTTCTGTTTTGGCCTTCAGTGGGGATCAATTTTGGCAAGCTTTGCTGCATGTGCCTGCCCTTGGTGGCGTATGGCCTGCCTGCATTTTGATGGCTTTGACTTTGGGAAAGATTTTTTCTATTTTTTCTTTTTTTATTTTTTTAAGTATTCATGCCATTTCCCTCATATCTTGCCCCCTAAGTTGTGTCTTCCTCCTTGACTTTTTCCCCTGCTTTTGCAACATCTGTGAGCTTAGTTTTGGCATTTTTTGGTCCTTTGCACCGCACCTGATAAAACCCCAGGCCACTTTCTAAGAGTCATTAAATTTCCCAAATTTTCCTTTTTTCTCCTCCAATTGCAATTCCTTTTATGGTGTCTCCATTCCAGGGTGTTTGTAAGTCCTTCTTTTCTGTTTTGGCCTTCAGTGGGGATCAATTTTGGCAAGCTTTGCTGCATGTGCCTGCACTTGCTGGAGTATGACCTGCCTGCATTTTGATGGCTTTGACTTTGGGAAAGATTTTTTCTTTTTCTTTTTTTTTTTGTTTTAAGTATTCATGCCATGTCCTTCATATCTTGCCCTCTAAGTTGTGTCTTCCTCCTTGACTTTTTCCTCTGCTTTTGCAACATCTGTGAGCTTAGTTTTGCCATCTTTTGGTCCTTTGCACTGCACCTGATATAAACCCAGGCCATTTTCTTAGAGTCACTAAATTTCCAAAATTTATTTTTTCTCTCTTCCAATTACAATTCCTTTGATGTTGACTCCTTTCCAGCGTGTTTGTAGGTCCTTCTTTTCTGTTTTGGCCTTCAGTGGGGATCAATTTTGGCAAGCTTTGCTGCATGTGCCTGCCCTTGGTGGCGTATGGCCTGTCTGCATTTTGATGGCTTTGACTTTGGGAAAGATTTTTTCTTTTTTTTTTTTTTTTATTTTTTTAAGTATTCATGCCATGTCCCTCATATCTTGCCCCCTAAGTTGTGTCTTCCTCCTTGACTTTTTCCCCTGCTTTTGCAACATCTGTGAGCTTAGTTTTGCCACCTTTTGGTCCTTTGCAATGTAGCTGATTTCCTCACAGCCTATTTTTTGAAGAGACTAAAATTCCCGATTTTCGGCTTTTTTCAATTGCATTTCATTTGAACCTATCTCCTTTCCAGAGTGTTTGTAAGCCTTTCTTTTGGGATTCGCAAGATTCCTTTTCCCTTCCCGAAAGGAAATGAAATTTCCTTTCGGGAAGGGAAAAGGAATCTTGCGATTCAATGGGGACCAATAGAGGAATCTTTGGTGCATGTCCCTGCACTTGATGGCAGGCCATGCCTTTTGATGGCTTTGACTTTGGGAAAGATTTTTTTCTTTTTTTGGGTTTTTTCTGAAGTGTTCATGCCATGTCCCTCATATCTTGCCCCCTAAGTTGTGTCTTCCTCCTTGACTTTTTCCCCTGCTTTTGCAACATCTGTGAGCTTAGTTTTGGCATCTTTTGGTCCTTTGCACTGCACCTGATAAAACCCCAGGCCACTTTCTAAGAGTCACTAAATTTCCCAAATTTTCTATTTTCTCCTCCAATTGCAATTCCTTTGATGTTGGCTCCTTTCCAGCGTGTTTGTAGGTCCTTCTTTTCTGTTTTGGCCTTCAGTGGGGATCAATTTTGGCAAGCTTTACTGCATGTGCCTGCCCTTGCTGGCGTATGGCCTGCCTGCATTTTGATGGCTTTGACTTTGGGAAAGATTTTTTTTCTTTTTCTTTTTTTTTGTGTTTGTTTTAAGTATTCATGCCATGTCCCTCATATCTTGCCCCCTAAGTTGTGTCTTCCTCCTTGACTTTTTCCCCTGCTTTTGCAACATTTGTGAGCTTAGTTTTGGCACCTTTTGGTCCTTTGCACTGCACCTGATAAAACCCCAGGCCACTTTCTAAGAGTCATTAAATTTCCCAAATTTTCTTTTTTTCTCCTCCAATTGCAATTCCTTTGATGTTGACTCCTTTCCAGCGTGTTTGTAGGTCCTTCTTTTCCGTTTTGGCCTTCAGTGGGGATCAATTTTGGCAAGCTTTGCTGCATGTGCCTGCACTTGCTGGCGTATGGCCTGCCTGCATTTTGATGGCTTTGACTTTGGGAAAGATTTTTTCATTTTTTTTTTTTTATTATTTTAAGTATTCATGCCATGTCCCTCACATCTTGCCCCCTAAGTTGTGTCTTCCTCCTTGACTTTTTCCCCTGCTTTTGCAACATCTGTGAGCTTAGTTTTGGCACCTTTTGGTCCTTTGCAATGCACCTGATAATATACCAGGCCATTTTCTTAGAGTCACTAAATTTCCAAAATTTTCTTTTTTTCTCCTCCAATTGCAATTCCTTTGATGTTGACTCCTTTCTGGCGTGTTGGTAGGTCCCTCCTTTCTGTTTTGGCCTTCAGTGGGGATCAATTTTGGCAAGCTTTGCTGCATGTGCCTGCACTTCGTGGCTTATGGCCTGCCTGCATTTTGATGGCTTTGACTTTGGGAAAGATTTTTTCTTATTTTTTTTTTTTTTATTATTTTAAGTATTCATGCCATGTCCCTCATATCTTGCCCCCTAAGCTGTGTCTTCCTCCTTGACTTTTTCCCCTGCTTTTGCAACATCTGTGAGCTTAGTTTTGCCACCTTTTGGTCCTTTGCAATGCAGCTGATTTCCTCACAGCCTATTTTTTGAAGAGACTAAAATTCCCGATTTTCTGCTTTTTTCAATTGCATTTCATTTGAACCTATCTCCTTTCCAGAGTGTTTGTAAGCCTTTCTTTTGGGATTCGCAAGATTCCTTTTCCCTTCCCGAAAGGAAATTTCATTTCCTTTCGGGAAGGGAAAAGGAATCTTGCGATTTCAATGGGGACCAATAGAGGAATCTTTGGTGCATGTCCCTGCACTTGACGGCAGGCCATGCCTTTTGATGGCTTTGACTTTGGGAAAGATTTTTTTCTTTTTTTGGTTGTTTTCTGAAGTGTTCATGCCATGTCCCTCATATCTTGCCCCCTAAGTTGTGTCTTCCTCCTTGACTTTTTCCCCTGCTTTTGCAACATTTGTGAGCTTAGTTTTGGCATCTTGTGGTCCTTTGCACTGCACCTGATAAAAGCCCCGGCCATTTTCTTAGAGTCACTAAATTTCCCAAATTTTCTTTTTTTCTCCTCCATTTGCAATTCCTTTGATGTTGACTCCTTTCCAGCGTGTTTGTAAGTCCTTCTTTTCTCTTTTGGCCTTCAGTGGGGATCAGTTTTGGCAAGCTTTGCTGCATGTGCCTGCCCTTGGTGGCGTATGGCCTGCCTGCATTTTGATGGCTTTTACTTTTGGAAAGATTTTTTCTTTTTTTTTTTTTTTTTATTATTTTAAGTATTCATGCTATGTCCCTCATATCTTGCCCCCTAAGTTGTGTCTTCCTCCTTGACTTTTTCCCCTGCTTTTGCAACATCTGTGAGCTTAGTTTTGGCATCTTTTGGTCCTTTGCACTGCACCTGATAAAACACGGGGCCATTTTCTTAGAGTCACTAAATTTCCCAAATTTTCTTTTTTTCTCCTCCAATGGCAATTCCTTTGATGTTGACTGCTTTCCAGCGTGTTTGTAGGTCCTTCTTTTCTGTTTTGGCCTTCAGTGGGGATCAATTTTGCAAGCTTTGCTGCATGTGCCTGCCCTTGGTGGCTTATGGCCTGCCTGCATTTTGGTGGCTTTGACTTTGGGAAAGATTTTTTTCGTTTTATTTTTTTTATTATTGTAAGTGTTCATGCCATGTCCCTCATATCGTGCCCGCTAAGTTGTGTCTTCCTCCTTGACTTTTTCCCCTGCTTTTGCAACATCTGTGAGCTTAGTTTTGGCACCTTTTGGTCCATTGCAATGCAGCTGATTTCCTCACAGCCTATTTTTTGAAGAGACTAAAATTCTCGATTTTCTGCTTTTTTCAATTGCATTTCATTTGAACCTATCTCCTTTCCAGAGTGTTTGTAAATCTTTCTTTTGGGATTCGCAAGATTCCTTTTCCCTTCCCGAAAGGAAATTTAATTTCCTTTCAGGAAGGGAAAAGGAATCTTGCGATTTCAATGGGGACCAATAGAGGAATCTTTGGGGCATGTCCCTGCACTTGATGGCAGGCCATGCCTTTTGATGGCTTTGACTTTGGGAAAGATTTTTTTCTTTTTTTGGTTGTTTTCTGAAGTGTTCATGCCATGTCCCTCATATCTTGCCCCCTAAGTTGTGTCTTCCTCCTTGACTTTTTCCCCTGCTTTTGCAACATCTGTGAGCTTAGTTTTGGCATCTTTTGGTCCTTTGCACTGCACCTGATAAAACCCCAGGCCACTTTCTAAGAGTCATTAAATTTCCCAAATTTTCTTTTTTTCTCCTCCAATTGCAATTCCTTTGATGGTGTCTCCATTCCAGGGTGTTTGTAAGTCCTTCTTTTCTGTTTTGGCCTTCAGTGGGGATCAATTTTGGCAAGCTTTGCTGCATGTGCCTGCACTTGCTGGCGTATGGCCTGCCTGCATTTTGATGGCTTTGACTTTGGGAAAGATTTTTTCTTTTTCTTTTTTTTTTGTTTGTTTTAAGTATTCAGGCCATGTCCCTCATATCTTGCCCCCTAAGTTGTGTCTTCCTCCTTGACTTTTTCCCCTGCTTTTGCAACATCTGTGACCTTAGTTTTGGCACCTTTTGGTCCTTTGCAATGCAGCTGATTTCCTCACAGCCTATTTTTTGGAGAGACTAAAATTCCCGATTTTCTGCTTTTTTCAATTGCATTTCATTTGAACCTATCTCCTTTCCAGAGTGTTTGTAAGCCTTTCTTTTGGGATCCGCAAGATTCCTTTTCCCTTCCCGAAAGGAAATTTCATTTCCTTTCGGGAAGGGAAAAGGAATCTTGCGATTTCAATGGGGACCAATAGAGGAATCTTTGGTGCATGTCCCTGCACTTGACGGCAGGCCATGCCTTTTGATGGCTTTGACTTTGGGAAAGATTTTTTTCTTTTCTTGGTAGTTTTCTGATGTGTTCATGCCATGTCCCTCATATCTTGCCCCCTAAGTTGTGTCTTCCTCCTTGACTTTTTCCCCTGCTTTTGCAACATCTGTGAGCTTAGTTTTGGCATTTTTTGGTCCTTTGCACTGCACCTGATAAAAAACCAGGCCACTTTCTAAGAGTCATTAAATTTCCCAAATTTTCTTTTTTTCTCCTCCAATTGCAATTCCTTTGATGGTGTCTCCATTCCAGCGTGTTTGTAAATCATTCTTTACAGTTTTGGCCTTCAGTGGGGATCAATTTTGGCAAGCTTTGCTGCATGTGCCTGCACTTTCTGGCGTATGGCCTGCCTGCATTTTGATGGCTTTGACTTTGGGAAAGATTTTTTTCTTTTTTTTTTTTTTATTATTTTAAGTATTCATGCCATGTCCCTCACATCTTGCCCCCTAAGTTGTGTCTTCCTCCTTGACTTTTTCCCCTGCTTTTGCAACATCTGTGAGCTTAGTTTTGGCACCTTTTGGTCCTTTGCAATGCAGCTGATTTCCTCACAGCCTATTTTTTGAAGAGACTAAAAATTCCCGATTTTCTGCTTTTTTCAATTGCATTTCATTTGAACCTATCTCCTTTCCAGAGTGTTTGTAAGCCTTTCTTTTGGGATTCGCAAGATTCCTTTTCCCTTCCCGAAAGGAAATGAAATTTCCTTTCGGGAAGGGAAAAGGAATCTTGCGATTTCAATGGGGACCAATAGAGGAATCTTTGGTGCATGTCCCTGCACTTGATGGCAGGCCATGCCTTTTGATGGCTTTGACTTTGGGAAAGATTTTTTTCTTTTTTTGGTTGTTTTCTGAAGTGTTCATGCCATGTCCCTCATATCTTGCCCCCTAAGTTGTGTCTTCCTCCTTGACTTTTTCCCCTGCTTTTGCAACATCTGTGAGCTTAGTTTTGGCACCTTTTGGTCCTTTGCACTGCACCTGATAAAACCCCAGGCCACTTTCTAAGAGTCACTAAATTTCCCAAATTTTCTATTTTCTCCTCCAATTGCAATTCCTTTGATGTTGACTCCTTTCCAGCGTGTTTGTAGGTCCTTCTTTTCTGTTTTGGCCTTCAGTGGGGATCAATTTTGGCAAGCTTTGCTGCATGTGCCTGCCCTTGCTGGCGTATGGCCTGCCTGCATTTTGATGGCTTTGACTTTGGGAAAGATTTTTTTTCTTTTTCTTTTTTTTTTTTTGTTTGTTTTAAGTATTCATGCCATGTCCCTCATATCTTGCCCCCTAAGTTGTGTCTTCCTCCTTGACTTTTTTCCCCTGCTTTTGCAACATTTGTGAGCTTAGTTTTGGCATCTTTTGGTCCTTTGCACTGCACCTGATATAAACCCAGGCCATTTTCTTAGAGTCACTAAATTTCCCAAATTTTCTCTTTTTCTCCTCCAATTGCAATTCCTTTGATGTTGACTCCTTTCCAGCGTGTTTGTAGGTCCTTCTTTTCTGTTTTGGCCTTCAGTGGGGATCAATTTTGGCAAGATTTGCTGCATGTGCCTGCCCTTGGTGGCGTATGGCCTGCCTGCATTTTGATGGCTTTGACGTTGGGAAAGATTTTGTCTTTTTTTTTTTATTATTATTTTAAGTATTCATGCCATGTCCCTCATATCTTGCCCCCTAAGTTGTGTCTTCCTCCTTGACTTTTTCCCCTGCTTTTGCAACATCTGTGAGCTTAGTTTTGGCACCTTTTGGTCCTTTGCAATGCACCTGATAATATACCAGGCCATTTTCTTAGAGTCACTAAATTTCCAAAATTTTCTTTTTTTCTCCTCCAATTGCAATTCCTTTGATGTTGACTCCTTTCTGGCGTGTTGGTAGGTCCCTCTTTTCTGTTTTGGCCTTCAGTGGGGATCAATTTTGGCAAGCTTTGCTGCATGTGCCTGCACTTGGTGGCGTATGGCCTGCCTGCATTTTGATGGCTTTGAATTGGGAAAGATTTTTTCTTATTTTTTTTTTTTTATTATTTTAATTATTCATGCCATGTCCCTCATATCTTGCTCCCTAAGTTGTGTCTTCCTCCTTGACTTTTTCCTCTGCTTTTGCAACATCTGTGAGCTTAGTGTGGGCATCTTTTGGTCCTTTGCACTGCACCTGATAAAACCCCAGGCCATTTTCTTAGAGTCACTAAATTTCCCAAATTTTCTTTTTTTCTCATAGAAATTGAATTCCTTTCATGTTGTCTCCATTCCAGCGTGTTTGTAAGTCCTTCTTGTCTGTTTTGGCCTTCAGTGGGGATCAATTTTGGCAAGCTTTGCTGCATGTGCCTGCCCTTGGTGGCGTATGGCCTGCCTGCATTTTGATGCCTTTGACTTTGGAAAAGATTTTTTTCTTTTCTTGGTAGTTTTCTGAAGTGTTCATGCCATGTCCCTCATATCTTGCCCCCTAAGTTGTGTCTTCCTCCTTGACTTTTTCCCCTGCTTTTGCAACATCTGTGAGCTTAGTTTTGGCATTTTTTGGTCCTTTGCACTGCACCTGATAAAACCCCAGGCCACTTTCTAAGAGTCATTAAATTTCCCAAATTTTCTTTTTTTCTCCTCCAATTGCAATTCCTTTTATGGTGTCTCCATTCCAGGGTGTTTGTAAGTCCTTCTTTACAGTTATGGCCTTCAGTGGGGATCAATTTTTGCAAGCTTTGCTGCATGTGCCTGCACTTGCTGGAGTATGACCTGCCTGCATTTTGATGGCTTTGACTTTGGGAAAGATTTTTTCTTTTTCTTTATTTTTTGGTTTAAGTATTCATGCCATGTCCCTCATATCTTGCCCCCTAAGTTGTGTCTTCCTCCTTGACTTTTTCCTCTGCTTTTGCAACATCTGTGAGCTTAGTTTTGCCATCTTTTGGTCCTTTGCACTGCACCTGATATAAACCCAGGCCATTTTCCTAGAGTCTCTAAATTTCCAAAATTTATTTTTTCTCTCTTCCAATTACAATTCCTTTGATGTTGACTCCTTTCCAGCGTGTTTGTAGGTCCTTCTTTTCTGTTTTGCCCTTCAGTGGGGATCAATTATGGCAAGCTTTGCTGCATGTGCCTGCCCTTGGTGGCGTATGGCCTGCCTGCATTTTGATGGCTTTGACTTTGGGAAAGATTTTTTGTTTTTTTTTTTTTTTTAATTTTTTTAAATATTCATGCCATGTCCCTCATATCTTGCCCCCTAAGTTGTGTCTTCCTCCTTGACTTTTTCCCCTGCTTTTGCAACATCTGTGAGCTTAGTCTTGGCACCTTTTGGTCCTTTGCAATGCAGCTGATTTCCTCACAGCCTATTTTTTGAAGAGACTAAAATTCCCGATTTTCGGCTTTTTTCAATTGCATTTCATTTGAACCTATCTCCTTTCCAGAGTGTTTGTAAGCCTTTCTTTTGGGATTCGCAAGATTCCTTTTCCCTTCCCGAAAGGAAATGAAATTTCCTTTCGGGAAGGGAAAAGGAATCTTGCGATTTCAATGGGGACCAATAGAGGAATCTTTGGTGCATGTCCCTGCACTTGATGGCAGGCCATGCCTTTTGATGGCTTTGACTTTGGGAAAGATTTTTTTCTTTTTTTGGTTGTTTTCTGAAGTGTTCATGCCATGTCCCTCATATCTTGCCCCCTAAGTTGTGTCTTCCTCCTTGACTTTTTCCCCTGCTTTTGCAACATCTGTGAGCTTAGTTTTGGCATCTTTTGGTCCTTTGCACTGCACCTGATAAAACCCCAGGCCACTTTCTAAGAGTCACTAAATTTCCCAAATTTTCTATTTTCCCCTCCAATTGCAATTCCTTTGATGTTGACTCCTTTCCAGCGTGTTTGTAGGTCCTTCTTTTCTGTTTTGGCCTTCAGTGGGGATCAATTTTGGCAAGCTTTGCTGCATGTGCCTGCCCTTGCTGGCGTATGGCCTGCCTGCATTTTGATGGCTTTGACTTTGGGAAAGATTTTTTTTCTTTTACTTTTTTTTTTTGTTTGTTTTAAGTATTCATGCCATGTCCCTCATATCTTGCCCCCTAAGTTGTGTCTTCCTCCTTGACTTTTTTCCCCTGCTTTTGCAACATTTGTGAGCTTAGTTTTGGCACCTTTTGGTCCTTTGCAATGCACCTGATAAAACCCCAGGCCATTTTCTTAGAGTCACTAAATTTCCCAAATTTTCTTTTTTTCTCCTCCAATTGCAATTCCTTTGATGTTGACTCCTTTCCAGCGTGTTTGTAGGTCCTTCTTTTCTGTTTTGGCCTTCAGTGGGGATCAATTTTGGCAAGATTTGCTGCATGTGCCTGCCCTTGGTGGCGTATGGCCTGCCTGCATTTTGATGGCTTTGACGTTGGGAAAGATTTTGTCTTTTTTTTTTTTTATTATTTTAAGTATTCATGCCATGTCCCTCATATCTTGCCCCCTAAGTTGTGTCTTCCTCCTTGACTTTTTCCCCTGCTTTTGCAACATCTGTGAGCTTAGTGTGGGCATCTTTTGGTCCTTTGCACTGCACCTGATAAAACCCCAGGCCACTTTCTAAGAGTCATTAAATTTCCCAAATTTTCTTTTTTTCTCCTCCAATTGCAATTCCTTTGATGTTGACTCCTTTCCAGCGTGTTTGTAGGTCCTTCTTTTCTGTTTTGCCCTTCAGTGGGGATCAATTTTGGCAAGCTTTGCTGCATGTGCCTGCACTTGCTGGCGTATGGCCTGCCTGCATTTTGATGGCTTTGACTTTGGGAAAGATTTTTTCTTTTTTTTTTTTTTTATTATTTTAAGTATTCATGCCATGTCCCTCACATCTTGCCCCCTAAGTTGTGTCTTCCTCCTTGACTTTTTCCCCTGCTTTTGCAACATCTGTGAGCTTAGTTTTGGCATTTTTTGGTCCTTTGCACTGCACCTGATAAAACCCCAGGCCACTTTCTAAGAGTCATTAAATTTCCCAAATTTTCTTTTTTTCTCCTCCAATTGCAATTCCTTTTATGGTGTCTCCATTCCAGGGTGTTTGTAAGTCCTTCTTTACAGTTATGGCCTTCAGTGGGGATCAATTTTTGCAAGCTTTGCTGCATGTGCCTGCACTTGCTGGAGTATGACCTGCCTGCATTTTGATGGCTTTGACTTTGGGAAAGATTTTTTCTTTTTCTTTATTTTTTGGTTTAAGTATTCATGCCATGTCCCTCATATCTTGCCCCCTAAGTTGTGTCTTCCTCCTTGACTTTTTCCTCTGCTTTTGCAACATCTGTGAGCTTAGTTTTGCCATCTTTTGGTCCTTTGCACTGCACCTGATATAAACCCAGGCCATTTTCCTAGAGTCTCTAAATTTCCAAAATTTATTTTTTCTCTCTTCCAATTACAATTCCTTTGATGTTGACTCCTTTCCAGCGTGTTTGTAGGTCCTTCTTTTCTGTTTTGCCCTTCAGTGGGGATCAATTATGGCAAGCTTTGCTGCATGTGCCTGCCCTTGGTGGCGTATGGCCTGCCTGCATTTTGATGGCTTTGACTTTGGGAAAGATTTTTTCTTTTTTTTTTTTTTTTAATTTTTTTAAGTATTCATGCCATGTCCCTCATATCTTGCCCCCTAAGTTGTGTCTTCCTCCTTGACTTTTTCCCCTGCTTTTGCAACATCTGTGAGCTTAGTCTTGGCACCTTTTGGTCCTTTGCAATGCAGCTGATTTCCTCACAGCCTATTTTTTGAAGAGACTAAAATTCCCGATTTTCGGCTTTTTCCAATTGCATTTCATTTGAACCTATCTCCTTTCCAGAGTGTTTGTAAGCCTTTCTTTTGGGATTCGCAAGATTCCTTTTCCCTTCCCGAAAGGAAATGAAATTTCCTTTCGGGAAGGGAAAAGGAATCTTGCGATTTCAATGGGGACCAATAGAGGAATCTTTGGTGCATGTCCCTGCACTTGATGGCAGGCCATGCCTTTTGATGGCTTTGACTTTGGGAAAGATTTTTTTCTTTTTTTGGTTGTTTTCTGAAGTGTTCATGCCATGTCCCTCATATCTTGCCCCCTAAGTTGTGTCTTCCTCCTTGACTTTTTCCCCTGCTTTTGCAACATCTGTGAGCTTAGTTTTGGCATCTTTTGGTCCTTTGCACTGCACCTGATAAAACCCCAGGCCACTTTCTAAGAGTCACTAAATTTCCCAAATTTTCTATTTTCCCCTCCAATTGCAATTCCTTTGATGTTGACTCCTTTCCAGCGTGTTTGTAGGTCCTTCTTTTCTGTTTTGGCCTTCAGTGGGGATCAATTTTGGCAAGCTTTGCTGCATGTGCCTGCCCTTGCTGGCGTATGGCCTGCCTGCATTTTGATGGCTTTGACTTTGGGAAAGATTTTTTTTCTTTTTCTTTTTTTTTTTGTTTGTTTTAAGTATTCATGCCATGTCCCTCATATCTTGCCCCCTAAGTTGTGTCTTCCTCCTTGACTTTTTTCCCCTGCTTTTGCAACATTTGTGAGCTTAGTTTTGGCACCTTTTGGTCCTTTGCAATGCACCTGATAAAACCCCAGGCCATTTTCTTAGAGTCACTAAATTTCCCAAATTTTCTTTTTTTCTCCTCCAATTGCAATTCCTTTGATGTTGACTCCTTTCCAGCGTGTTTGTAGGTCCTTCTTTTCTGTTTTGGCCTTCAGTGGGGATCAATTTTGGCAAGATTTGCTGCATGTGCCTGCCCTTGGTGGCGTATGGCCTGCCTGCATTTTGATGGCTTTGACGTTGGGAAAGATTTTGTCTTTTTTTTTTTTTATTATTTTAAGTATTCATGCCATGTCCCTCATATCTTGCCCCCTAAGTTGTGTCTTCCTCCTTGACTTTTTCCCCTGCTTTTGCAACATCTGTGAGCTTAGTGTGGGCATCTTTTGGTCCTTTGCACTGCACCTGATAAAACCCCAGGCCACTTTCTAAGAGTCATTAAATTTCCCAAATTTTCTTTTTTTCTCCTCCAATTGCAATTCCTTTGATGTTGACTCCTTTCCAGCGTGTTTGTAGGTCCTTCTTTTCTGTTTTGCCCTTCAGTGGGGATCAATTTTGGCAAGCTTTGCTGCATGTGCCTGCACTTGCTGGCGTATGGCCTGCCTGCATTTTGATGGCTTTGACTTTGGGAAAGATTTTTTCTTTTTTTTTTTTTTTTATTATTTTAAGTATTCATGCCATGTCCCTCACATCTTGCCCCCTAAGTTGTGTCTTCCTCCTTGACTTTTTCCCCTGCTTTTGCAACATCTGTGAGCTTAGTTTTGGCACCTTTTGGTCCTTTGCAATGCACCTGATAATATACCAGGCCATTTTCTTAGAGTCACTAAATTTCCAAAATTTTCTTTTTTTCTCCTCCAATTGCAATTCCTTTGATGTTGACTCCATTCTGGCGTGTTGGTAGGTCCCTCTTTTCTGTTTTGGCCTTCAGTGGGGATCAATTTTGGCAAGCTTTGCTGCATGTGCCTGCACTTGGTGGCGTATGGCCTGCCTGCATTTTGATGGCTTTGAATTGGGAAAGATTTTTTCTTATTTTTTTTTTTTTATTATTTTAAGTATTCATGCCATGTCCCTCATATCTTGCTCCCTAAGCTGTGTCTTCCTCCTTGACTTTTTCCCCTGCTTTTGCAACATCTGTGAGCTTAGTGTGGGCATCTTTTGGTCCTTTGCACTGCACCTGATAAAACCCCAGGCCATTTTCTTAGAGTCACTAAATTTCCCAAATTTTCTTTTTTTCTCATAGAAATTGAATTCCTTTCATGTTGTCTCCATTCCAGCGTGTTTGTAAGTCCTTCTTGTCTGTTTTGGCCTTCAGTGGGGATCAATTTTGGCAAGCTTTGCTGCATGTGCCTGCCCTTGCTGGCGTATGGCCTGCCTGCATTTTGATGGCTTTGACTTTGGGAAAGAGTTTTTCTTTTTTTTTTTTATTATTTTAAGTATTCATGCCATGTCCCTCATATCTTGCCCCCTAAGTTGTGTCTTCCTCCTTGACTTTTTCCCCTGCTTTTGCAACATCTGTGAGCTTAGTTTTGGCACCTTTTGGTCCTTTGCAATGCAGCTGATTTCCTCACAGCCTATTTTTTGGAGAGACTAAAATTCCCGATTTTCTGCTTTTTTCAATTGCATTTCATTTGAACCTATCTCCTTTCCAGAGTGTTTGTAAGCCTTTCTTTTGGGATTCGCAAGATTCCTTTTCCCTTCCTGAAAGGAAATGAAATTTCCTTTCGGGAAGGGAAAAGGAATCTTGCGATTTCAATGGGGACCAATAGAGGAATCTTTGGTGCATGTCCCTGCACTTGATGGCAGGCCATGCCTTTTGATGGCTTTGACTTTGGGAAAGATTTTTTTCTTTTCTTGGTAGTTTTCTGAGGTGTTCATGCCATGTCCCTCATATCTTGCCCCCTAAGTTGTGTCTTCCTCCTTGACTTTTTCCCCTGCTTTTGCAACATCTGTGAGCTTAGTTTTGGCATTTTTGGGTCCTTTGCACTGCACCTGATAAAACCCCAGGCCACTTTCTAAGAGTCATTAAATTTCCCAAATTTTCTTTTTTTCTCCTCCAATTGCAATTCCTTTTATGGTGTCTCCATTCCAGCGTGTTTGTAAATCATTCTTTACAGTTTTGGCCTTCAGTGGGGATCAATTTTGGCAAGCTTTGCTGCATGTGCCTGCACTTGCTGGAGTATGACCTGCCTGCATTTTGATGGCTTTGACTTTGGGAAAGATTTTTTCTTTTTCTTTATTTTTTGGTTTAAGTATTCATGCCATGTCCCTCATATCTTGCCCCCTAAGTTGTGTCTTCCTCCTTGACTTTTTCCTCTGCTTTTGCAACATCTGTGAGCTTAGTTTTGGCATCTTTTGGTCCTTTGCACTGCACCTGATATAAACCCAGGCCATTTTCCTAGAGTCACTAAATTTCCAAAATTTATTTTTTCTCTCTTCCAATTACAATTCCTTTGATGTTGACTCCTTTCCAGCGTGTTTGTAGGTCCTTCTTTTCTGTTTTGCCCTTCAGTGGGGATCAATTATGGCAAGCTTTGCTGCATGTGCCTGCCCTTGGTGGCGTATGGCCTGCCTGCATTTTGATGGCTTTGACTTTGGGAAAGATTTTTTCTATTTTTTTTTTTTTATTTTTTTAAGTATTCATGCCATGTCCCTCATATCTTGCCCCCTAAGTTGTGTCTTCCTCCTTGACTTTTTCCCCTGCTTTTGCAACATCTGTGAGCTTAGTCTTGGCACCTTTTGGTCCTTTGCAATGCAGCTGATTTCCTCACAGCCTATTTTTTGAAGAGACTAAAATTCCCGATTTTCGGCTCTTTTCAATTGCATTTCATTTGAACCTATCTCCTTTCCAGAGTGTTTGTAAGCCTTTCTTTTGGGATTCGCAAGATTCCTTTTCCCTTCCCGAAAGGAAATTTCATTTCCTTTCGGGAAGGGAAAAGGAGTCTTGCGATTTCAATGGGGACCAATAGAGGAATCTTTGGTGCATGTCCCTGCACTTGATGGCAGGCCATGCCTTTTGATGGCTTTGACTTTGGGAAAGATTTTTTTCTTTTTTTGGTTGTTTTCTGAAGTGTTCATGCCATGTCCCTCATATCTTGCCCCCTAAGTTGTGTCTTCCTCCTTGACTTTTTCCCCTGCTTTTGCAACATCTGTGAGCTTTGTGTGGGCATCTTTTGGTCCTTTGCACTGCACCTGATAAAACCCCAGGCCACTTTCTAAGAGTCATTAAATTTCCCAAATTTTCTTTTTTTCTCCTCCAATTGCAATTCCTTTGATGTTGACTCATTTCCAGCGTGTTTGTAGGTCCTTCTTTTCTGTTTTGGCCTTCAGTGGGGATCAATTTTGGCAAGCTTTGCTGCATGTGCCTGCCCTTGCTGGCGTATGGCCTGCCTGCATTTTGATGGCTTTGACTTTGGGAAAGATTTTTTCTTTTTTTTTTTTTATTATTTTAAGTATTCATGCCATGTCCCTCACATCTTGCCCCCTAAGTTGTGTCTTCCTCCTTGACTTTTTCCCCTGCTTTTGCAACATTTGTGAGCTTAGTTTTTGCATCTTTTGGTCCTTTGCAATGCACCTGATAATATACCAGGCCATTTTCTTAGAGTCACTAAATTTCCAAAATTTTCTTTTTTTCTCCTCCAATTGCAATTCCTTTGATGTTGACTCCTTTCTGGCGTATTACAGCACCTGAGTGGGTCGCTGGTGGTGAGAGAGAGACGGGAATCTTGTTTCTTGATCAGAAGGCTGGATTTATTGATATATAATATATGATACATTATGACTATACTAAATAGAATATAGAGAGAGGTTTGCAGAGCTGCTAAGCTAAGCTAAGAATAGATAGAAAGAATCCCTAACAAAGTTGTGTCCAGGGACTCAGTCCCCTAGCTTGCACTGGTGATTGGTCCTTAATTATAAACATAGAAAATGAACCAATCAAGGTGAATTCCTATTGCATTCCAGAGCAGCTGATAATAATTGTTTACCTTCCCTTCTGAGGCCTCTGCCTTCCAGAAGACACAGAAATCTGAAAGAAAGGATTTCTGTAGAAAAATGTCTGCGACATCTCACCTTTTTAAATTGTATAAAATAAAAGAAAAATGCTGATGTGGAATGAACAGGAAATTTCTTCACCTGTAAAATATAGAATACTAACAAATCACTAAAACAATCCTACAATATAAAAAAAATGCAAAAAACAATGCAAAGAGAATTCAAGTCCATGCAGCTGAGTTTCAGGAACAGTCCAAGAACCGAAGTTGTTTCCCTTGGAATATCTGAGAGTCCTTTTGGTCCTGAAACAGACTTCTGCAAAAGAATTCCATCAATAGTTATCAAAAACCATTGACAGTCTTACAACAATTTCAAACAATTTGAACAATTTTGGAATGTCCTTTTCTGGCCCTTCAATGCTTCAGTGCTTCAGAGCTGCTGCCCGCTATTTTCAATCTTTTTTATTTAATTTAAATTTTTTTTTTTTTTTTTTTTTTTTTTTTTTTTTTTTTTGATCGAAAAGCAAAAGAGCAGCTGCCGAGCAGAGCAGTGCCAGAGAAGGAAAGGCCCTGGCCCATGCTGGACCAGGAACCCCAAAACTGGCTCACAAAGGGGGACCAGGACCGGTAGGAGAAACCAGAATCCCTAAAAAAATAAGGAGGCCACGCAGTGGGCCCGGCCCAGGAGCTTCCTGAGCCAAACAGCCCAGGCCAAACCCATGACACAGGCTCTGCATTCCCGCAGGCCTGAACCCTGCTGCCAGCACAATGGCAGCACGGGCAGTGAGATGCTTCCTTTCCCCAAAACCACTGAGGCATGCCAGCAGCAGGGAAATAGAAGCCTTCCCCAGAAATCCCATCTGGGGTCTGGAGATGTTTGTTCCCCACAGCAAACCAGCTATGGTCTCCTCCATCTGTGCCCTCTTCCCCTGCACTGCATTGGGTTTGCCTCTCATCCGCCCCATGGCTTCATCATCCACACCCCCTCCGGGCTGGGAACCAAAGGCAGAACTTTCGGCAGAACCCACCTGCCCCTCGCCACTAGGGCATAAGAGGGGCGGCAGAGATGGGAGCCGCCATGGGACAGCAACCGACCAAACACCAGCTCCCAAACCGCTGCTGATGTTAAAAACAGGCAGCCGGACTGCCGCAAGAGTCAGCTGGCGGGCAGCCCCCCCCCCCACTGAAGGTGAGACCCCGCGCCGGGGCGGCTGCTGGGGCAGCCGGCCCGGGACGGCCCGAGCTCGAACAAGCCGCCGGTGCCACGGCAGTCTCTGACAACGACCCAGAGGGCAGAGCCCCCGACAACGGCAGAGCTGCTGGAGCGGCCAGTCCGAGCGGCGAGGGGGGAGCCGGAACTGGGGAGGGAACCACGCTGATTGTAAGATCAGCCGTGGGCTGCTCCGAGGGTCCCGCGGGCTCAACGCCGTTTTCTGCCGCTGACTCTGGGGTCCCCTGCGGAGGCGCAGTCGCAGTCTCCGTCGGAGCGCGCTCAGGCAGCAGTGGATCCGGAAGAAGCGGCGGAGCGTCGTCGCTGCTTAGCAACAGGTCAATCGGGCGTGCTGTCTCTTCTTCATCGGACACAGGCGCTGGCTTGAGCGGCCACTCCCATCCCCCCGGAGAGAGAGAAGGGGGGGAAGGAGAAAACTCCATCTGAGCATGCTCCGGAGCAAGAGTAAAAAAAAACTTCTTCGAGTGGCGAAGGTTCAGCCCCCCCCCGCCGCGAAGCAGGGGGGGCTGGGAAGCAGAATGTCCTCCCCCTCTGCTTCTTCTGGCAGGGCCGGTGGAAACGGGGCCTGGCCATAACAATTAGAAATCCATTGAAAAGACGCTGCTCTGCGTTTCAGAACTGGGAAAAGCTTTATAAATGCTGGGTAGATAGAAGGCAGGACACGTCCCTGGCTCCAGACGAACTGGAAAATGGAGTCCATGCACTCCCAGACAAAAGCATCTAAAGCATACAGGACATCAGTAAAGAACCCAAAAAGCTTTGCCCATCTAAAGAACCCATAGAGATCTGTTTCTGACAAAAAAAACCCATCTTCTCTAGACCAGTGTTTCCAGAGGGCAATAAGTTTTTCCTCTGCAGGGGAGAATTGAATCTCTTCTGGCAAGGCATGCGTCTGCCATACGAACAGCCACAAGCTACGAAGGACTGGTTCATCAGGGATAGAAAAGCCCACAGTACCTTTTGAAAGAGTCCAGCTTGCTCTGGCCAGCTCCACAGGTCTGCTGCTCTTTTCCATCATCTTTCCTGATGGTTTTCCAGAAGAAGGTTCTTTTTCATGGTCAGCCTTGGCTGTGAACTCTGCCAAAATCAGGATCTTCAGTTCCTGGCTTGAATCCACTTTCTGTGGTCGCTTCAAAGCAACTATCAAATGCTACACATACAGGATTTTTACCCAGTGCAGCAATTTTGCTCCTCTGGTCTTATCAAATTAATCTTTGCTCTTACACGAGGGGTCACCAGATATTACAGCACCTGAGTGGGTCGCTGGTGGTGAGAGAGAGACGGGAATCTTGTTTCTTGATCAGAAGGCTGGATTTATTGATATATAATATATGATACATTATGACTATACTAAATAGAATATAGAGAGAGGTTTGCAGAGCTGCTAAGCTAAGCTAAGAATAGATAGAAAGAATCCCTAACAAAGTTGTGTCCAGGGACTCAGTCCCCTAGCTTGCACTGGTGATTGGTCCTTAATTATAAACATAGAAAATGAACCAATCAAGGTGAATTCCTATTGCATTCCAGAGCAGCTGATAATAATTGTTTACCTTCCCTTCTGAGGCCTCTGCCTTCCAGAAGACACAGAAATCTGAAAGAAAGGATTTCTGTAGAAAAATGTCTGCGACACTGGCGTGTTGGTAGGTCCCTCTTTTCTGTTTTGGCCTTCAGTGGGGATCAATTTTGGCAAGCTTTGCTGCATGTGCCTGCCCTTGGTGGCGTATGGCCTGCCTCCATTTTGATGGCTTTGACTTTGGGAAAGATTTTTTCTTATTTTTTTTTTTTTATTATTTTAAGTATTCATGCCATGTCCCTCATATCTTGCTCCCTAAGTTGTGTCTTCCTCCTTGACTTTTTCCCCTGCTTTTGCAACATCTGTGAGCTTAGTTTTGGCATCTTTTGGTCCTTTGCACTGCACCTGATAAAACCCCAGGCCATTTTCTTAGAGTCACTAAATTTCCCAAATTTTCTTTTTTTCTCATAGAAATTGAATTCCTTTCATGTTGTCTCCATTCCAGCGTGTTTGTAAGTCCTTCTTGTCTGTTTTGGCCTTCAGTGGGGATCAATTTTGGCAAGCTTTGCTGCATGTGCCTGCACTTGCTGGCGTATGGCCTGCCTGCATTTTGATGGCTTTGACTTTGGGAAAGAGTTTTTCTTTTTTTTTTTTATTATTTTAAGTATTCATGCCATGTCCCTCATATCTTGCCCCCTAAGTTGTGTCTTCCTCCTTGACTTTTTCCCCTGCTTTTGCAACATCTGTGAGCTTAGTTTTGGCACCTTTTGGTCCTTTGCAATGCAGCTGATTTCCTCACAGCCTATTTTTTGGAGAGACTAAAATTCCCGATTTTCTGCTTTTTTCAATTGCATTTCATTTGAACCTATCTCCTTTCCAGAGTGTTTGTAAGCCTTTCTTTTGGGATCCGCAAGATTCCTTTTCCCTTCCCGAAAGGAAATTTCATTTCCTTTCGGGAAGGGAAAAGGAATCTTGCGATTTCAATGGGGACCAATAGAGGAATCTTTGGTGCATGTCCCTGCACTTGATGGCAGGCCATGCCTTTTGATGGCTTTGACTTTGGGAAAGATTTTTTTCTTTTCTTGGTAGTTTTCTGAAGTGTTCATGCCATGTCCCTCATATCTTGCCCCCTAAGTTGTGTCTTCCTCCTTGACTTTTTCCCCTGCTTTTGCAACATCTGTGAGCTTAGTTTTGGCATCTTTTGGTCCTTTGCACTGCACCTGATAAAACCCCAGGCCACTTTCTAAGAGTCACTAAATTTCCCAAATTTTCTATTTTCTCCTCCAATTGCAATTCCTTTGATGTTGACTCCTTTCCAGCGTGTTTGTAGGTCCTTCTTTTCTGTTTTGGCCTTCAGTGGGGATCAATTTTGGCAAGCTTTGCTGCATGTGCCTGCCCTTGCTGGCGTATGGCCTGCCTGCATTTTGATGGCTTTGACTTTGGGAAAGATTTTTTTTCTTTTTCTTTTTTTTTTTGTTTGTTTTAAGTATTCATGCCATGTCCCTCATATCTTGCCCCCTAAGTTGTGTCTTCCTCCTTGACTTTTTCCCCTGCTTTTGCAACATCTGTGAGCTTAGTTTTGGCATCTTTTGGTCCTTTGCACTGCACCTGATAAAACCCCAGGCCATTTTCTTAGAGTCACTAAATTTCCCAAATTTTCTTTTTTTCTCATAGAAATTGAATTCCTTTCATGTTGTCTCCATTCCAGCGTGTTTGTAAGTCCTTCTTGTCTGTTTTGGCCTTCAGTGGGGATCAATTTTGGCAAGCTTTGCTGCATGTGCCTGCCCTTGCTGGCGTATGGCCTGCCTGCATTTTGATGGCTTTGACTTTGGGAAAGATTTTTTCTTTTTTTTTTTTTTATTATTTTAAGTATTCATGCCATGTCCCTCACATCTTGCCCCCTAAGTTGTGTCTTCCTCCTTGACTTTTTCCCCTGCTTTTGCAACATTTGTGAGCTTAGTTTTTGCATCTTTTGGTCCTTTGCAATGCACCTGATAATATACCAGGCCATTTTCTTAGAGTCACTAAATTTCCAAAATTTTCTTTTTTTCTCCTCCAATTGCAATTCCTTTGATGTTGACTCCTTTCTGGCGTATTACAGCACCTGAGTGGGTCGCTGGTGGTGAGAGAGAGACGGGAATCTTGTTTCTTGATCAGAAGGCTGGATTTATTGATATATAATATATGATACATTATGACTATACTAAATAGAATATAGAGAGAGGTTTGCAGAGCTGCTAAGCTAAGCTAAGAATAGATAGAAAGAATCCCTAACAAAGTTGTGTCCAGGGACTCAGTCCCCTAGCTTGCACTGGTGATTGGTCCTTAATTATAAACATAGAAAATGAACCAATCAAGGTGAATTCCTATTGCATTCCAGAGCAGCTGATAATAATTGTTTACCTTCCCTTCTGAGGCCTCTGCCTTCCAGAAGACACAGAAATCTGAAAGAAAGGATTTCTGTAGAAAAATGTCTGCGACATCTCACCTTTTTAAATTGTATAAAATAAAAGAAAAATGCTGATGTGGAATGAACAGGAAATTTCTTCACCTGTAAAATATAGAATACTAACAAATCACTAAAACAATCCTACAATATAAAAAAAATGCAAAAAACAATGCAAAGAGAATTCAAGTCCATGCAGCTGAGTTTCAGGAACAGTCCAAGAACCGAAGTTGTTTCCCTTGGAATATCTGAGAGTCCTTTTGGTCCTGAAACAGACTTCTGCAAAAGAATTCCATCAATAGTTATCAAAAACCATTGACAGTCTTACAACAATTTCAAACAATTTGAACAATTTTGGAATGTCCTTTTCTGGCCCTTCAATGCTTCAGTGCTTCAGAGCTGCTGCCCGCTATTTTCAATCTTTTTTATTTAATTTAAATTTTTTTTTTTTTTTTTTTTTTTTTTTTTTTTTTTTTTTTTTTTTGATCGAAAAGCAAAAGAGCAGCTGCCGAGCAGAGCAGTGCCAGAGAAGGAAAGGCCCTGGCCCATGCTGGACCAGGAACCCCAAAACTGGCTCACAAAGGGGGACCAGGACCGGTAGGAGAAACCAGAATCCCTAAAAAAATAAGGAGGCCACGCAGTGGGCCCGGCCCAGGAGCTTCCTGAGCCAAACAGCCCAGGCCAAACCCATGACACAGGCTCTGCATTCCCGCAGGCCTGAACCCTGCTGCCAGCACAATGGCAGCACGGGCAGTGAGATGCTTCCTTTCCCCAAAACCACTGAGGCATGCCAGCAGCAGGGAAATAGAAGCCTTCCCCAGAAATCCCATCTGGGGTCTGGAGATGTTTGTTCCCCACAGCAAACCAGCTATGGTCTCCTCCATCTGTGCCCTCTTCCCCTGCACTGCATTGGGTTTGCCTCTCATCCGCCCCATGGCTTCATCATCCACACCCCCTCCGGGCTGGGAACCAAAGGCAGAACTTTCGGCAGAACCCACCTGCCCCTCGCCACTAGGGCATAAGAGGGGCGGCAGAGATGGGAGCCGCCATGGGACAGCAACCGACCAAACACCAGCTCCCAAACCGCTGCTGATGTTAAAAACAGGCAGCCGGACTGCCGCAAGAGTCAGCTGGCGGGCAGCCCCCCCCCCACTGAAGGTGAGACCCCGCGCCGGGGCGGCTGCTGGGGCAGCCGGCCCGGGACGGCCCGAGCTCGAACAAGCCGCCGGTGCCACGGCAGTCTCTGACAACGACCCAGAGGGCAGAGCCCCCGACAACGGCAGAGCTGCTGGAGCGGCCAGTCCGAGCGGCGAGGGGGGAGCCGGAACTGGGGAGGGAACCACGCTGATTGTAAGATCAGCCGTGGGCTGCTCCGAGGGTCCCGCGGGCTCAACGCCGTTTTCTGCCGCTGACTCTGGGGTCCCCTGCGGAGGCGCAGTCGCAGTCTCCGTCGGAGCGCGCTCAGGCAGCAGTGGATCCGGAAGAAGCGGCGGAGCGTCGTCGCTGCTTAGCAACAGGTCAATCGGGCGTGCTGTCTCTTCTTCATCGGACACAGGCGCTGGCTTGAGCGGCCACTCCCATCCCCCCGGAGAGAGAGAAGGGGGGGAAGGAGAAAACTCCATCTGAGCATGCTCCGGAGCAAGAGTAAAAAAAAACTTCTTCGAGTGGCGAAGGTTCAGCCCCCCCCGCCGCGAAGCAGGGGGGGCTGGGAAGCAGAATGTCCTCCCCCTCTGCTTCTTCTGGCAGGGCCGGTGGAAACGGGGCCTGGCCATAACAATTAGAAATCCATTGAAAAGACGCTGCTCTGCGTTTCAGAACTGGGAAAAGCTTTATAAATGCTGGGTAGATAGAAGGCAGGACACGTCCCTGGCTCCAGACGAACTGGAAAATGGAGTCCATGCACTCCCAGACAAAAGCATCTAAAGCATACAGGACATCAGTAAAGAACCCAAAAAGCTTTGCCCATCTAAAGAACCCATAGAGATCTGTTTCTGACAAAAAAAACCCATCTTCTCTAGACCAGTGTTTCCAGAGGGCAATAAGTTTTTCCTCTGCAGGGGAGAATTGAATCTCTTCTGGCAAGGCATGCGTCTGCCATACGAACAGCCACAAGCTACGAAGGACTGGTTCATCAGGGATAGAAAAGCCCACAGTACCTTTTGAAAGAGTCCAGCTTGCTCTGGCCAGCTCCACAGGTCTGCTGCTCTTTTCCATCATCTTTCCTGATGGTTTTCCAGAAGAAGGTTCTTTTTCATGGTCAGCCTTGGCTGTGAACTCTGCCAAAATCAGGATCTTCAGTTCCTGGCTTGAATCCACTTTCTGTGGTCGCTTCAAAGCAACTATCAAATGCTACACATACAGGATTTTTACCCAGTGCAGCAATTTTGCTCCTCTGGTCTTATCAAATTAATCTTTGCTCTTACACGAGGGGTCACCAGATATTACAGCACCTGAGTGGGTCGCTGGTGGTGAGAGAGAGACGGGAATCTTGTTTCTTGATCAGAAGGCTGGATTTATTGATATATAATATATGATACATTATGACTATACTAAATAGAATATAGAGAGAGGTTTGCAGAGCTGCTAAGCTAAGCTAAGAATAGATAGAAAGAATCCCTAACAAAGTTGTGTCCAGGGACTCAGTCCCCTAGCTTGCACTGGTGATTGGTCCTTAATTATAAACATAGAAAATGAACCAATCAAGGTGAATTCCTATTGCATTCCAGAGCAGCTGATAATAATTGTTTACCTTCCCTTCTGAGGCCTCTGCCTTCCAGAAGACACAGAAATCTGAAAGAAAGGATTTCTGTAGAAAAATGTCTGCGACACTGGCGTGTTGGTAGGTCCCTCTTTTCTGTTTTGGCCTTCAGTGGGGATCAATTTTGGCAAGCTTTGCTGCATGTGCCTGCACTTGGTGGCATATGGTCTGCCTCCATTTTGATGGCTTTGACTTTGGGAAAGATTTTTTCTTATTTTTTTTTTTTATTATTTTAAGTATTCATGCCATGTCCCTCATATCTTGCTCCCTAAGTTGTGTCTTCCTCCTTGACTTTTTCCCCTGCTTTTGCAACATCTGTGAGCTTAGTTTTGGCATCTTTTGGTCCTTTGCACTGCACCTGATAAAACCCCAGGCCATTTTCTTAGAGTCACTAAATTTCCCAAATTTTCTTTTTTTCTCATAGAAATTGAATTCCTTTCATGTTGTCTCCATTCCAGCGTGTTTGTAAGTCCTTCTTTACAGTTTTGGCCTTCAGTGGGGATCAATTTTGGCAAGCTTTGCTGCATGTGCCTGCCCTTGCTGGCGTATGGCCTGCCTGCATTTTGATGGCTTTGACTTTGGGAAAGAGTTTTTCTTTTTTTTTTTTATTATTTTAAGTATTCATGCCATGTCCCTCATATCTTGCCCCCTAAGTTGTGTCTTCCTCCTTGACTTTTTCCCCTGCTTTTGTAACATCTGTGAGCTTAGTTTTGGCACCTTTTGGTCCTTTGCAATGCAGCTGATTTCCTCACAGCCTATTTTTTGGAGAGACTAAAATTCCCGATTTTCTGCTTTTTTCAATTGCATTTCATTTGAACCTATCTCCTTTCCAGAGTGTTTGTAAGCCTTTCTTTTGGGATCCGCAAGATTCCTTTTCCCTTCCCGAAAGGAAATTTCATTTCCTTTCGGGAAGGGAAAAGGAATCTTGCGATTTCAATGGGGACCAATAGAGGAATCTTTGGTGCATGTCCCTGCACTTGATTGCAGGCCATGCCTTTTGATGGCTTTGACTTTGGGAAAGATTTTTTTCTTTTCTTGGTAGTTTTCTGAAGTGTTCATGCCATGTCCCTCATATCTTGCCCCCTAAGTTGTGTCTTCCTCCTTGACTTTTTCCCCTGCTTTTGCAACATCTGTGAGCTTAGTTTTGGCATCTTTTGGTCCTTTGCACTGCACCTGATAAAACCCCAGGCCACTTTCTAAGAGTCACTAAATTTCCCAAATTTTCTATTTTCTCCTCCAATTGCAATTCCTTTGATGTTGACTCCTTTCCAGCGTGTTTGTAGGTCCTTCTTTTCTGTTTTGGCCTTCAGTGGGGATCAATTTTGGCAAGCTTTGCTGCATGTGCCTGCCCTTGGTGGCGTATGGCCTGCCTGCATTTTGATGGCTTTGGCTTTGGGAAAGATTTTGTCTTTTTTTTTTTTTTATTATTTTAAGTATTCATGCCATGTCCCTCATATCTTGCCCCCTAAGTTGTGTCTTCCTCCTTGACTTTTTCCCCTGCTTTTGCAACATCTGTGAGCTTAGTGTGGGCATATTTTGGTCCTTTGCACAGCACCTGATAAAACCCCAGGCCACTTTCTAAGAGTCATTAAATTTCCCAAATTTTCTTTTTTTCTCCTCCAATTGCAATTCCTTTGATGTTGACTCCTTTCCAGCGTGTTTGTAGGTCCTTCTTTTCTGTTTTGGCCTTCAGTGGGGATCAATTTTGGCAAGCTTTGCTGCATGTGCCTGCACTTGCTGGCGTATGGCCTGCCTGCATTTTGATGGCTTTGACTTTGGGAAAGATTTTTTCTTTTTTTTTTTTTTATTATTTTAAGTATTCATGCCATGTCCCTCACATCTTGCTTCCTAAGTTGTGTCTTCCTCCTTGACTTTTTCCCCTGCTTTTGCAACATTTGTGAGCTTAGTTTTGGCACCATTTGGTCCTTTGCAATGCACCAGATAAAACCCCAGGCCATTTTCTTAGAGTCACTAAATTTCCCAAATTTTCTTTTTTTCTCCTCCAATTGCAATTCCTTTGATGTTGACTCCTTTCCAGCGTGTTTGTAAGTCCTTCTTTTCTGTTTTGGCCTTCAGTGGGGATCAGTTTTGGCAAGCTTTGCTGCATGTGCCTGCCCTTGCTGGCGTATGGCCTGCCTGCATTTTGATGGCTTTGACTTTGGGAAATAGTTTTTCTTTTTTTTTTTTTTTTTATTATTTTAAGTATTCATGCTATGTCCCTCATATCTTGCCCCCTAAGTTGTCTTCCTCCTTGACTTTTTCCCCTGCTTTTGCAACATCTGTGAGCTTAGTTTTGGCACCTTTTGGTCCTTTGCAATGCAGCTGATTTCCTCACAGCCTATTTTTAGAAGAGACTAAAATTCCCGATTTTCTGCTTTTTTCAATTGCATTTCATTTGAACCTATCTCCTTTCCAGAGTGTTTGTAAGCCTTTCTTTTGGGATTCGCAAGATTCCTTTTCCCTTCCCGAAAGGAAATTTCATTTCCTTTCGGGAAGGGAAAAGGAATCTTGCGATTTCAATGGGGACCAATAGAGGAATCTTTGGGGCATGTCCCTGCACTTGATGGCAGGCCATGCCTTTTGATGCCTTTGACTTTGGGAAAGATTTTTTTCTTTTTTTGGTTGTTTTCTGAAGTGTTCATGCCATGTCCCTCATATCTTGCCCCCTAAGTTCTCTCTTCCTCCTTGACTTTTTCCCCTGCTTTTGCAACATCTGTGAGCTTAGTTTTGGCATCTTTTGGTCCTTTGCACTGCACCTGATAAAACCCCAGGCCACTTTCTAAGAGTCATTAAATTTCCCAAATTTTCTTTTTTTCTCCTCCAATTGCAATTCCTTTGATGGTGTCTCCATTCCAGGGTGTTTGTAAGTCCTTCTTTTCTGTTTTGGCCTTCAGTGGGGATCAATTTTGGCAAGCTTTGCTGCATGTGCCTGCACTTGCTGGCGTATGGCCTGCCTGCATTTTGATGGCTTTGACTTTGGGAAAGATTTTTTCTTTTTTTTTTTTTTTATTATTTTAAGTATTCATGCCCTGTCCCTCACATCTTGCCCCCTAAGTTGTGTCTTCCTCCTTGACTTTTTCCCCTGCTTTTGCAACATTTGTGAGCTTAGTTTTGGCACCTTTTGGTCCTTTGCAATGCACCTGATAATATACCAGGCCATTTTCTTAGAGTCACTAAATTTCCCAAATTTTCTTTTTTTCTCCTCCAATTGCAATTCCTTTGATGTTGACTTCTTTCCCGCGTGTTTGTAGGTCCTTCTTTTCTGTTTTGGCCTTCAGTGGGGATCAATTTTGGCAAGCTTTGCTGCATGTGCTTGCACTTGGTGGCGTCTGGCCTGCCTGCATTTTGATGGCTTTGACTTTTGGAAAGATTTTTTCTTTTTTTTTTTTTTTTATTATTTTAAGTATTCATGCCATGTCCCTCATATCTTGCCCCCTAGGCTGTGTCTTCCTCCTTGACTTTTTCCCCTGCTTTTGCAACATCTGTGAGTATAGTTTTGGCATCTTTTGGTCCTTTGCACGGCACCTGATATAAACCCAGGCCATTTACTTAGAGTCACTAAATTTCCCAAATTTTCTTTTTTTCTCCTCCAATTGCAATTCCTTTGATGTTGACTCCTTTCCAGCGTGTTTGTCTGTCCTTCTTTTTTGTTTTGGCCTTCAGTGGGGATCAATTTTGGCAAGCTTTGCTGCATGTGCCTGCCCTTGGTGGCGTATGGCCTGCCTGCATTTTGATGGCTTTGACTTTGGGAAAGATTTTTTTCTTTTTTTTTTTTTTATTATTGTAAGTATTCATGCCATGTCCCTCATATCGTGCCCCCTAAGTTGTGTCTTCCTCCTTGACTTTTTCCCCTGCTTTTGTAACATCTGTGAGCTTAGTTTTGGCACCTTTTGGTCCTTTGCAATGCAGCTGATTTCCTCACAGCCTATTTTTTGAAGAGACTAAAATTCCCAATTTTCTGATTTTTTCGATCGCATTTCATTTGAACCTATCTCCTTTCCAGAGTGTTTGTAAGCCTTTCTTTTGGGATTCGCAAGATTCCTTTTCCCTTCCTGAAAGGAAATTTCATTTCATTTCGGGAAGGGAAAAGGAACCTTGCGATTTCAATGGGGACCAATAGAGGAATCTTTGGTGCATGCCCCTGCACTTGATGGCAGGCCATGCCTTTTGATGGCTTTGACTTTGGGAAAGATTTTTTTCTGTTTTTGGTTTTTTTCTGAAGGGTTCATGCCATGTCCCTCATATCTTGCCCCCTAAGTTGTGTCTTCCTCCTTGACTTTTTCCCCTGCTTTTGCAACATTTGTGAGCTTAGTTTTGGCACCATTTGGTCCTTTGCAATGCACCAGATAAAACCCCAGGCCATTTTCTTAGAGTCACTAAATTTCCCAAATTTTCTTTTTTTCTCCTCCAATTGCAATTCCTTTGATGTTGACTCCTTTCCAGCGTGTTTGTAAGTCCTTCTTTTCTGTTTTGGCCTTCAGTGGGGATCAGTTTTGGCAAGCTTTGCTGCATGTGCCTGCCCTTGCTGGCGTATGGCCTGCCTGCATTTTGATGGCTTTGACTTTGGGAAATAGTTTTTCTTTTTTTTTTTTTTTTTATTATTTTAAGTATTCATGCTATGTCCCTCATATCTTGCCCCCTAAGTTGTCTTCCTCCTTGACTTTTTCCCCTGCTTTTGCAACATCTGTGAGCTTAGTGTGGGCATATTTTGGTCCTTTGCACAGCACCTGATAAAACCCCAGGCCACTTTCTAAGAGTCATTAAATTTCCCAAATTTTCTTTTTTTCTCCTCCAATTGCAATTCCTTTGATGTTGACTCCTTTCCAGCGTGTTTGTAGGTCCTTCTTTTCTGTTTTGGCCTTCAGTGGGGATCAATTTTGGCAAGCTTTGCTGCATGTGCCTGCACTTGCTGGCGTATGGCCTGCCTGCATTTTGATGGCTTTGACTTTGGGAAAGATTTTTTCTTTTTTTTTTTTTTATTATTTTAAGTATTCATGCCATGTCCCTCACATCTTGCTTCCTAAGTTGTGTCTTCCTCCTTGACTTTTTCCCCTGCTTTTGCAACATTTGTGAGCTTAGTTTTGGCACCATTTGGTCCTTTGCAATGCACCAGATAAAACCCCAGGCCATTTTCTTAGAGTCACTAAATTTCCCAAATTTTCTTTTTTTCTCCTCCAATTGCAATTCCTTTGATGTTGACTCCTTTCCAGCGTGTTTGTAAGTCCTTCTTTTCTGTTTTGGCCTTCAGTGGGGATCAGTTTTGGCAAGCTTTGCTGCATGTGCCTGCCCTTGCTGGCGTATGGCCTGCCTGCATTTTGATGGCTTTGACTTTGGGAAATAGTTTTTCTTTTTTTTTTTTTTTTTATTATTTTAAGTATTCATGCTATGTCCCTCATATCTTGCCCCCTAAGTTGTCTTCCTCCTTGACTTTTTCCCCTGCTTTTGCAACATCTGTGAGCTTAGTTTTGGCACCTTTTGGTCCTTTGCAATGCAGCTGATTTCCTCACAGCCTATTTTTAGAAGAGACTAAAATTCCCGATTTTCTGCTTTTTTCAATTGCATTTCATTTGAACCTATCTCCTTTCCAGAGTGTTTGTAAGCCTTTCTTTTGGGATTCGCAAGATTCCTTTTCCCTTCCCGAAAGGAAATTTCATTTCCTTTCGGGAAGGGAAAAGGAATCTTGCGATTTCAATGGGGACCAATAGAGGAATCTTTGGGGCATGTCCCTGCACTTGATGGCAGGCCATGCCTTTTGATGCCTTTGACTTTGGGAAAGATTTTTTTCTTTTTTTGGTTGTTTTCTGAAGTGTTCATGCCATGTCCCTCATATCTTGCCCCCTAAGTTCTCTCTTCCTCCTTGACTTTTTCCCCTGCTTTTGCAACATCTGTGAGCTTAGTTTTGGCATCTTTTGGTCCTTTGCACTGCACCTGATAAAACCCCAGGCCACTTTCTAAGAGTCATTAAATTTCCCAAATTTTCTTTTTTTCTCCTCCAATTGCAATTCCTTTGATGGTGTCTCCATTCCAGGGTGTTTGTAAGTCCTTCTTTTCTGTTTTGGCCTTCAGTGGGGATCAATTTTGGCAAGCTTTGCTGCATGTGCCTGCACTTGCTGGCGTATGGCCTGCCTGCATTTTGATGGCTTTGACTTTGGGAAAGATTTTTTCTTTTTTTTTTTTTTTATTATTTTAAGTATTCATGCCCTGTCCCTCACATCTTGCCCCCTAAGTTGTGTCTTCCTCCTTGACTTTTTCCCCTGCTTTTGCAACATTTGTGAGCTTAGTTTTGGCACCTTTTGGTCCTTTGCAATGCACCTGATAATATACCAGGCCATTTTCTTAGAGTCACTAAATTTCCCAAATTTTCTTTTTTTCTCCTCCAATTGCAATTCCTTTGATGTTGACTTCTTTCCCGCGTGTTTGTAGGTCCTTCTTTTCTGTTTTGGCCTTCAGTGGGGATCAATTTTGGCAAGCTTTGCTGCATGTGCTTGCACTTGGTGGCGTCTGGCCTGCCTGCATTTTGATGGCTTTGACTTTGGGAAAGATTTTTTCTTTTTTTTTTTTTTTTATTATTTTAAGTATTCATGCCATGTCCCTCATATCTTGCCCCCTAGGCTGTGTCTTCCTCCTTGACTTTTTCCCCTGCTTTTGCAACATCTGTGAGTATAGTTTTGGCATCTTTTGGTCCTTTGCACGGCACCTGATATAAACCCAGGCCATTTACTTAGAGTCACTAAATTTCCCAAATTTTCTTTTTTTCTCCTCCAATTGCAATTCCTTTGATGTTGACTCCTTTCCAGCGTGTTTGTCTGTCCTTCTTTTTTGTTTTGGCCTTCAGTGGGGATCAATTTTGGCAAGCTTTGCTGCATGTGCCTGCCCTTGGTGGCGTATGGCCTGCCTGCATTTTGATGGCTTTGACTTTGGGAAAGATTTTTTTCTTTTTTTTTTTTTTATTATTGTAAGTATTCATGCCATGTCCCTCATATCGTGCCCCCTAAGTTGTGTCTTCCTCCTTGACTTTTTCCCCTGCTTTTGTAACATCTGTGAGCTTAGTTTTGGCACCTTTTGGTCCTTTGCAATGCAGCTGATTTCCTCACAGCCTATTTTTTGAAGAGACTAAAATTCCCAATTTTCTGATTTTTTCGATCGCATTTCATTTGAACCTATCTCCTTTCCAGAGTGTTTGTAAGCCTTTCTTTTGGGATTCGCAAGATTCCTTTTCCCTTCCTGAAAGGAAATTTCATTTCATTTCGGGAAGGGAAAAGGAACCTTGCGATTTCAATGGGGACCAATAGAGGAATCTTTGGTGCATGCCCCTGCACTTGATGGCAGGCCATGCCTTTTGATGGCTTTGACTTTGGGAAAGATTTTTTTCTGTTTTTGGTTTTTTTCTGAAGGGTTCATGCCATGTCCCTCATATCTTGCCCCCTAAGTTGTGTCTTCCTCCTTGACTTTTTCCCCTGCTTTTGCAACATTTGTGAGCTTAGTTTTGGCACCATTTGGTCCTTTGCAATGCACCAGATAAAACCCCAGGCCATTTTCTTAGAGTCACTAAATTTCCCAAATTTTCTTTTTTTCTCCTCCAATTGCAATTCCTTTGATGTTGACTCCTTTCCAGCGTGTTTGTAAGTCCTTCTTTTCTGTTTTGGCCTTCAGTGGGGATCAGTTTTGGCAAGCTTTGCTGCATGTGCCTGCCCTTGCTGGCGTATGGCCTGCCTGCATTTTGATGGCTTTGACTTTGGGAAATAGTTTTTCTTTTTTTTTTTTTTTTTATTATTTTAAGTATTCATGCTATGTCCCTCATATCTTGCCCCCTAAGTTGTCTTCCTCCTTGACTTTTTCCCCTGCTTTTGCAACATCTGTGAGCTTAGTGTGGGCATATTTTGGTCCTTTGCACAGCACCTGATAAAACCCCAGGCCACTTTCTAAGAGTCATTAAATTTCCCAAATTTTCTTTTTTTCTCCTCCAATTGCAATTCCTTTGATGTTGACTCCTTTCCAGCGTGTTTGTAGGTCCTTCTTTTCTGTTTTGGCCTTCAGTGGGGATCAATTTTGGCAAGCTTTGCTGCATGTGCCTGCACTTGCTGGCGTATGGCCTGCCTGCATTTTGATGGCTTTGACTTTGGGAAAGATTTTTTCTTTTTTTTTTTTTTATTATTTTAAGTATTCATGCCATGTCCCTCACATCTTGCTTCCTAAGTTGTGTCTTCCTCCTTGACTTTTTCCCCTGCTTTTGCAACATTTGTGAGCTTAGTTTTGGCACCATTTGGTCCTTTGCAATGCACCAGATAAAACCCCAGGCCATTTTCTTAGAGTCACTAAATTTCCCAAATTTTCTTTTTTTCTCCTCCAATTGCAATTCCTTTGATGTTGACTCCTTTCCAGCGTGTTTGTAAGTCCTTCTTTTCTGTTTTGGCCTTCAGTGGGGATCAGTTTTGGCAAGCTTTGCTGCATGTGCCTGCCCTTGCTGGCGTATGGCCTGCCTGCATTTTGATGGCTTTGACTTTGGGAAATAGTTTTTCTTTTTTTTTTTTTTTTTATTATTTTAAGTATTCATGCTATGTCCCTCATATCTTGCCCCCTAAGTTGTCTTCCTCCTTGACTTTTTCCCCTGCTTTTGCAACATCTGTGAGCTTAGTTTTGGCACCTTTTGGTCCTTTGCAATGCAGCTGATTTCCTCACAGCCTATTTTTAGAAGAGACTAAAATTCCCGATTTTCTGCTTTTTTCAATTGCATTTCATTTGAACCTATCTCCTTTCCAGAGTGTTTGTAAGCCTTTCTTTTGGGATTCGCAAGATTCCTTTTCCCTTCCCGAAAGGAAATTTCATTTCCTTTCGGGAAGGGAAAAGGAATCTTGCGATTTCAATGGGGACCAATAGAGGAATCTTTGGGGCATGTCCCTGCACTTGATGGCAGGCCATGCCTTTTGATGCCTTTGACTTTGGGAAAGATTTTTTTCTTTTTTTGGTTGTTTTCTGAAGTGTTCATGCCATGTCCCTCATATCTTGCCCCCTAAGTTCTCTCTTCCTCCTTGACTTTTTCCCCTGCTTTTGCAACATCTGTGAGCTTAGTTTTGGCATCTTTTGGTCCTTTGCACTGCACCTGATAAAACCCCAGGCCACTTTCTAAGAGTCATTAAATTTCCCAAATTTTCTTTTTTTCTCCTCCAATTGCAATTCCTTTGATGGTGTCTCCATTCCAGGGTGTTTGTAAGTCCTTCTTTTCTGTTTTGGCCTTCAGTGGGGATCAATTTTGGCAAGCTTTGCTGCATGTGCCTGCACTTGCTGGCGTATGGCCTGCCTGCATTTTGATGGCTTTGACTTTGGGAAAGATTTTTTCTTTTTTTTTTTTTTTATTATTTTAAGTATTCATGCCCTGTCCCTCACATCTTGCCCCCTAAGTTGTGTCTTCCTCCTTGACTTTTTCCCCTGCTTTTGCAACATTTGTGAGCTTAGTTTTGGCACCTTTTGGTCCTTTGCAATGCACCTGATAATATACCAGGCCATTTTCTTAGAGTCACTAAATTTCCCAAATTTTCTTTTTTTCTCCTCCAATTGCAATTCCTTTGATGTTGACTTCTTTCCCGCGTGTTTGTAGGTCCTTCTTTTCTGTTTTGGCCTTCAGTGGGGATCAATTTTGGCAAGCTTTGCTGCATGTGCTTGCACTTGGTGGCGTCTGGCCTGCCTGCATTTTGATGGCTTTGACTTTTGGAAAGATTTTTTCTTTTTTTTTTTTTTTTATTATTTTAAGTATTCATGCCATGTCCCTCATATCTTGCCCCCTAGGCTGTGTCTTCCTCCTTGACTTTTTCCCCTGCTTTTGCAACATCTGTGAGTATAGTTTTGGCATCTTTTGGTCCTTTGCACGGCACCTGATATAAACCCAGGCCATTTACTTAGAGTCACTAAATTTCCCAAATTTTCTTTTTTTCTCCTCCAATTGCAATTCCTTTGATGTTGACTCCTTTCCAGCGTGTTTGTCTGTCCTTCTTTTTTGTTTTGGCCTTCAGTGGGGATCAATTTTGGCAAGCTTTGCTGCATGTGCCTGCCCTTGGTGGCGTATGGCCTGCCTGCATTTTGATGGCTTTGACTTTGGGAAAGATTTTTTTCTTTTTTTTTTTTTTATTATTGTAAGTATTCATGCCATGTCCCTCATATCGTGCCCCCTAAGTTGTGTCTTCCTCCTTGACTTTTTCCCCTGCTTTTGTAACATCTGTGAGCTTAGTTTTGGCACCTTTTGGTCCTTTGCAATGCAGCTGATTTCCTCACAGCCTATTTTTTGAAGAGACTAAAATTCCCAATTTTCTGATTTTTTCGATCGCATTTCATTTGAACCTATCTCCTTTCCAGAGTGTTTGTAAGCCTTTCTTTTGGGATTCGCAAGATTCCTTTTCCCTTCCTGAAAGGAAATTTCATTTCATTTCGGGAAGGGAAAAGGAACCTTGCGATTTCAATGGGGACCAATAGAGGAATCTTTGGTGCATGCCCCTGCACTTGATGGCAGGCCATGCCTTTTGATGGCTTTGACTTTGGGAAAGATTTTTTTCTGTTTTTGGTTTTTTTCTGAAGGGTTCATGCCATGTCCCTCATATCTTGCCCCCTAAGTTGTGTCTTCCTCCTTGACTTTTTCCCCTGCTTTTGCAACATTTGTGAGCTTAGTTTTGGCACCATTTGGTCCTTTGCAATGCACCAGATAAAACCCCAGGCCATTTTCTTAGAGTCACTAAATTTCCCAAATTTTCTTTTTTTCTCCTCCAATTGCAATTCCTTTGATGTTGACTCCTTTCCAGCGTGTTTGTAAGTCCTTCTTTTCTGTTTTGGCCTTCAGTGGGGATCAGTTTTGGCAAGCTTTGCTGCATGTGCCTGCCCTTGCTGGCGTATGGCCTGCCTGCATTTTGATGGCTTTGACTTTGGGAAATAGTTTTTCTTTTTTTTTTTTTTTTTATTATTTTAAGTATTCATGCTATGTCCCTCATATCTTGCCCCCTAAGTTGTCTTCCTCCTTGACTTTTTCCCCTGCTTTTGCAACATCTGTGAGCTTAGTTTTGGCACCTTTTGGTCCTTTGCAATGCAGCTGATTTCCTCACAGCCTATTTTTAGAAGAGACTAAAATTCCCGATTTTCTGCTTTTTTCAATTGCATTTCATTTGAACCTATCTCCTTTCCAGAGTGTTTGTAAGCCTTTCTTTTGGGATTCGCAAGATTCCTTTTCCCTTCCCGAAAGGAAATTTCATTTCCTTTCGGGAAGGGAAAAGGAATCTTGCGATTTCAATGGGGACCAATAGAGGAATCTTTGGTGCATGTCCCTGCACTTGATGGCAGGCCATGCCTTTTGATGGCTTTGACTTTGGGAAAGATTTTTTTCTTTTTTTGGTTGTTTTCCTGAAGTGTTCATGCCATGTCCCTCATATCTTGCCCCCTAAGTTGTGTCTTCCTCCTTGACTTTTTCCCCTGCTTTTGCAACATCTGTGAGCTTAGTTTTGGCATCTTTTGGTCCTTTGCACTGCACCTGATATAAACCCAGGCCATTTTCTTAGAGTCACTAAATTCCCAATTTTCTTTTTTTCTCCTCCAATTGCAATTCCTTTGATGGTGTCTCCATTCCAGCGTGTTTGTAAGTCCTTCTTTTCTGTTTTGGCCTTCAGTGGGGATCAGTTTTGGCAAGCTTTGCTGCATGTGCCTGCCCTTGCTGCGTATGGCCTGCCTGCATTTTGATGGCTTTGACTTGGGAAATAGTTTTTCTTTTTTTTTTTTTTTTATTATTTTAAGTATTCATGCTATGTCCCTCATATCTTGCCCCCTAAGTTGTCTTCCTCCTTGGACTTTTTCCCCTGCTTTTGCAACATCTGTGAGCTTAGTTTTGGCACCTTTTGGTCCTTTGCAATGCAGCTGATTTCCTCACAGCCTATTTTTAGAAGAGACTAAAATTCCCGATTTTCTGCTTTTTTCAATTGCATTTCATTTGAAACCTATCTCCTTTCCAGAGTGTTTGTAAGCCTTTCTTTTGGGATTCGCAAGATTCCTTTTCCCTTCCCGAAAGGAAATTTCATTTCCTTTCGGGAAGGGAAAAGGAATCTTGCGATTTAAATGGGGACCAATAGAGGAATCTTTGGGGCATGTCCCTGCACTTGATGGCAGGCCATGTCCTTTTGATGCCTTTGACTTTGGGAAAGATTTTTTTCTTTTTTTGGTTGTTTTCTGAAGTGTTTACATGCCATGTCCCTCATATCTTGCCCCCTAAGTTTCTCTCTTCCTCCTTGACTTTTTCCCCTGCTTTTGCAACATCTGTGAGCTTAGTTTTGGCATCTTTTGGTCCTTTGCACTGCACCTGATAAAACCCCAGGCCACTTTCTAAGAGTCATTAATTTCCCAAATTTTCTTTTTTTCCTCCTCCAATTGCAATTCCTTTGATGGTGTCTCCATTCCAGGGTGTTTGTAAGTCCTTCTTTTCTGTTTTGGCCTTCAGTGGGGATCAATTTTGGCAAGCTTTGCTGCATGTGCCTGCACTTGCTGGCGTATGGCCTGCCTGCCATTTTGATGGCTTTGACTTTGGGAAAGATTTTTTCTTTTTTTTTTTTTTTATTATTTTAAGTATTCATGCCCTGTCCCTCACATCTTGCCCCCTAAGTTGTGTCTTCCTCCTTGACTTTTTCCCCTGCTTTTGCAACATTTGTGAGCTTAGTTTTGGCACCTTTTGGTCCTTTGCAATGCACCTGATAATATACCAGGCCATTTTCTTAGAGTCACTAAATTTCCCAAATTTTCTTTTTTTCTCCTCCAATTGCAATTCCTTGATGTTGACTTCTTTCCCGCGTGTTTGTAGGTCCTTCTTTTCTGTTTTGGCCTTCAGTGGGGATCAATTTTGGCAAGCTTTGCTGCATGTGCTTGCACTTGGTGGCGTCTGGCCTGCCTGCATTTTGATGGCTTTGACTTTGGGAAAGATTTTTTCTTTTTTTTTTTTTTTTATTATTTTAAGTATTCATGCCATGTCCCTCATATCTTGCCCCCTAGGCTGTGTCTTCCTCCTTGACTTTTTTCCCCTGCTTTTGCAACATCTGTGAGTAATCACCTTTTGGTCCTTTGCAATGCACCTGATAATATACCAGGCCATTTTCTTAGAGTCACTAAATTTCCCAAATTTTCTTTTTTTCTCCTCCAATTGCAATTCCTTTGATGTTGACTTCTTTCCCGCGTGTTTGTAGGTCCTTCTTTTCTGTTTTGGCCTTCAGTGGGGATCAATTTTGGCAAGCTTTGCTGCATGTGCTTGCACTTGGTGGCGTCTGGCCTGCCTGCATTTTGATGGCTTTGACTTTGGGAAAGATTTTTTCTTTTTTTTTTTTTTTTATTATTTTAAGTATTCATGCCATGTCCCTCATATCTTGCCCCCTAGGCTGTGTCTTCCTCCTTGACTTTTTCCCCTGCTTTTGCAACATCTGTGAGTATAGTTTTGGCATCTTTTGGTCCTTTGCACGGCACCTGATATAAACCCAGGCCATTTACTTAGAGTCACTAAATTTCCCAAATTTTCTTTTTTTCTCCTCCAATTGCAATTCCTTTGATGTTGACTCCTTTCCAGCGTGTTTGTCTGTCCTTCTTTTTTGTTTTGGCCTTCAGTGGGGATCAATTTTGGCAAGCTTTGCTGCATGTGCCTGCCCTTGGTGGCGTATGGCCTGCCTGCATTTTGATGGCTTTGACTTTGGGAAAGATTTTTTTCTTTTTTTTTTTTTTATTATTGTAAGTATTCATGCCATGTCCCTCATATCGTGCCCCCTAAGTTGTGTCTTCCTCCTTGACTTTTTCCCCTGCTTTTGTAACATCTGTGAGCTTAGTTTTGGCACCTTTTGGTCCTTTGCAATGCAGCTGATTTCCTCACAGCCTATTTTTTGAAGAGACTAAAATTCCCAATTTTCTGATTTTTTCGATCGCATTTCATTTGAACCTATCTCCTTTCCAGAGTGTTTGTAAGCCTTTCTTTTGGGATTCGCAAGATTCCTTTTCCCTTCCTGAAAGGAAATTTCATTTCATTTCGGGAAGGGAAAAGGAACCTTGCGATTTCAATGGGGACCAATAGAGGAATCTTTGGTGCATGCCCCTGCACTTGATGGCAGGCCATGCCTTTTGATGGCTTTGACTTTGGGAAAGATTTTTTTCTGTTTTTGGTTTTTTTCTGAAGGGTTCATGCCATGTCCCTCATATCTTGCCCCCTAAGTTGTGTCTTCCTCCTTGACTTTTTCCCCTGCTTTTGCAACATTTGTGAGCTTAGTTTTGGCACCATTTGGTCCTTTGCAATGCACCAGATAAAACCCCAGGCCATTTTCTTAGAGTCACTAAATTTCCCAAATTTTCTTTTTTTCTCCTCCAATTGCAATTCCTTTGATGTTGACTCCTTTCCAGCGTGTTTGTAAGTCCTTCTTTTCTGTTTTGGCCTTCAGTGGGGATCAGTTTTGGCAAGCTTTGCTGCATGTGCCTGCCCTTGCTGGCGTATGGCCTGCCTGCATTTTGATGGCTTTGACTTTGGGAAATAGTTTTTCTTTTTTTTTTTTTTTTTATTATTTTAAGTATTCATGCTATGTCCCTCATATCTTGCCCCCTAAGTTGTCTTCCTCCTTGACTTTTTCCCCTGCTTTTGCAACATCTGTGAGCTTAGTTTTGGCACCTTTTGGTCCTTTGCAATGCAGCTGATTTCCTCACAGCCTATTTTTTGAAGAGACTAAAATTCCCGATTTTCTGCTTTTTTCAATTGCATTTCATTTGAACCTATCTCCTTTCCAGAGTGTTTGTAAGCCTTTCTTTTGGGATTCGCAAGATTCCTTTTCCCTTCCCGAAAGGAAATTTCATTTCCTTTCGGGAAGGGAAAAGGAATCTTGCGATTTCAATGGGGACCAATAGAGGAATCTTTGGTGCATGTCCCTGCACTTGATGGCAGGCCATGCCTTTTGATGGCTTTGACTTTGGGAAAGATTTTTTTCTTTTTTTGGTTGTTTTCTGAAGTGTTCATGCCATGTCCCTCATATCTTGCCCCCTAAGTTGTGTCTTCCTCCTTGACTTTTTCCCCTGCTTTTGCAACATCTGTGAGCTTAGTTTTGGCATCTTTTGGTCCTTTGCACTGCACCTGATATAAACCCAGGCCATTTTCTTAGAGTCACTAAATTTCCCAATTTTCTTTTTTTCTCCTCCAATTGCAATTCCTTTGATGGTGTCTCCATTCCAGCGTGTTTGTAAGTCCTTCTTTTCTGTTTTGGCCTTCAGTGGGGATCAATTTTAGCAAGCTTTGCTGCATGTGCCTGCACTTGCTGGCGTATGGCGTGCATGTATTTTGATGGCTTTGACTTTGGGATAGATTTTTTCTATTTTTTTTTTTTTTGTTTTAAGTTTTCATGCCATGTCCCTCATATCTTGCCCCCTAAGTTGTGTCTTCCTCCTTGACTTTTTCCCCTGCTTTTGCAACATCTGTGAGCTTAGTTTTGCCGCCTTTTGGTCCTTTGCAATGCAGCTGATTTCCTCACAGCCTATTTTTTGAAGAGACTAAAAGTCCCGATTTTCTGCTTTTTTCAATTGCATTTCATTTGAACCTATCTCTTTTCCAGAGTGTTTGTAAGCCTTTCTTTTGGGATTCGCAAGATTCCTTTTCCCTTCCCGAAAGGAAATTTCATTTCCTTTTGGGAGGGGAAAAGGAATCTTGCGATTTCAATGGGGACCAATAGAGGAATCTTTGGTGCATGTCCCTGCACTTGATGGCAGGCCATGCCTTTTGATGGCTTTGACTTTGGGAAAGATTTTTTTCTTTTTTTGGTTGTTTTCTGAAGTGTTCATGCCATGTCCCTCATATCTTGCCCCCTAAGTTGTGTCTTCCTCCTTGACTTTTTCCCCTGCTTTTGCAACATCTGTGAGCTTAGTTTTGGCATCTTTTGGTCCTTTGCACTGCACCTGATAAAACCCCAGGCCATTTTTTTAGAGTCACTAAATTTCCCAAATTTTCTTTTTTCTCCTCCAATTGCAATTCCTTTGATGTTGTCTCCATTCCAGCGTGTTTGTAGGTCCTTCTTTTCTGTTTTGGCCTTCAGTGGGGATCAATTTTGGCAAGCTTTGCTGCATGTGCCTGCCCTTGGTGGCGTATGGCCTGCCTGCATTTTGATGGCTTTGACTTTGGGAAAGATTTTTTTTTTTTTTTTTGTTTTGTTTTGTTTTAAGTACTCATGCCATGTCCCTCATATCTTGCCCCCTAAGTTCTCTCTTCCTCCTTGACTTTTTCCCCTGCTTTTGACACATCTGTGAGCTTAGTTTTGGCATCTTTTGGTCCTTTGCACTGCACCTGATATAAACCCAGGCCATTTTCTTAGAATCAATAACTTACCCAAATTTTCTTTTTTTCTCATAGAAATTGAATTCCTTTCATGTTGTCTCCATTCCAGCGTGTTTGTAAGTCCTTCTTTTCTGTTTTGGCCTTCAGTGGGGATCAATTTTGGCAAGCTTTGTTGCATGTGCCTGCCCTTGGTTGCGTATCGCCTGCCTGCATTTTGATGGCTTTGACTTTGGGAAAGATTTTTTTCTTTTTTTGGTTGTTTTCTGAAGTGTTCATGCCATGTCCCTCATATCTTGCCCCCTAAGTTGTGTCTTCCTCCTTGACTTTTTCCCCTGCTTTTGCAACATCTGTGAGCTTAGTTTTGGCATCTTTTGGTCTTTTGCTCTGCACCTGTTATAAACCCAGGCCATTTTCTTAGAGTCACTAAATTTCCCAAATTTTCTTTTTTTCTCCTCCAATTGCAATTCCTTTGATGTTGACTCCCTTCCAGTGTGTTTGTAGGTCCTTCTTTTCTGTTTTGGCCTTCGGTGGGGATCAATTTTGGCAAGCTTTGCTGCATGTGCCTGCCCTTGGTGGCGTATGGCCTGCCTGCATTTTGATGGCTTTGACTTTGGGAAAGAATTTTTCTTTTTTTTTTTTTAATATTTTAAGTATTCATGCCATGTCCGTCATATCTTGCCCCCTAAGTTGTGTCTTCCTCCTTGACTTTTTCCCCTGCTTTTGCAACATCTGTGAGCTTAGTTTTGGCATCTTTTGGTCCTTTGCAATGCAGCTGATTTCCTCACAGCTTATTTTTTGAAGAGACTAAATTCTCGATTTTCTGCTTTTTTCAATTGCATTTCATTTGAACCTATCTCCTTTCCAGAGTGTTTGTAAATCTTTCTTTTGGGATTCGCAAGATTCCTTTTCCCTTCCCGAAAGGAAATTTCATTTCCTTTCAGGAAGGGAAAAGGAATCTTGCGATTTCAATGGGGACCAATAGAGGAATCTTTGGGGCATGTCCCTGCACTTGATGGCAGGCCATGCCTTTTGATGCCTTTGACTTTGGAAAAGATTTTTTTCTTTTTTTGGTTGTTTTCTGAAGTGTTCATGCCATGTCCCTCATATCTTGCCCCCTAAGTTCTCTCTTCCTCCTTGACTTTTTCCCCTGCTTTTGCAACATCTGTGAGCTTAGTTTTGGCATCTTTTGGTCCTTTGCACTGCACCTGATAAAACCCCAGGCCACTTTCTAAGAGTCATTAAATTTCCCAAATTTTCTTTTTTTCTCCTCCAATTGCAATTCCTTTGATGGTGTCTCCATTCCAGGGTGTTTGTAAGTCCTTCTTTTCTGTTTTGGCCTTCAGTTGGGATCAATTTTGGCAAGCTTTGCTGCATGTGCCTGCCCTTGCTGGCGTATGGCCTGCCTGCATTTTGATGGCTTTGACTTTGGGAAAGATTTTTTCTTTTTTTTTTTTTTTATTATTTTAAGTATTCATGCCCTGTCCCTCACATCTTGCCCCCTAAGTTGTGTCTTCCTCCTTGACTTTTTCCCCTGCTTTTGCAACATCTGTGAGCTTAGTTTTGGCACCTTTTGGTCCTTTGGAATGCACCTGATAATATACCAGGCCATTTTCTTAGAGTCACTAAATTTCCCAAATTTTCTTTTTTTCTCCTCCAATTGCAATTCCTTTGATGTTGACTTCTTTCCCGCGTGTTTGTAGGTCCTTCTTTTCTGTTTTGGCCTTCAGTGGGGATCAATTTTGGCAAGCTTTGCTGCATGTGCCTGCCCTTGGTGGCGTATGGCCTGCCTGCATTTTGATGGCTTTGACTTTCGGAAAGAGTTTTTCTTTTTTTTTTTTTTTTTATTATTGTAAGTATTCATGCCATGTCCGTCATATCTTGCCCCCTAAGTTGTGTCTTCCTCCTTGACTTTTTCCCCTGCTTTTGCAACATCTGTGAGCTTAGTTTTGGCATCTTTTGGTCCTTTGCAATGCAGCTGATTTCCTCACAGCTTATTTTTTGAAGAGACTAAATTCTCGATTTTCTGCTTTTTTCAATTGCATTTCATTTGAACCTATCTCCTTTCCAGAGTGTTTGTAAATCTTTCTTTTGGGATTCGCAAGATTCCTTTTCCCTTCCCGAAAGGAAATTTCATTTCCTTTCAGGAAGGGAAAAGGAATCTTGCGATTTCAATGGGGACCAATAGAGGAATCTTTGGGGCATGTCCCTGCACTTGATGGCAGGCCATGCCTTTTGATGCCTTTGACTTTGGAAAAGATTTTTTTCTTTTTTTGGTTGTTTTCTGAAGTGTTCATGCCATGTCCCTCATATCTTGCCCCCTAAGTTCTCTCTTCCTCCTTGACTTTTTCCCCTGCTTTTGCAACATCTGTGAGCTTAGTTTTGGCATCTTTTGGTCCTTTGCACTGCACCTGATAAAACCCCAGGCCACTTTCTAAGAGTCATTAAATTTCCCAAATTTTCTTTTTTTCTCCTCCAATTGCAATTCCTTTGATGGTGTCTCCATTCCAGGGTGTTTGTAAGTCCTTCTTTTCTGTTTTGGCCTTCAGTTGGGATCAATTTTGGCAAGCTTTGCTGCATGTGCCTGCCCTTGCTGGCGTATGGCCTGCCTGCATTTTGATGGCTTTGACTTTGGGAAAGATTTTTTCTTTTTTTTTTTTTTTATTATTTTAAGTATTCATGCCCTGTCCCTCACATCTTGCCCCCTAAGTTGTGTCTTCCTCCTTGACTTTTTCCCCTGCTTTTGCAACATCTGTGAGCTTAGTTTTGGCACCTTTTGGTCCTTTGGAATGCACCTGATAATATACCAGGCCATTTTCTTAGAGTCACTAAATTTCCCAAATTTTCTTTTTTTCTCCTCCAATTGCAATTCCTTTGATGTTGACTTCTTTCCCGCGTGTTTGTAGGTCCTTCTTTTCTGTTTTGGCCTTCAGTGGGGATCAATTTTGGCAAGCTTTGCTGCATGTGCCTGCCCTTGGTGGCGTATGGCCTGCCTGCATTTTGATGGCTTTGACTTTCGGAAAGAGTTTTTCTTTTTTTTTTTTTTTTTATTATTGTAAGTATTCATGCCATGTCCCTCATATCGTGCCCCCTAAGTTGTGTCTTCCTCCTTGACTTTTTCCCCTGCTTTTGTAACATCTGTGAGCTTAGTTTTGGCACCTTTTGGTCCTTTGCAATGCAGCTGATTTCCTCACAGCCTATTTTTTGAAGAGACTAAAATTCCCAATTTTCTGATTTTTTCGATCGCATTTCATTTGAACCTATCTCCTTTCCAGAGTGTTTGTAAGCCTTTCTTTTGGGATTCGCAAGATTCCTTTTCCCTTCCTGAAAGGAAATTTCATTTCATTTCGGGAAGGGAAAAGGAACCTTGCGATTTCAATGGGGACCAATAGAGGAATCTTTGGTGCATGCCCCTGCACTTGATGGCAGGCCATGCCTTTTGATGCCTTTGACTTTGGGAAAGATTTTTTTCTGTTTTTGGTTTTTTTCTGAAGGGTTCATGCCATGTCCCTCATATCTTGCCCCCTAAGTTGTGTCTTCCTCCTTGACTTTTTCCCCTGCATTTGCAACATTTGTGAGCTTAGTTTTGGCACCATTTGGTCCTTTGCAATGCACCAGATAAAACCCCAGGCCATTTTCTTAGAGTCACTAAATTTCCCAAATTTTCTTTTTTCTCCTCCAATTGCAATTCCTTTGATGTTGACTCCTTTCCAGCGTGTTTGTAGGTCCTTCTTTTCTGTTTTGGCCTTCAGTGGGGATCAATTTTGGCAAGCTTTGCTGCATGTGCCTGCACTTGGTGGCGTATGGCCTGCCTGCATTTTGATGGCTTTTACTTTGGAAAAATTTTTTCTTTTTTTTTTTTTAATTACTTTAAGTATTCATGCCATGTCCCTCATATCTTGCCCCCTAAGTTGTGTCTTCCTCCTTGACTTTTTCCCCTGCTTTTGACACATCTGTGAGCTTAGTTTTGGCACCTTTTGGTCCTTTGCAATGCAGCTGATTTCCTCACAGCCTATTTTTTGAAGAGACTAAAATTCCCGATTTTCTGCTTTTTTCAATTGCATTTCATTTGAACCTATCTCCTTTCCAGAGTGTTTGTAAGCTTTTCTTTTCGGATTCGCAAGATTCCTTTTCCCTTCCCGAAAGGAAATGAAATTTCCTTTCGGGAAGGGAAAAGGAATCTTGCAATTTCAATGGGGACCAATAGAGGAATCTTTGGTGCATGTCCCTGCACTTGATGGCAGGCCATGCCTTTTGATGGCTTTGACTTTGGGAAAGATTTTTTTCTTTTTTTGGTTGTTTTCTGAAGTGTTCATGCCATGTCCCTCATATCTTGCCCCTTAAGTTGTGTCTTCCTCCTTGACTTTTTCCCCTGCTTTTGCAACATCTGTGAGCTTAGTGTTGGCATCTTTTGGTCCTTTGCACTGCACCTGATATAAACCCAGGCCATTTTCTTAGAGTCACTAAATTTCCCAAGTTTTCTTTTTTTCTCCTCCAATTGCAATTCCTTTGATGTAGACTCCTTTCCAGCGTGTTTGTAGGTCCTTCTTTTCTGTTTTGGCCTTCTGTGGGGATCAATTTTGGCAAGCTTTGCTTCATGTGCTTGCACTTGGTGGCGTATGGCCTGCCTGCATTTTGATGGCTTTGACTTTGGGAAAGATTTTTTCTTTTTTTTTTTTTTTATTATCTTAAGTATTCATGCCATGTCCCTCACATCTTGCCCCCTAAGTTGCGTCTTCCTCCTTGACTTTTTCCCCTGCTTTTGCAACATCTGTGAGCTTAGTTTTGGCATCTTTTGGTCCTTTGCACTGCACCTGATATAAACCCAGGCCATTTTCTTAGAGTCACTAAATTTCCCAAATTTTCTTTTTTTCTCCTCCAATTGCAATTCCTTTGATGTTGTCTCCATTCCAGCGTGTTTGTAGGTCCTTCTTTTCTGTTTTGGCCTTCAGTGGGGATCAATTTTGGCAAGCTTTGCTGCATGTGCCTGCCCTTGCTGGCGTATGGCCTGCCTGCATTTTGATGGCTTTGACTTTGGGATAGATTTTTTATTTTTTTTTTTTCTTTGGTTCAAGTATTCATGCCATGTCCCTCATATCTTGCCCCCTAAGTTGTGTCTTCCTCCTTGACTTTTTCCCCTGCTTTTGCAACATCTGTGAGCTTAGTTTTGGCGCCTTTTGGTCCTTTGCACTGCACCTGATAAAACCCCAGGCCATTTTCTTAGAGTCACTAAATTTCCCAAATTTTCTTTTTTTCTCCTCCAATTGCAATTCCTTTGATGTTGACTCCTTTCCAGCGTGTTTGTAAGTCCTTCTTTTCTGTTTTGGCCTTCAGTGGGGATCAGTTTTGGCAAGCTTTGCTGCATGTGCCTGCCCTTGCTGGCGTATGGCCTGCCTGCATTTTGATGGCTTTGACTTTGGGAAAGAGTTTTTCTTTTTTTTTTTTTTTTTATTATTTTAAGTATTCATGCTATGTCCCTCATATCTTGCCCCCTAAGTTGTCTTCCTCCTTGACTTTTTCCCCTGCTTTTGCAACATCTGTGAGCTTAGTTTTGGCACCTTTTGGTCCTTTGCAATGCAGCTGATTTCCTCACAGCCTATTTTTTGAAGAGACTAAAATTCCCGATTTTCTGCTTTTTTCAATTGCATTTCATTTGAACCTATCTCCTTTCCAGAGTGTTTGTAAGCCTTTCTTTTGGGATTCGCAAGATTCCTTTTCCCTTCCCGAAAGGAAATTTCATTTCCTTTCGGGAAGGGAAAAGGAATCTTGCGATTTCAATGGGGACCAATAGAGGAATCTTTGGTGCATGTCCCTGCACTTGATGGCAGGCCATGCCTTTTGATGGCTTTGACTTTGGGAAAGATTTTTTTCTTTTTTTGGTTGTTTTCTGAAGTGTTCATGCCATGTCCCTCATATCTTGCCCCCTAAGTTGTGTCTTCCTCCTTGACTTTTTCCCCTGCTTTTGCAACATCTGTGAGCTTAGTTTTGGCATCTTTTGGTCCTTTGCACTGCACCTGATATAAACCCAGGCCATTTTCTTAGAGTCACTAAATTTCCCAATTTTCTTTTTTTCTCCTCCAATTGCAATTCCTTTGATGGTGTCTCCATTCCAGCGTGTTTGTAAGTCCTTCTTTTCTGTTTTGGCCTTCAGTGGGGATCAATTTTAGCAAGCTTTGCTGCATGTGCCTGCACTTGCTGGCGTATGGCGTGCATGTATTTTGATGGCTTTGACTTTGGGATAGATTTTTTCTATTTTTTTTTTTTTTGTTTTAAGTTTTCATGCCATGTCCCTCATATCTTGCCCCCTAAGTTGTGTCTTCCTCCTTGACTTTTTCCCCTGCTTTTGCAACATCTGTGAGCTTAGTTTTGCCGCCTTTTGGTCCTTTGCAATGCAGCTGATTTCCTCACAGCCTATTTTTTGAAGAGACTAAAAGTCCCGATTTTCTGCTTTTTTCAATTGCATTTCATTTGAACCTATCTCTTTTCCAGAGTGTTTGTAAGCCTTTCTTTTGGGATTCGCAAGATTCCTTTTCCCTTCCCGAAAGGAAATTTCATTTCCTTTTGGGAGGGGAAAAGGAATCTTGCGATTTCAATGGGGACCAATAGAGGAATCTTTGGTGCATGTCCCTGCACTTGATGGCAGGCAATGCCTTTTGATGGCTTTGACTTTGGGAAAGATTTTTTTCTTTTTTTGGTTGTTTTCTGAAGTGTTCATGCCATGTCCCTCATATCTTGCCCCCTAAGTTGTGTCTTCCTCCTTGACTTTTTCCCCTGCTTTTGCAACATCTGTGAGCTTAGTTTTGGCATCTTTTGGTCCTTTGCACTGCACCTGATAAAACCCCAGGCCATTTTTTTAGAGTCACTAAATTTCCCAAATTTTCTTTTTTCTCCTCCAATTGCAATTCCTTTGATGTTGTCTCCATTCCAGCGTGTTTGTAGGTCCTTCTTTTCTGTTTTGGCCTTCAGTGGGGATCAATTTTGGCAAGCTTTGCTGCATGTGCCTGCCCTTGGTGGCGTATGGCCTGCCTGCATTTTGATGGCTTTGACTTTGGGAAAGATTTTTTTTTTTTTTTTTGTTTTGTTTTGTTTTAAGTACTCATGCCATGTCCCTCATATCTTGCCCCCTAAGTTCTCTCTTCCTCCTTGACTTTTTCCCCTGCTTTTGACACATCTGTGAGCTTAGTTTTGGCATCTTTTGGTCCTTTGCACTGCACCTGATATAAACCCAGGCCATTTTCTTAGAATCAATAACTTACCCAAATTTTCTTTTTTTCTCATAGAAATTGAATTCCTTTCATGTTGTCTCCATTCCAGCGTGTTTGTAAGTCCTTCTTTTCTGTTTTGGCCTTCAGTGGGGATCAATTTTGGCAAGCTTTGTTGCATGTGCCTGCCCTTGGTTGCGTATCGCCTGCCTGCATTTTGATGGCTTTGACTTTGGGAAAGATTTTTTTCTTTTTTTGGTTGTTTTCTGAAGTGTTCATGCCATGTCCCTCATATCTTGCCCCCTAAGTTGTGTCTTCCTCCTTGACTTTTTCCCCTGCTTTTGCAACATCTGTGAGCTTAGTTTTGGCATCTTTTGGTCTTTTGCTCTGCACCTGTTATAAACCCAGGCCATTTTCTTAGAGTCACTAAATTTCCCAAATTTTCTTTTTTTCTCCTCCAATTGCAATTCCTTTGATGTTGACTCCCTTCCAGTGTGTTTGTAGGTCCTTCTTTTCTGTTTTGGCCTTCAGTGGGGATCAATTTTGGCAAGCTTTGCTGCATGTGCCTGCCCTTGGTGGCGTATGGCCTGCCTGCATTTTGATGGCTTTGACTTTGGGAAAGAATTTTTCTTTTTTTTTTTTTAATATTTTAAGTATTCATGCCATGTCCGTCATATCTTGCCCCCTAAGTTGTGTCTTCCTCCTTGACTTTTTCCCCTGCTTTTGCAACATCTGTGAGCTTAGTTTTGCCGCCTTTTGGTCCTTTGCAATGCAGCTGATTTCCTCACAGCTTATTTTTTGAAGAGACTAAATTCTCGATTTTCTGCTTTTTTCAATTGCATTTCATTTGAACCTATCTCCTTTCCAGAGTGTTTGTAAATCTTTCTTTTGGGATTCGCAAGATTCCTTTTCCCTTCCCGAAAGGAAATTTCATTTCCTTTCAGGAAGGGAAAAGGAATCTTGCGATTTCAATGGGGACCAATAGAGGAATCTTTGGGGCATGTCCCTGCACTTGATGGCAGGCCATGCCTTTTGATGCCTTTGACTTTGGAAAAGATTTTTTTCTTTTTTTGGTTGTTTTCTGAAGTGTTCATGCCATGTCCCTCATATCTTGCCCCCTAAGTTCTCTCTTCCTCCTTGACTTTTTCCCCTGCTTTTGCAACATCTGTGAGCTTAGTTTTGGCATCTTTTGGTCCTTTGCACTGCACCTGATAAAACCCCAGGCCACTTTCTAAGAGTCATTAAATTTCCCAAATTTTCTTTTTTTCTCCTCCAATTGCAATTCCTTTGATGGTGTCTCCATTCCAGGGTGTTTGTAAGTCCTTCTTTTCTGTTTTGGCCTTCAGTTGGGATCAATTTTGGCAAGCTTTGCTGCATGTGCCTGCCCTTGCTGGCGTATGGCCTGCCTGCATTTTGATGGCTTTGACTTTGGGAAAGATTTTTTCTTTTTTTTTTTTTTTATTATTTTAAGTATTCATGCCCTGTCCCTCACATCTTGCCCCCTAAGTTGTGTCTTCCTCCTTGACTTTTTCCCCTGCTTTTGCAACATCTGTGAGCTTAGTTTTGGCACCTTTTGGTCCTTTGGAATGCACCTGATAATATACCAGGCCATTTTCTTAGAGTCACTAAATTTCCCAAATTTTCTTTTTTTCTCCTCCAATTGCAATTCCTTTGATGTTGACTTCTTTCCCGCGTGTTTGTAGGTCCTTCTTTTCTGTTTTGGCCTTCAGTGGGGATCAATTTTGGCAAGCTTTGCTGCATGTGCCTGCCCTTGGTGGCGTATGGCCTGCCTGCATTTTGATGGCTTTGACTTTCGGAAAGAGTTTTTCTTTTTTTTTTTTTTTTTATTATTGTAAGTATTCATGCCATGTCCCTCATATCGTGCCCCCTAAGTTGTGTCTTCCTCCTTGACTTTTTCCCCTGCTTTTGTAACATCTGTGAGCTTAGTTTTGGCACCTTTTGGTCCTTTGCAATGCAGCTGATTTCCTCACAGCCTATTTTTTGAAGAGACTAAAATTCCCAATTTTCTGATTTTTTCGATCGCATTTCATTTGAACCTATCTCCTTTCCAGAGTGTTTGTAAGCCTTTCTTTTGGGATTCGCAAGATTCCTTTTCCCTTCCTGAAAGGAAATTTCATTTCATTTCGGGAAGGGAAAAGGAACCTTGCGATTTCAATGGGGACCAATAGAGGAATCTTTGGTGCATGCCCCTGCACTTGATGGCAGGCCATGCCTTTTGATGCCTTTGACTTTGGGAAAGATTTTTTTCTGTTTTTGGTTTTTTTCTGAAGGGTTCATGCCATGTCCCTCATATCTTGCCCCCTAAGTTGTGTCTTCCTCCTTGACTTTTTCCCCTGCATTTGCAACATTTGTGAGCTTAGTTTTGGCACCATTTGGTCCTTTGCAATGCACCAGATAAAACCCCAGGCCATTTTCTTAGAGTCACTAAATTTCCCAAATTTTCTTTTTTCTCCTCCAATTGCAATTCCTTTGATGTTGACTCCTTTCCAGCGTGTTTGTAGGTCCTTCTTTTCTGTTTTGGCCTTCAGTGGGGATCAATTTTGGCAAGCTTTGCTGCATGTGCCTGCACTTGGTGGCGTATGGCCTGCCTGCATTTTGATGGCTTTTACTTTGGAAAAATTTTTTCTTTTTTTTTTTTTAATTACTTTAAGTATTCATGCCATGTCCCTCATATCTTGCCCCCTAAGTTGTGTCTTCCTCCTTGACTTTTTCCCCTGCTTTTGACACATCTGTGAGCTTAGTTTTGGCACCTTTTGGTCCTTTGCAATGCAGCTGATTTCCTCACAGCCTATTTTTTGAAGAGACTAAAGATCCCGATTTTCTGCTTTTTTCAATTGCATTTCATTTGAACCTATCTCCTTTCCAGAGTGTTTGTAAGCTTTTCTTTTCGGATTCGCAAGATTCCTTTTCCCTTCCCGAAAGGAAATGAAATTTCCTTTCGGGAAGGGAAAAGGAATCTTGCAATTTCAATGGGGACCAATAGAGGAATCTTTGGTGCATGTCCCTGCACTTGATGGCAGGCCATGCCTTTTGATGGCTTTGACTTTGGGAAAGATTTTTTTCTTTTTTTGGTTGTTTTCTGAAGTGTTCATGCCATGTCCCTCATATCTTGCCCCTTAAGTTGTGTCTTCCTCCTTGACTTTTTCCCCTGCTTTTGACACATCTGTGAGCTTAGTGTTGGCATCTTTTGGTCCTTTGCACTGCACCTGATATAAACCCAGGCCATTTTCTTAGAGTCACTAAATTTCCCAAGTTTTCTTTTTTTCTCCTCCAATTGCAATTCCTTTGATGTAGACTCCTTTCCAGCGTGTTTGTAGGTCCTTCTTTTCTGTTTTGGCCTTCTGTGGGGATCAATTTTGGCAAGCTTTGCTTCATGTGCTTGCACTTGGTGGCGTATGGCCTGCCTGCATTTTGATGGCTTTGACTTTGGGAAAGATTTTTTCTTTTTTTTTTTTTTTATTATCTTAAGTATTCATGCCATGTCCCTCACATCTTGCCCCCTAAGTTGCGTCTTCCTCCTTGACTTTTTCCCCTGCTTTTGCAACATCTGTGAGCTTAGTTTTGGCATCTTTTGGTCCTTTGCACTGCACCTGATATAAACCCAGGCCATTTTCTTAGAGTCACTAAATTTCCCAAATTTTCTTTTTTTCTCCTCCAATTGCAATTCCTTTGATGTTGTCTCCATTCCAGCGTGTTTGTAGGTCCTTCTTTTCTGTTTTGGCCTTCAGTGGGGATCAATTTTGGCAAGCTTTGCTGCATGTGCCTGCCCTTGCTGGCGTATGGCCTGCCTGCATTTTGATGGCTTTGACTTTGGGATAGATTTTTTATTTTTTTTTTTTCTTTGGTTCAAGTATTCATGCCATGTCCCTCATATCTTGCCCCCTAAGTTGTGTCTTCCTCCTTGACTTTTTCCCCTGCTTTTGCAACATCTGTGAGCTTAGTTTTGGCGCCTTTTGGTCCTTTGCACTGCACCTGATAAAACCCCAGGCCATTTTCTTAGAGTCACTAAATTTCCCAAATTTTCTTTTTTTCTCCTCCAATTGCAATTCCTTTGATGTTGACTCCTTTCCAGCGTGTTTGTAAGTCCTTCTTTTCTGTTTTGGCCTTCAGTGGGGATCAGTTTTGGCAAGCTTTGCTGCATGTGCCTGCCCTTGCTGGCGTATGGCCTGCCTGCATTTTGATGGCTTTGACTTTGGGAAAGAGTTTTTCTTTTTTTTTTTTTTTTTATTATTTTAAGTATTCATGCTATGTCCCTCATATCTTGCCCCCTAAGTTGTCTTCCTCCTTGACTTTTTCCCCTGCTTTTGCAACATCTGTGAGCTTAGTTTTGGCACCTTTTGGTCCTTTGCAATGCAGCTGATTTCCTCACAGCCTATTTTTTGAAGAGACTAAAATTCCCGATTTTCTGCTTTTTTCAATTGCATTTCATTTGAACCTATCTCCTTTCCAGAGTGTTTGTAAGCCTTTCTTTTGGGATTCGCAAGATTCCTTTTCCCTTCCCGAAAGGAAATTTCATTTCCTTTTGGGAAGTGAAAAGGAATCTTGCAATTTCAATGGGGACCAATAGAGGAATCTTTGGTGCATGTCCCTGCACTTGATGGCAGGCCATACCTTTTCATGGCTTTTACTTTGGGAAAGATTTTTTTCTTTTTTTGGTTGTTTTCTGAAGTGTTCATGCCATGTCCCTCATATCTTGCCCCCTAAGTTGTGTCTTCCTCCTTGACTTTTTCCCCTGCTTTTGCAACATCTGTGAGCTTAGTTTTGGCACCTTTTGGTCCTTTGCAATGCAGCTGATTTCCTCACAGCCTATTTTTTGTAGAGACTAAAATTCCCGATTTTCTGCTTTTTTCAATTGCATTTCATTTGAACCTATCTCTTTTCCAGAGTGTTTGTAAGCCTTTCTTTTGGGATTCGCAAGATTCCTTTTCCCTCCCCGAAAGGAAATTTCATTTCCTTTCGGGAAGGGAAAAGGAATCTTGCGATTTCAATGGGGACCAATAGAGGAATCTTTGGTGCATGTCCCTGCACTTGATGGCAGGCCATGCCTTTTGATGGCTTTGACTTTGGGAAAGATTTTTTTCTTTTTTTGGTTGTTTTCTGAAGTGTTCATGCCATGTCCCTCATATCTTGCCCCCTAAGTTGTGTCTTCCTCCTTGACTTTTTCCCCTGCTTTTGCAACATCTGTGAGCTTAGTTTTGGCATCTTTTGGTCCTTTGCACTGCACCTGATATAAACCCAGGCCATTTTCTTAGAGTCACTAAATTTCCCAATTTTCTTTTTTTCTCCTCCAATTGCAATTCCTTTGATGGTGTCTCCATTCCAGCGTGTTTGTAAGTCCTTCTTTTCTGTTTTGGCCTTCAGTGGGGATCAATTTTAGCAAGCTTTGCTGCATGTGCCTGCACTTGCTGGCGTATGGCGTGCATGCATTTTGATGGCTTTGACTTTGGGATAGATTTTTTCTATTTTTTTTTTTTTGTTTTAAGTTTTCATGCCATGTCCCTCATATCTTGCCCCCTAAGTTGTGTCTTCCTCCTTGACTTTTTCCCCTGCTTTTGCAACATCTGTGAGCTTAGTTTTGGCATCTTTTGGTCCTTTGCACTGCAGCTGATTTCCTCACAGCCTATTTTTTGAAGAGACTAAAATTCCCGATTTTCTGCTTTTTTTCAATTGCATTTCATTTGAACCTATCTCTTTTCCAGAGTGTTTGTAAGCCTTTCTTTTGGGATTCGCAAGATTCCTTTTCCCTTCCCGAAAGGAAATTTCATTTCCTTTTGGGAGGGGAAAAGGAATCTTGCGATTTCAATGGGGACCAATAGAGGAATCTTTGGTGCATGTCCCTGCACTTGATGGCAGGCCATGCCTTTTGATGGCTTTGACTTTGGGAAAGATTTTTTTCTTTTTTTGGTTGTTTTCTGAAGTGTTCATGCCATGTCCCTCATATCTTGCCCCCTAAGTTGTGTCTTCCTCCTTGACTTTTTCCCCTGCTTTTGCAACATCTGTGAGCTTAGTTTTGGCATCTTTTGGTCCTTCACACTGCACCTGATAAAACCCCAGGCCATTTTTTTAGAGTCACTAAATTTCCCAAATTTTCTTTTTTCTCCTCCAATTGCAATTCCTTTGATGTTGTGTCCATTCCAGCGTGTTTGTAGGTCCTTCTTTTCTGTTTTGGCCTTCAGTGGGGATCAATTTTGGCAAGCTTTGCTGCATGTGCCTGCCCTTGGTGGCGTATGGCCTGCCTGCATTTTGATGGCTTTGACTTTGGGAAAGATTTTTTTTTTTTTTTTGTTTTGTTTTGTTTTAAGTACTCATGCCATGTCCCTCATATCTTGCCCCCTAAGTTCTCTCTTCCTCCTTGACTTTTTCCCCTGCTTTTGACACATCTGTGAGCTTAGTTTTGGCATCTTTTGGTCCTTTGCACTGCACCTGATATAAACCCAGGCCATTTTCTTAGAATCAATAACTTACCCAAATTTTCTTTTTTTCTCATAGAAATTGAATTCCTTTCATGTTGTCTCCATTCCAGCGTGTTTGTAAGTCCTTCTTTTCTGTTTTGGCCTTCAGTGGGGATCAATTTTGGCAAGCTTTGTTGCATGTGCCTGCCCTTGGTTGCGTATCGCCTGCCTGCATTTTGATGGCTTTGACTTTGGGAAAGATTTTTTTCTTTTTTTGGTTGTTTTCTGAAGTGTTAATGCCATGTCCCTCATATCTTGCCCCCTAAGTTGTGTCTTCCTCCTTGACTTTTTCCCCTGCTTTTGCAACATCTGTGAGCTTAGTTTTGGCATCTTTTGGTCTTTTGCACTGCACCTGTTATAAACCCAGGCCATTTTCTTAGAGTCACTAAATTTCCCAAATTTTCTTTTTTTCTCCTCCAATTGCAATTCCTTTGATGTTGACTCCCTTCCAGTGTGTTTGTAGGTCCTTCTTTTCTGTTTTGGCCTTCAGTGGGGATCAATTTTGGCAAGCTTTGCTGCATGTGCCTGCCCTTGGTGGCGTATGGCCTGCCTGCATTTTGATGGCTTTGACTTTGGGAAAGAGTTTTTCTTTTTTTTTTTTTAATATTTTAAGTATTCATGCCATGTCCCTCATATCTTGCCCCCTAAGTTGTGTCTTCCTCCTTGACTTTTTCCCCTGCTTTTGCAACATCTGTGAGCTTAGTTTTGGCATCTTTTGGTCCTTTGCAATGCAGCTGATTTCCTCACAGCCTATTTTTTGAAGAGACTAAAATTCCCGATTTTCTGCTTTTTTCAATTGCATTTCATTTAAACCTATCTCCTTTCCAGAGTGTTTGTAAGCCTTTCTTTTGGGATTCGCAAGATTCCTTTTCCCTTCCCGAAAGGAAATTTCATTTCCTTTCGGGAAGGTAAAAGGAATCTTGCGATTTCAATGGGGACCAATAGAGGAATCTTTGGGGCATGTCCCTGCACTTGATGGCAGGCCATGCCTTTTGATGGCTTTGACTTTGGGAAAGATTTTTTTCTTTTTTTGGTTGTTTTCTGAAGTGTTCATGCCATGTCCCTCATATCTTGCCCCCTAAGTTGTGTCTTCCTCCTTGACTTTTTCCCCTGCTTTTGCAACATCTGTGAGCTTAGTTTTGGCATCTTTTGGTCCTTTGCACTGCACCTGATATAAACCCAGGCCATTTTTTTAGAGTCACTAAATTTCCCAAATTTTCTTTTTTCTCCTCCAATTGCAATTCCTTTGATGTTGTGTCCATTCCAGCGTGTTTGTAGGTCCTTCTTTTCTGTTTTGGCCTTCAGTGGGGATCAATTTTGGCAAGCTTTGCTGCATGTGCCTGCCCTTGGTGGCGTATGGCCTGCCTGCATTTTGATGGCTTTGACTTTGGGAAAGATTTTTTCTTTTTTTTTTTTTTTATTATTATTTTAAGTATTCATGCCATGTCCCTCATATCTTGCCCCCTAAGTTGTGTCTTCCTCCTTGACTTTTTCCCCTGCTTTTGCAACATCTGTGAGCTTAGTTTTGGCACCTTTTGGTCCTTTGCACTGCACCTGATAAAATCCCAGGCCATTTTCTTATCGTCACTAAATTTCCCAAATTTTCTTTTTTTCTCCTCCAATTGCAATTCCTTTGATGGTGTCTCCATTCCACCGTGTTTCTAAGTCCTTCTTTTTTGTTTTGGCCTTCAGTGGGGATTAAGCTCACGCTGCAGTGCTCCGGTACAGACGGCAGGCGGCGCTGTATAAAGTAAGTATAAAATATCACCTCTCTATTAGAAGGAATAAAAGCTCTATATCACGTGCAGCAGTAGAAAATTTCAGGCTCCCAGGGAATAAATAGGTTTCTTTAAATCATTTTCGTTTTGGAGTTTTTTTTTTTTACTCCCGGATAGCCTGAAAGTTTCTGCTGCTGCTTTTTTATTCTAAAACTAGAAAGGTAAACCAAGATCAGAAATACAAGAAAGGGAAAGGGAAAGGGAAGGAAGGGAAATGGAAAGGGAAAGGGAAAGGAAAGGAAAGGAAAGGAAAGGAAAGGAAAGGAAAGGAAGCAGGAGAGCAAGAGGGAAGGGAAGTGGTGAAAAACAGAGTGAAAAAAGTAAAAAGAGTTGTTGGGAAAAAGAGAGGGCATTCGGGAGGAGCGGTGCTGCCTCAGGTCCTTCCGCGCCCTGGGGCGAAGGACCCGTTTGATGCCCGGGAGGGACTGCAGCTCCCGGTGGCGGGGGACAGAGCCGTGGCTGTCAGCCCGAGACTACAACTCCCGGCAGGCCCTGCTGCCGGCGCGGCGTGTGACGCAACGGCCGACGCGACACGTGAGTGGCTGGCGTGCCAGGCAGCCGCGCGGGGCTGTGCGCGGGCAGCTGCCGGCGCCTCTCCCGTGCGGGACGGCGACGCTGGAGGGACGAAGCCTCCGTCTGGCCGCCCGCACGTAGCTGAGCAGCGCAGAAGGAGCGTCCGCCCAGTTCCTCGGCCTCACTCGGTGGTGCCGGGGGCGGGGGCGCTGCCGCCCGCCGATGGCGGAGGGCGAGGCGGTGCTTTGCTGCCGCGGGCCGGGAGCTGCAGGAGCCGCCCCGGGCGAGCGGCGCCGGGCGCTCCCGCGGTCCCGGTGGGGCGACTGCCCTCGGGCTGGCGGAGGCGCCGGAGGAGCCCCCGAGCTGCAGCCGTCTGCCTCGGGCTGCTGCCGGTGCTGCAGGCGGAGGCGGCTCCGCCGCGTGTTGGGCGTTGCGAGCCGAGAGCGCTGCGATATCGCCGCAATGACGGGGCCGCTGCCTGCGTTAGTGCTCGTGGCTCTTTCTGCCGTGGAAACGGGTGGAGCGGCGCTGAGCGGTAAACCCAGAGATGGCCGGGAGAATGCCCAGCGCAGGGAGCAGGCGGGCTGTATCCTTCGGATGGCACAGGTGCGATCTGCAAAGTCACCCCCACTTCCGCCCCTGCCCTCCCGAGCCCCAGGGAAAATGCTTTCCAGCATTGTCGAGCTTGTGAAAGACAAAACTTGTGATTTGACACTAGCATGCAGGAAAGGTTTCTGTCCAGATTAGCAAATGCCTAAATTGTTCTTGGTTCCATCCCATGACCGGTTTTAGGCAGCGACTTTATACTGCTTTTAGGATTTTCTTGTACCATGGTGAGAAAATAGGCAGGTCTGATAATGGTTTCACTTTTTTTCTACTTCACGTTCCATAAGATTCTTTGATCCAAGCACTTGTTTTAAAATTCTACTGTAGGCGTTTATGGTTCACTTTATTTTTCTTTGCAGCACCCGTGACTTTTTTTTTTCTCTAAATCGGGAGAAAATATAGCTGAGTAAAATTACCTTGATTTTCTTCCTTCTTTTTTAACTGATTTCTTTTTATTAAAAATGCTATTTGAATATGTAGAAAAAGTGGGGATGTCCTGTAATATATTGTAGCTTTTCTTGTTTACAGGGTACTCAGAAAATATGTCTCCCTTAGAGTCCCACAGAAACGTTCTCAGTGCGATCTCTATCGAGGTATGTATTTACAAGTAAGTGATCCCTTTAGATATTTGCCTGTCAATTACCTTTTCCTGTAATTCAGAGCTTGCGTTCTGTGGGTTTTATGGTAAACCTGTAAACATGTAAAAATGGTTTTGCAAGTCTTAATCGTTGAAGGCAGCAATAAGTGGATTTGGAGCCTGTTTGACCAGACAAAGGGAAAAAGTGTGACTTTGGTGCTGAACTTGTCCTTTTTCATTTGACTTGTCTTGAATTATTTAAGGATCGAGAGAACTAGAAAAAGAGAGAAATAGAATTGGTTATTGAGCACTCCTCAAATGCTCACCATGATTCAGTGCAGAGCCGAAGGGAAGGGTGATGGAACAGAGCTCTGTGCTTTAGAAGGAAATAAATTTAAACCTGACCTCCACACAGAGTCTCACTAACTTCTGTGGTTTAAAATACAAAATACGTTTAGGAAGTGTTGGAAGTTAGTATTTTGGAAAGAAATGGCAGTTCCACAGAACATTCCATTGAACAGAGGCTCTCGCAACGATTCACGTTGTAACTGCTGTCACTGCAATCAGTTGGTGGTTCAGCCTTGAAATGTGCACTTGCCCTTCTATAAAGCACTGTTTTGTTTGCCTTTCAGTGCTATGAGTCCTGATAAATTGGAGAAGAGCCCAAAAGAAATTTTTCATCCCTTGATATAAAAGGTAGGAAGTGACTTTTTTTGGTCTGGTTCTTTTTCTTTATTATTTTCTGGAAATAAAAGTAAGTAAGTATAGGCACTACTGGTTTGTTTCTTCCAGTAGCAGGTGATAATAACAGTAGTAGTACTAGTAAAAATAAGAATAGAAATAATAATAATAGTAATGTAATACTACTTAAACTGTCTTTATCCATTGAACTGGCCATTTCAAATCAAAACTTCTAAACACAAATCAAACCATCATCCTTGTAGAATCTTTCACAGCAGTGGGCTAGAGATCCTGGTTATGTTGACAGGATTTATTGGTTCTGGAAGAGCAAGAGGGAAGTAGAAGCCTAACTACTTCTAGCTCACAGACCTGTCCAGTGAACACAGCTTTGTGTTTTCATAGGCTTGTGATGACTTTGAAATCAATTGGTCATTACAGTATAAAAAATTAATGTTTTCTTGAACGTGACAGCAGAAATAACTTTAGGCACCAACTTAATAATAATAGATCACCAATTTAAGTTAAAAATTCACGCTAGACTATCAAAATTCAAAGGTAAATTATTATGTATTAGGTGGTGGTATAAAGTGTATGTTCTACTGTGTAATGCAAAGATGCATAGATACCTGAAAGTCCTTAGAGGAAACAAATTTTTATGTCTGCTGTTTGATTGTTTATCATACGATATTTGGTTTTATTTCCCAGGGATCGGTGAATTTTAACTTTGGAGTCCTCTATGCTAAGGATGCTCAGCCTACAGATGATGAAATGTTCAGTAATGGTGAGTTTTTCACCTTCTCTTTAATTGCTATGCTGATCTGAATAAGAAAACAACAAAAGCAAGAGAAAAAAAAGGATGGTTGATTATTTTTTACGCTGTTATGTTTGTTTTTGCTCAGTATTTGCTGCAGCTCTGCTTACCCAAGCTTTGGGTTCCTTCTGTCCCACTGGGAGTTGCCCAATTTGGTTGCATCTGGTGAAATTCACCCTGAGACCTTACAGAACTAGCTCAAACTACATGAGAGCCATTTGCAGTTCTCTCCGGACACCTGGAGAATGGGTGACGTTTCTGAAGATCTGGCAGGAGTACTTCTATCAAAACTCAGTCTGTGAAATTTCTGGGGAAAACCCTTTTCTGTCCTGAAGGGTTCAAACTCTGGTGAGGATCCAGTTATCAGGTGCTCACCTGGATGGTTCCAGCTCTTAAAGTGAACACTTGTACTCTTGCCCCGTACTTTACATCTATTGTATTTTTGTTATTTTGCAAGATTTTTTGTCTTTGCAAAATATTGTGCATTTCACTCTTTGGAACCTCTCAGATGGTTCTTTGGTGCAGCACCACCCCATGGGACACTTGGCTGCTGTCCTGAAGGGGTTGGTCGCTAGAATTGTAAATCCTGGAGAGTTTATAAGTCCTCTGTCCCCAGGGAGGTATCATGCTTTGTTTACTTTTGTTCTGTTGGTTAGGCGCTGCTTCTCGTTGCAAGTATGAATTTCAAACTACCCTGTTCTTTTTTTAACTGTTTTCCTGGTTCTCTCCGTGCGGCAGGGAAAGACTCTCGTATCCTTGTCGTCGGGCTCGGTGCTGTCCAAGAAGATACAGAGACTAAAAAAATCATAAGCAGCAAAATATGACTGCAGGGAAAAGAAGCTGGAGAGAACAGAAGGTGATATTGTTATCCTTACCCTGTATTAGAAACATCCACTGTGCTTTGATGCTGGCAGCTGCCAGGGGCGTGTTAGCTCTTGGTAGGCAGGTGTAGGTGTTCACTTGTAGGTTTTTTCTCTGGACAAGTCAATTCAAACTTTGCTAAGCTTATATTTGCAGATTACTCTCTAGCACAGTCCAGCATGACATTTTTGAATGTTGTAAAAATACCATGTTACTTGGAAATTGCTAATGAAGAGAAGCTTTTGGGGAAAATAAGATTTCCGGGTTGAAGATGTGAGAAGAATTTTGTGGGGATGTTAGACTGAAATAAAGCACACTTTAGGCTGGACTGGCACGCTGGCAGGTCCCCAATTAAACAGTAGTGCTGAGATTAGCCTGGGGGTTGCCCATGGTTTCTGTAGAAATCAATGTTTCCTGGTCTTCAGAGGTAAGCTGCTTTGAAAAGCTGGAAGGTGCAGCATAGTGACAATCCCCGTGCTTTGGATTAAAAGTAGATTTCAGAAGGGTCCTAGGCTTTTGTCTTTTCCTAGAAGTCGATGTAATCCTGTCGAGGAGTTTTTAATTCTGTGCTGCCATGTCATCCATCAGAGCCCTGTTGTACTAATCATCATCCAGGTACAAAACAAAAAATCAGACCCTGTCCCAACCACTTGGAGCCCAGAACACGATTTCCTCAGGCTGCCATTTGTGTGCCATCGGTACTCACCATGGAAGCGAGCTGGGGATTGTTGCAGCTGTTGGGAACAAACCGCTTCTGGTCACACAGAAATGGAATTGGGACGACGCCTCGGCCAGCCCCTCTCTGCCATCGTCTCCTGAATCTGCAGCAGAGCAGTTCCAGTCCATCCGGGCACGTGTAATCCAGTTCCTGATGATCTGAGCACACGGAGCGGCGCTCAGCTGCTGTGGGGGGCTCAGGGAAGGCAGAGTGTGCATTGTCATCTTCCTGAACCTACAGACCAATCAAAGTGAGAAGCCACAGGGTGGAAATCAGTCGCATATATGCTAAATAAAACTTGCAGATTTTTTTAAGAGTTGTTTCTGCTTGTTCTTTGTTGTGCTTCAGTGCTTAGAAAACCTCTCTTTAAAATCAGTTCAGTTCATCAGTTGAACCTTTGTTTGCAGACCCTCACTGAGTAGAATTTGTTGCAGAGTCAGTGCACACTGTGCTGGCCTCCCGGGAGTGTGAGGAGCTCATGTGTGCTACTTTTTGCTTTAGGACGCTCTGAGGTATTTATTCCTTTTGGGATACATGATGAGAATTCCCAAGAGAGGTAGTTGTAAGGTATGACATCCGGAAAAAGCCTGTGTGGTTGGAATGTTGTTGCTGTCAAAAGTTAATTTTTTCTTAGCCAGTAGTTAGTTTTTTGCTTTATTTTTGTGGTATCAGTATGTTATTGTTTAAAAAATTGCTTCAAAATAACTTCAGTGGTCGGCCACCAGTACCTTGTTCAGATTTGCCTGTTTGCTTGTAGCTGAAATGTTCACATCTTGTTTATCATTCTATTTAAGAAACTGCTGCCCAGCCAACTAATAACTGAATATCCATCTGTCTGGGACACGGGGAGAGGATTTAGGTAATGTCTTTGTTTCCAGAAAAAAGTTCCAGTGTAGTTTCTAAACAGAGGAAAAGGGGGTGAAGACTCGGGGCTCTGATGCCGTTGGGGCACCCCAAGGTCCCCAGGAGAGGGAGCCCCACTGGGGTGCAGGAGCAGGTGTGTTCTCATGTAATATAGAACAAATTATAAATATGACAATTATAAATATAAAATATTTTAAATAGTTAAATAAAGCAGGGTGTTTTATTTGTCAATAGACAGTGTTTTGATTATCCAAATTTTAAGTACAAATCATATAAAGGTAGAAATCTAAGTATAGAAATATATCATAAATACATATAGATAAAGTTTAAAAATATAAGAAAAAATTAGTTGTATTAGTAGATATTATACATAATAAAAATAATAATTTAAATACATTTCCAGAATTTTATATATATGTAATTATTAATATACTGCATCAAAAGAAACAATAAAAATAAATGTGAATATTATTATACAAAGTATAAAAATATTTCAATCTCGTTTAAAAGAAGGTGGTTTTTTGTATTTATTTGGTTAGAGACGGGGTTTTTATTTGGAATAATAGAAGTATTATAGAAGTATAAATCTAAATGTAGAAATATACAATCTATAGAGAAAGATATTTAAAAAACACGAGCGAACGACGCCGCCTTCGGCCGAATGGAACGAGCTCAGCCGCACCAAGGCGAGACCGGCGGAACCTGACGGCCTCGAGCGAACCGAGGCCAGGCTTGCGAGGCTGCCTGAACGGAGCCGAGCTCAGCCGAACCGAGCCCGCTGCTCTCGTGCGCGCTAATTAGCGCGAGTGCGGTCACAGCCTAATGAGCTCCTGTGCCACCCCCGCGCTCCCGATCGTGTCCGTGCGATGGCCGGGACGCGGCAGCAGGGGAGCCCCCAGCCGGGCGAGTTTAACGTGAGGCGGCGCCGCTTGCCCGCCCTCAGGGAGCCGAGGCGCGTCGAACGCACGGAGAGCGGCTCCGAGTTCGGCCGGATGAAGCCGAGCCGCGCCGAAGAGGCGAATGCGGCCGACAATAGCCGAGTTTAGCCGCTAATAGCCGAATTTAGCAGCAGAGACGACTCGAGCCGAGTGTCGTCGAAGCCAACCGAACTCCGCCTAGCGCAGCATCCCGGGCATGGCGAGGCGCCGGGCCGGGCTCGGGGTGCAGCCGGGACTCTGTGAGGCTTCCCCGCCTGTCCCTCTCTCTAGCCCTCCTTCCTTCTCCCCGTATTCGCCTTCTCTCGCTCCCTTTCCCCCACTCTCTCTCCCCCCACAAGCCCGGCTCCTTCCTGTCCAGTCCCTAGCCCGCTACTCCCTTCTGTTCCCCCTGTCTCCCTCCTCTGTCCTCCCTCCCTCTACCCCCCTCCCGGGCTTTCCTTCCCGTCCCGCTTTCCTGCACAGCCCGACCTCCCTCGCCGCCCTTTCTCATGCCCTGCTCTCGCTCCTCTCTTCCCGTGCCCCCTTTCCCTCTTTGCCCCGCAGCCGCGGGGCTCGGGGTGCCGGAGAATGAAGGCCCGAGGGCCGGAGCCCGGCGCCGCTCGGCCCTTGCAGGAGTCCCCGCACGGGGCCGGGGGCTCTCGGCGGATCCCCCCGTGCCGGTCAGGCGCCCCGCCCGACAGCGCCGGAGCTGCGGCTTTCCCGGCACGGCGCCGAGAGCGGCCCCCGCTCGGTGCCGCGCCGTGCCCGCCGTCGGTGCCGCTCCCTCTCGCTGCCCCTGGCCCGGGACAGCGAGGCTGGGGAGGAACCTCAACCCTTCTGGGGGCCGCCCCCCTTTCTTGTCGCAGCAGAATCCCTTTCTGCGGGGATGGGCGCGTGGAAAGGGCTTGGAGGAAGCGCTGCGCTGCTGCTGTCCGGGGCAGTCGGACTCGCTCTGTGCCTTCCTTGGGGCTCAGGGAAAGGGGGTGAAGGCTCGGGGCTCTGATGCCGTTGGGCACCCCGCGGTCCCCAGGAGCGGGAGCCCCACTGCGGTGCAGGAGCAGGCGGGGGCGGGCGAGGGGCGTCACGCTGGGGGCCGTCCCCCAGAGGGACCCAAAGCTGCCGCCAAATGCACAGGGAGGGGTGGGTGTAGGATGCTGAAACCTGTCCAGGTATTCGTTTTTATAGGTCTTGGTAAAGAACAGGAATTTGTCTCTAAATTCCTTTGGGGACAAACCCTCTCTATCCACTCATTTGTTTACAGGAACGTAGGAAACTCCGACTAGAGATGGGTAGCAGTTTTGAAGATATTGCCCTAGCGTTTTTATCTAGGAACGGACCGAGCTGTGCCCTGAAACCATCAGAACAGCTGCGGGGGCTGGAGGCAATAGAAAGGGCTCTCTGGCACCTTTTGCCTCCGTTCTCTGCCAGTCCCCAAATCGTGTCGCAGTCCCGGAAGAGGCGCTTGTCATCCAGAGTGCCAAACAAAGACCTGTAAATTCCCAGCTCTGCCTTGTGTTTCATGTGTTTTTTTTTTTTTTATTTCATATTTATGTCATTACAGGAAGCAAGGAAAGAAGAAATGTGACTGGTTCCCACTATTGCTGTGTGAATGCTTTTTTTAAGGGCTGTCTTTTTCCACTCCAAGCTTGACTTTCCCCCTCCTTTTTCGAGGTCTGCTGCATTGGGTGTCCCAAGGAGGGCTGGGTTCCTCAGCAGGGGTCTTAGGAGTTGGCGCTGATTCTGCTTTTTCTGAAGGTGTGTCAAAGTGTGCTAGCAGAATGACAGTTTTCTGCACTGGAAAGCTTTCCCTCAATGCCATCAGTGCACGTACGTGTTTGAGTTGTGGAACCAGACGGACTAAGGAACGCCAACACCCGTAGCGGATTTCTGTTTGCTCTGTGTCTGTGAGAAGCGGGCTGTGTGCTGGACAGGGAGAGGCGCTGTTGGAGAGTGGCAGCGGCGCCAGGTGTGAGTGTGAGGATGATGGGGGCTCGGAGCAGCCCAGGTGTGAGCTGTGAGGATGATGGGGGCTCGGAGCAGCCCAGGTGTGAGCTGTGAGGATGATGGGGGCTCGGAGCAGCCCAGGTGTGAGCTGTGAGGATGATGAGGGGCCGGCTCCTGCCGGGGCGAGGCTGTTTTAGGGGGAGGCTTTGCCTCAGCTCCCTTTTGCATGGAGCTGCTGAGTGGAGGGGTTTATGGGGCGCTCCCGGCGCTGTCTCGTGGAAGGACTGCGGGAGCTTCTCACAGGCTCGGGGGGAACACCTGGATCCGCGCTTGGATATGTGGAGCATCGCTTAAAGGAGGCGCCGAGGGATGAATCTTTGTGCCGGGGAGCAGCAGCCGAACAGGTGAGCCCGTGTGGGTTTGGAGCGGGGAATTTTGTCCTTCCCCTTTGCAATTTCATCTTGCCAGTCCCTCCCCGGATCCCCAGGAACAAAAGTGGAGCTTATGAGGACAAAAGGGATTAAGGAGAAGGAAGCAGCTACTCTTCTTTTATTGTCTGCGTTTGAACTGAGGGGATCCCCCTTCACTTGTGGTTTTCAGGGTGTTGATTGCAGGAAAAGCTGCCTTTTCCAGGCTGTGAGGGGTATCCCGGGGGTGACAGGGAATCCCTGCGTTCTGTTCTAAGGGGAATGGGGAGAGTATTGTTGTGGTGTTATGGGTTTGATTTGAAGGCAGCCCACCCCATTTTCATCACCCTCGGGTTTAAATGGAGGGGGGTTAGCCCTGGTGTCCCTCCTTTTCAAGGGTTTGAATGGAGGTCGAAATCGCCCTTTGCCATCAGTCGAAGGCTTTCATTTGAGGAGCGCCCCTTCTTTTCTGCTCTCCTAGGGGACGAAACTGAAGGGGAGAAGGCATTTCTTTGCCCTTGTTGGAGTGAGGTGCGCCCCGCCTGCGGCGTCAGTTTCGGGGTTGGGTTGCGGGAAGCCGCAGCTCCGGCAGCGTTTGTAGGGCTGCAATGGGGCTGTGCCACTGCATCGGAGGGCGCTCCTCGTGCCCGCGGCCCGGCCCGGAACGTTCCCGCTCGGGAGCGCTGCTGGCACGGCCCGGGCAGCTGCCGGGGCGCACGGGGGATTCGGCGCGGCCGGGCCGGCCGAGGGCGGCAGTGGCGGAGCCGCGCCGGTGCGAGCCGAGGGGAGCCGTGCCGGGCCGGCCGAGGGCGGCAGAGGCGGCGCGGGCGCTGCTGCGCCGGCCCGGGCGGTGCCGGCCGCTCCGTCCGCTCCGGGCGCGGGGCTCGGGCGCCGCCGGTAGCCCCGGGCCTGGTGCCGGCCCCGCCGGGCAGGGGCAGCGGGCGGGGCTCCCCGGGACGGCGCCGGCCCCGCGTGCCGGAGCAGCCGCCGGAGGAGCCGCTTTCCTGCCGGGAGCCGCGCTCCGTCCGGGGCCGGCAGCGAGCGCGGGGCTCAGCCGCTCAAAGTTCGGCGGTGCCGTGGTTCGGAGGCGCTTTGCAGGCCTTGATTGCATCGCTGTGCTCGGTTTGCAGCGGGTGTCCGCTAAGGGATACGGTGTTCTTCCCGAGTGGCACGGTTCTCGGTGCAGGTGGGGATGGTAAAGGTTCGTTTCGGATTGGGTTTTGTAATCGGATATATATATATTTTTTTGCCGGGGTATTATGTTTGGAAAGGTGCGCAATGGTTTTTACGGGTCGTAGCGTGAAGCAGCGGTTCACATTTTAATTCTGTTGCGGCGGCTTTTATTAGCGTGAGTGTGTGGTGTTTGTTTTGGGGGGCTTGAGGTAGCGTCGTGCCATTCATAGCAGCGGGTTTTTAATCTTTATAATCTTTATAATCTTTATAATTTGTGTTTATCCTCCTCCAGGGCTTTTATTTATTTGGCTTGTTTGATTGTAGTGTATGTTTTATGGTTACGGGTAATTTGGGAGACATTGTTTATGGTTACGTTTGTCTTTAGTCTTTGTGTTGGTTTCTAGGTGGTATTTTTATTTTGATAGATTGAGGCACTATGGGTTTATTCCGTTAGGAACTTTTTTTTTTGCTGTTGTAAATTTAAGTTTATTTGGTTTTGGGTTCGTTTTTTTTTTGATTTTTTTTTTTTTTGTCCTTTGATGTATTTGATTGCTGTTTATTAGTTTTATTTTTGGGAACGTGCGTATTTATGTGTTGGGTGTCTTTAAGTATTTTTTTTATTTGCGTAGGAACTTTCTTAGTTTTTAGTGGTTGAGATTTTTTTCCATTTCGTTAATTAGTTTGGTTCCTAAAGTTAGATGTACAGAGTATTGGTTATTGTTTGAGTTAGTGTAGAGGTAGAATTTTGTTTATTTTTTTTTTAATAACGTTCAAGGTCAGTGGCACTGTTTGGAGTTTAGTCAATTGGTTTGATTTTTTTTAGTAGTTTTTATGGTTTGCTGTGTGTGTTTCTACAGGGTTTTATTTTATTTTGGTTCCATTTTTCTGAATGTGATGAGAACTGTTAGTGAAAAGAGTGTTAAGTGTCTTTTCGCTGGCAGTTGATTGGCTGGTGGAGTTATCTTGATGTTTTTGGAAGATATTGGTGGGAATTCAGTGCTGTTTGTTTTGTCATTTTATTTAGGAATTGGATTTTAAATGTAAAATTATAACTATAACGATAATTAAACTAAACAAATATATGTATAGAAATGGGAATAAAAAACTTAAAATTTAAATATCGACCGAATATATAAAAAAATTCCATGTAACGTAAATCATTATATATTATATTAAGATATATTATTTTTTAATACAGGGTATTATATATGTTTCTAGATATACAAAAATATAGATTATGGATAGAAACGAAACAACAATCAAAATGTATAGAAATGTATGACAAATATATGTAGACATATATAGAAACAGAAAATATCCATGAATATAGAAAAAAAAAACCTGATACAATACATAATTCAAGTCATAGTGTATATATAGTATTATAATACATTATGAGAAATATGTATTGAATACTTATAAATAACGTGCATCAACATGTTAACATATAATATGAAAAAATTACAAAAAATATGTGAAAATTATAAATGTAAATATATTTTTTAAAATACATAAATACAGTGGATCTTTTATTTAAAAAAAGACAGGGGATTGACTATAAAAATTATAAACAAAAGAATATAAAGGTAGAAATTAAAGTATAGAAATATGTAATAAATAAATACAGATATTAAAAAAAATAAAAGAAAACCAAAGTTATATGGGAGATATGAAAAATAATTTAAAAAAAGGTAAATATATTTTAAACTTATATGTATATTAATATAATTATTCTCATACAGCATTAAAAGAAACAATACAAATAAATCTGAAAATAATCATACAATGCAAAAATTTAAAAATTTCAAGGTCATTTAAAAGAAGGAGGGTTTTTCTATTTGTTTATTTAGAGACAAACAAAAAATGTATTTCCTTTCGAGAAGGGAAAAGGAATCTTGTGTGTTCAGTGGGGACCAATAGAGGAATCTTTGGTGCATGTCCCTGCACTTGATGGCAGGCCATGCCTTTTGATGGCTTTGACTTTGGGAAAGATTTTTTTCTTTTTTTGGTTGTTTTCTGAAGTGTTCATGCCATGTCCCTCATATCTTGCCCCCTAAGTTGTGTCTTCCTCCTTGACTTTTCCCCCTGCTTTTGCAACATCTGTGAGCTTAGTTTTGGCATCTTTTGGTCCTTTGCACTGCACCTGATATAAACCCAGGCCATTTTCTTAGAATCACTAACTTACCCAAATTTTCTTTTTTTCTCATAGAAATTGAATTCGTTTGATGTTGTCTCCATTCCAGCGTGTTTGTAAGTCCTTCTTTTCTGTTTTGGCCTTCAGTGGGGATCAATTTTGGCAAGCTTTGCTGCATGTGCCTGCCCTTGGTGGCGTATGGCCTGCCTGCATTTTGATGGCTTTGACTTTGGGAAAGATTTTTTCTTTTTTTTTTTTTTTATTATTGTTTTAAGTATTCATGCCATGTCCCTCATATCTTGCCCCCTAAGTTGTGTCTTCCTCCTTGACTTTTTCCCCTGCTTTTGCAACATCTGTGAGCTTAGTTTTGGCACCTTTTGGTCCTTTGCAATGCAGCTGATTTCCTCACAGCCTATTTTTTGAAGAGACGATAAGTCCCGATTTTCTGCTTTTTTCAATTGCATTTCATTTGAACCTATCTCCTTTCCAGAGTGTTTGTAAGCCTTTCTTTTGGGATCCGCAAGATTCCTTTTCCCTTCCCGAAAGGAAATTTCATTTCCTTTCGGGAAGGGAAAAGGAATCTTGCGATTTCAATGGGGACCAATAGAGGAATCTTTGGTGCATGTCCCTGCACTTGATGGCAGGCCATGCCTTTTGATGGCTTTGACTTTGGGAAAGATTTTTTTCTTTTTTTGGTTGTTTTCTGAAGTGTTCATGCCATGTCCCTCATATCTTGCCCCCTAAGTTGTGTCTTCCTCCTTCACTTTTTCCCCTGCTTTTGCAACATCTGTGAGCTTAGTTTTGGCATCTTTTGGTCCTTTGCACTGCACCTGATATAAACCCAGGCCATTTTCTTAGAATCACTAACTTACCCAAATTTTCTTTTTTTCTCATAGAAATTGAATTCCTTTGATGTTGTCTCCATTCCAGCGTGTTTGTAAGTCCTTCTTTTCTGTTTTGGCCTTCAGTGGGGATCAATTTTGGCAAGCTTTGCTGCATGTGCCTGCCCTTGCTGGCGTATGGCCTGCCTGCATTTTGATGGCTTTGTCTTTGGTAAAGATTTTTCCTTTTTTTTTTTTTTTTTAATATTTTAAGTATTCATGCCATGTCCCTCATATCTTGCCCCCTAAGTTGTGTCTTCCTCCTTGACTTTTTCCCCTGCTTTTGCAATATCTGTGAGCTTAGTTTTGGCATCTTTTGGTCCTTTGCACTGCACCTGATAAAACCCCGGGCCATTTTCTTAGAGTGACTAAATTTCCCAAATTCCTTTTTTCTCCTCCAATTGCAATTCCTTTGATGGTGTCTCCATTCCAGCGTGTTTGTAGGTCCTTCTTTTCTGTTTTGGCCTTCAGTGGGGATCAATTTTGGCAAGCTTTGCTGCATGTGCCTGCCCTTGGTGGCGTATTGCCTGCCTGCATTTTGATGGCTTTGACTTTGGGAAAGATTTTTTCTTTTTTTTTTTTTATTATTTTAAGTATTCATGCCATGTCCCTCATATATTGCCCCCTAAGTTGTGTCTTCCTCCTTGACTTTTTCCCCTGCTTTTGCAACATCTGTGAGCTTAGTTTTGGCACCTTTTGGTCCTTTGCAATGCAGCTGATTTCCTCACAGCCTATTTTTTGAAGAGACTAAAATTCCCGATTTTCTGCTTTTTTCAATTGCATTTCATTTGAACCTATCTCCTTTCCAGAGTGTTTGTAAGCCTTTCTTTTGGGATCCGCAAGATTCCTTTTCCCTTCCCGAAAGGAAATGAAATTTCCTTTCGGGAAAGGAAAAGGAATCTTGCGATTTCAATGGGGACCAATAGAGGAATCTTTGGTGCACGTCCCTGCACTTGATGGCAGGCCATGCCTTTTGATGGCTTTGACTTTGGGAAAGATTTTTTTCTTTTTTTGGTTGTTTTCTGAAGTGTTCATGCCATGTCCCTCATATCTTGCCCCCTAAGTTGTGTCTTCCTCCTTGACTTTTTCCCCTGCTTTTGCAACATCTGTGAGCTTAGTTTTGGCATCTTTTGGTCCTTTGCACTGCACCTGATAAAACGCCAGGCCATTTTCTTAGAGCCACTAAATTTCCAAAATTTTCTTTTTTTCTCCTCCAATTGCTATTCCTTTGATGTTGTCTCCATTCCAGCGTGTTTGTAGGTCCTTCTTTTCTGTTTTGGCCTTCAGTGGGGATCAATTTTGGCAAGCTTTTCTGCATGTGCCTGCCCTTGGTGGCGTATTGCCTGCCTGCATTTTGATGGCTTTGACTTTGGGAAAGATTTTTTTCTTTTTTTTTATTTTTTTATTTTAATTATTCATGCCATGTCCCTCATATCTTGCCCCCTAAGTTGTGTCTTCCTCCTTCACTTTTTCCCCTGCTTTTGCAACATCTGTGAGCTTAGTTTTGGCGCCTTTTGGTCCTTTGCACTGCACCTGCTAAAACCCCAGGCCACTTTCTAAGAGTCATTAAATTTCCCAAATTTTCTTTTTTTCTCCTCCATTTGCAAATCCTTATGATGTTGTCTCCATTACAGCGTGTTTGTAGGTCCTTCTTTTCTGTTTTGGCCTTCAGTGGGGATCAATTTTGGCAAGCTTTGCTGCATGTGCCTGCCCTTGCTGGCGTATGGCCTGCCTGCATTTTGATGGCTTTGACTTTGGGAAAGATTTTTTCTTTTTTTTTTTTTTTTATTATTTTAAGTATTCATGCCATGTCCCTCATATCTTGCCCCCTAAGTTGTGTCTTCCTCCTTGACTTTTTCCCCTGCTTTTGCAACATCTGTGAGCTTAGTTTTGGCACCTTTTGGTCCTTTGCAATGAAGCTGATTTCCTCACAGCCTATTTTTTGTAGAGACTAAAATTCCCGATTTTCTGCTTCTTTCAATTGCATTTCATTTGAACCTATCTCCTTTCCAGAGTGTTTGTAAGCCTTTCTTTTGGGATTCGCAAGATTCCTTTTCCCTTCCCGAAAGGAAATTTCATTTCCTTTCGGGAAGGGAAAAGGAATCTTGCGATTTCAATGGGGACCAATAGAGGAATCTTTGGTGCATGTCCCTGCACTTGATGGCAGGCCATGCCTTTTGATGGCTTTGACTTTGGGAAAGATTTTTTTCTTTTTTTGGTTGTTTTCTGAAGGGTTCATGCCATGTCCCTCATATCTTGCCCCCTAAGTTGTGTCTTCCTCCTTGACTTTTTCCCCTGCTTTTGCAACATCTGTGAGCTTAGTTTTGGCACCTTTTGGTCCTTTGCAATGCACCTGATATAAACCCAGGCCATTTTTTTAGAGTCAGAAATTTCCCTAATTTTCTTTTTTTCTCCTCCAATTGCAATTTCTTTGATGCTGTCTTTAGTCCAGCGTGTTTGTAGGTCCTTCTTTTCTGTTTTGGCCTTCAGTGGGGATCAATTTTGGCAAGCTTTGCTGCATGTGCCTGCCCTTGCTGGCGTATGGCCTGCCTGCATTTTGATGGCTTTGACTTTGGGAAAGATTTTTTTCTTTTTTTTTATTTTTTTATTTTAAGTATTCATGCCATGTCCCTCATATCTTGCCCCCTAAGTTGTGTCTTCCTCCTTGACTTTTTCCCCTGCTTTTGCAACATCTGTGAGCTTAGTTTTGGCACCTTTTGGTCCCTTGCAATGCAGCTGATTTCCTCACAGCCTATTTTTTGGAGAGACTAAAATTCCAGATTTTCTGCTTTTTTCAATTGCATTTCATTTGAACCTATCTCCTTTCCAGAGTGTTTGTAAGCCTTTCTTTTGGGATTCGCAAGATTCCTTTTCCCTTCCCGAAAGGAAATGAAATTTCCTTTCGGGAAAGGAAAAGGTATCTTGCGATTTCAATGGGGACCAAGAGAGGAATCTTTGGTGCATGTCCCTGCACTTGATGGCAGGCCATGCCTTTTGATGGCTTTGACTTTGGGAAAGATTTTTTCTTTTTTTGGTTGTTTTCTGAAGTGTTCATGCCATGTCCCTCATATCTTGCCCCCTAAGTTGTGTCTTCCTCCTTGACTTTTTCCCCTGCTTTTGCAACATCTGTGAGCTTAGTTTTGGCATCTTTTGGTCCTTTGCACTGCACCTGATATAAACCCAGGCCATTTTCTTAGAATCACTAACTTACCCAAATTTTCTTTTTTTCTCGTAGAAATTGAATTCCTTTGATGTTGTCTGCATTCCAGCGTGTTTGTAAGTCCTTCTTTTCTGTTTTGGCCTTCAGTGGGGATCAATTTTGGCAAGCTTTGCTGCATGTGCCTGCCCTTGCTGGCGTATGGCCTGCCTGCATTTTGATGGCTTTGTCTTTGGTAAAGATTTTTCCTTTTTTTTTTTTTTTTTAATATTTTAAGTATTCATGCCATGTCCCTCATATATTGCCCCCTAAGTTGTGTCTTCCTCCTTGACTTTTTCCCCTGCTTTTGCAATATCTGTGAGCTTAGTTTTGGCATCTTTTTGGTCCTTTGCACTGCACCTGATAAAACCCCGGGCCATTTTCTTAGAGTGACTAAATTTCCCAAATTCCTTTTTTCTCCTCCAATTGCAATTCCTTTGATGGTGTCTCCATTCCAGCGTGTTTGTAGGTCCTTCTTTTCTGTTTTGGCCTTCAGTGGGGATCAATTTTGGCAAGCTTTGCTGCATGTGCCTGCCCTTGGTGGTGTATGGCCTGCCTGCATTTTAAAGGCTTTGATTGTGGGAAAGATTTTTTCTTTTTTTTTTTTTTTTTATTGTTTGAAGTATTCATGCCATGTCCCTCATATCTTGCCCCCTAAGTTGTGTCTTCCTCCTTGACTTTTTCCCCTGCTTTTGCAACATCTGTGAGCTTAGTTTTGGCGCCTTTTGGTCCTTTGCAATGCAGCTGATTTCCTCACAGCCTATTTTCTGAAGAGACGATAAGTCCCGATTTTCTGCTTTTTTCAATTGCATTTCATTTGAACCTATCTCCTTTCCAGAGTGTTTGTAAGCCTTTCTTTTGGGATTCGCAAGATTCCTTTTCCCTTCCCGAAAGGAAATTTCATTTCCTTTCGGGAAGGGAAAAGTAATCTTGCGATTTCAATGGGGACCAATAGAGGAATCTTTGGTGCATGTCCCTGCACTTGATGGCAGGCCATGCCTTTTGATGGCTTTGACTTTGGGAAAGATTTTTTTCTTTTTTTGGTTGTTTTCTGAAGTGTTCATGCCATGTCCCTCATATCTTGCCCCCTAAGTTGTGTCTTCCTCCTTGACTTTTTCCCCTGCTTTTGCAACATCTGTGAGTTTAGTTTTGGCATCTTTTGGTCCTTTGCACTGCACCTGATAAAACCCCGGGCCATTTACTTAGAGTCACTAAATTTCCCATATTTCCTTTTTTCTCCTCCAATTGCAGGTCCTTTGATGTTGTCTCCATTCCAGCGTGTTTGTAGATCCTTTTTTCTGTTTTGGCCTTCAGTGGGGATCAATTTTGGCAAGCTTTGCTGCATGTGCCTGCCCTTGGTGGCGTATGGCCTGCCTGCATTTTGATGGCTTTGACTTTGGGAAAGATTTTTTCTTTTTTATTTTTTTTCTTTTATTGTTTTAAGTATTCATGCCATGTCCCTCATATCTTGCCCCCTAGTTTGTGTCTTCCTCCTTGACTTTTTCCTCTGCTTTTGCAACATCTGTGAGCTTAGTTTTGGCGCCTTTTGGTCCTTTGCACTGCACCTGCTAAAACCCCAGGCCACTTTCTAAGAGTCATTAAATTTCCCAAATTTTCTTTTTCTCCTCCATTTGCAAATCCTTTGATGTTGTCTCCATTCCAGCGTGTTTGTAAGTCCTTCTTTTCTGTTTTGGCCTTCAGTGGGGATCAATTTTGGCAAGCTTTGCTGCATGTGCCTGCCCTTGCTGGCGTATGGCCTGCCTGCATTTTGATGGCTTTGACTGTGGGAAAGATTTTTTCTTTTTTTGGTTGTTTTCTGAAGTGTTCATGCCATGTCCCTCATATCTTGCCCCCTAAGTTGTGTCTTCCTCCTTGACTTTTTCCCCTGCTTTTCCAACATTTGTGAGCTTAGTTTTGGCACCTTTTGGTCCTTTGCAATGCACCTGATAAAACCCCGGGCCATTTTCTTAGAGTCACTAAATTTCCCAAATTTTCTTTTTTCTCCTCCAATTGCAATTCCTTTGATATTGACTCCTTTCCAGCGTGTTTGTAGGTCCTTCTTTTCTGTTTTGGCCTTCAGTGGGGATCAATTTTGGCAGGCTTTGCTGCATGTGCCTGCCCTTGGTGGCGTATGGCCTGCCTGCATTTTGATGGCTTTGACTGTGGGAAAGATTTTTTTCTTTTTTTGGTTGTTTTCTGAAGTGTTCATGCCATGTCCCTCATATCTTGCCCCCTAAGTTGTGTCTTCCTCCTTGATTTTTTCCCCTGCTTTTGCAACATCTGTGAGCTTAGTTTTGGCACCTTTTGGTCCTTTGCAATGCAGCTGATTTCTTCACAGCCTGTTTTTTGAAGAGACTAAAATTCCCGATTTTCTGCTTTTTTCAGTTGCATTTCATTTGAACCTATCTCCTTTCCAGAGTGTTTGTAAGCCTTTCTTTTGGGATTCGCAAGATTCCTTTTCCCTTCCCGAAAAAAAATTTCATTTCCTTTTGGGAAGGGAAAAGGAATCTTGCAATTTCAATGGGGACCAATAGAGGAATCTTTGGTGCATGTCCCTGCACTTGATGGCAGGCCATGCCTTTTCATGGCTTTTACTTTGGGAAAGATTTTTTTCTTTTTTTGGTTGTTTTCTGAAGTGTTCATGCCATGTCCCTCATATCTTCCCCCTAAGTTGTGTCTTCCTCCTTGACTTTTTCCCCTGCTTTTGCAACATCTGTGAGCTTAGTTTTGGCATCTTTTGGTCCTTTTCACTGCACCTGATATAAACCCAGGCCATTTTCTTAGAATCACTAACTTACCAAATTTTCTTTTTTTATCATAGAAATTGAATTCCTTTGATGTTGTCTCCATTCCAGCGTGTTTGTAAGTCCTTCTTTTCTGTTTTGGCCTTCAGTGGGGATCAATTTTGGCAAGCTTTGCTGCATGTGCCTGCCCTTGGTGGCGTATGGCCTGCCTGCATTTTGATGGCTTTAACTTTGGGAAAGATTTTTTCATTTTTTTTTTTTATTATTTTAAGTATTCATGCCATGTCCCTCATATCTTGCCCCCTAAGTTGTGTCTTCCTCCTTGACTTTTTCCCCTGCTTTTGCAACATCTGTGAGCTTAGTTTTGGCATTTTTTGGTCCTTTGCACTGCACCTGATAAAACCCCAGGCCATTTTCTTAGAGTCACTAAATTTCCCATATTTCCTTTTTTCTCCTCGAATTGCAATTCCTTTGATGGTGTCTCCATTCCAGCGTGTTTGTAGGTCCTTCTTTTCTGTTTTGGCCTTCAGTGGGGATCAATTTTGGCAAGCTTTGCTGCATGTGCCTGCCCTTGCTGGCGTATGGCCTGCCTGCATTTTTATGGCTTTGACTTTGGGAAAGATTTTTTTCTTTTTTTTATTTTTTTATTTTAAGTATTCATGCCATGTCCCTCATATCTTGCCCCCTAAGTTGTGTCTTCCTCCTTGACTTTTTCCCCTGCTTTTGCAACATCTGTGAGCTTAGTTTTGGCACCTTTTGGTCCTTTGCACTGCACCTGCAAAAACCCCAGGCCACTTTCTAAGAGTCATTAAATTTCCCAAATTTTCTTTTTTTCTCCTCCATTTGCAAATCCTTTGATGTTGTCTCCATTCCAGCGTGTTTGTAGGTCCTTCTTTTCTGTTTTGGCCTTCAGTGGGGATCAATTTTGGCATGCTTTGCTGCATGTGCCTGCCCTTGGTGGCGTATGGCCTGCCTGCATTTTGATGGCTTTGACTTTGGGGAAGATTTTTTCTTTTTTTTTTTTTTATTATTTTAAGTATTCATGCCATGTCCCTCATATCTTGCTCCCTAAGTTGTGTCTTCCTCCTTGACTTTTTCCCCTGCTTTTGCAACATCTGTGAGCTTAGTTTTGGCACCTTTTGGTCCTTTGCAATGCAGCTGATTTCCTCACAGCCTATTTTTTTTAGAGACTAAAATTCCCGATTTTCTGCTTTTTTCAATTGCATTTCATTTGAACCTATCTCTTTTCCGGAGTGTTTGTAAGCCTTTCTTTTGGGATTCGCAAGATTCCTTTTCCCTCCCCGAAAGGAAATTTCATTTCCTTTCGGGAAGGGAAAAGGAATCTTGCGATTTCAATGGGGACCAATAGAGGAATCTTTGGTGCATGTCCCTGCACTTGATGGCAGGCCATGCCTTTTGATGGCTTTGACTTTGGGAAAGATTTTTTTCTTTTTTTGGTTGTTTTCTGAAGTGTTCATGCCATGTCCCTCATATCTTGCCCCCTAAGTTGTGTCTTCCTCCTTGACTTTTCCCCCTGCTTTTGCAACATCTGTGAGCTTAGTTTTGGCATCTTTTGGTCCTTTGCACTGCACCTGATATAAACCCAGGCCATTTTCTTAGAGTCACTAAATTTCCAAAATTTTCTTTTTTTCTCCTCCAATTGCAATTCCTTTGATGTTGTCTCCATTCCAGCGTGTTTGTAGGTCCTTCTTTTCTGTTTTGGCCTTCAGTGGGGATCAATTTTGGCAAGCTTTGCTGCATGTGCCTGCCCTTGCTGGCGTATGGCCTGCCTGCATTTTGATGGCTTTGACTTTGGTAAAGATTTTTTCTTTTTTTTTTTTTTTTTATTTTTTTAATTATTCATGCCGTGTCCCTCATATCTTGCCCCCTAAGTTGTGTCTTCCTCCTTGACTTTTTCCCCTGCTTTTGCAACATCTGTGAGATTTGTTTTGGCACCTTTTGGTCCTTTACAATGCAGCTGATTTCCTCACAGCCTATTTTTTGTAGAGACTAAAATTCCCGATTTTCTGATTTTTCAATTGCATTTCATTTGAACCTATCTCCTTTCCAGAGTGTTTGTAAGCCTTTCTTTTGGGATTCGCAAGATTCCTTTTCTCTTCCCGAAAGGAAATTTCATTTCCTTTCGGGAAGGGAAAAGGAATCTTGCGATTTCAATGGGGACCAATAGAGGAATCTTTGGTGCATGTCGCTGCACTTCATGGCAGGCCATGCCTTTTGATGGCTTTGACTTTGGGAAAGATTTTTTTCTTTTTTTGGTTGTTTTCTGAAGTGTTCATGCCATGTCCCTCATATCTTGCCCCCTAAGTTGTGTCTTCCTCCTTGACTTTTTCCCCTGCTTTTGCAACATTTGTGAGCTTAGTTTTGGCACCTTTTGGTCCTTTGCAATGCACCTGATAAAACCCGGGGCCATTTTCTTAGAGTCACTAAATTTCCCAAATTTTCTTTTTTTCTCCTCCAATTGCAATTCCTTTGATGTTGACTCCTTTCCAGCGTGTTTGTAGGTCCTTCTTTTCTGTTTTGGCCTTCAGTGGGGATCAGTTTTGGCAGGCTTTACTGCATGTGCCTGCCCTTGGTGCCATATGGCCTGCCTGCATTTTGATGGCTTTGACTTTGGGAAAGATTTTTTCTTTTTTTTTTTTTTTTATTATTTTAAGTATTCATGCCATGTCCCTCATATCTTGCCCCCTAAGTTGTGTCTTCCTCCTTGACTTTTTCCCCTGCTTTTGCAACATCTGTGAGCTTAGTTTTGGCATCTTTTGGTCCTTTGCACTGCACCTGATAAAACCCCGGGCCATTTTCTTAGAGTCACTAAATTTCCCATATTTCCTTTTTTCTCCTCCAATTGCAATTCCTTTGATGGTGTCTCCATTCCAGCGTGTTTGTAGGTCCTTCTTTTCTGTTTTGGCCTTCAGTGGGGATCAATTTTGGCAAGCTTTGCTGCATGTGCCTGCCCTTGCTGGCGTATGGCCTGCCTGCATTTTGATGGCTTTGACTTTGGGAAAGATTTTTTTCTTTTTTTTTTATTTTTTTCTTTTAAGTATTCATGCCATGTCCCTCATATCTTGCCCCCTAAGTTCTGTCTTCCTCCTTCACTTTTTCCCCTGCTTTTGCAACATCTGTGAGCTTAGTTTTGGCACCTTTTGGTCCTTTGCACTGCACCTGCTAAAACCCCAGGCCACTTTCTAAGAGTCATTAAATTTCCCAAATTTTCTTTTTTTCTCCTCCATTTGCAAATCCTTTGATGTTGTCTCCATTCCAGCGTGTTTGTAGGTCCTTCTTTTCTGTTTTGGCCTTCAGTGGGGATCAATTTTGGCAAGCTTTGCTGCATGTGCCTGCCCTTGGTGGCGTATGGCCTGCCTGCATTTTGATGGCTTTGACTTTGGGAAAGATTTTTTCTTTTTTTTTTTTTTATTATTTTAAGTATTCATGCCATGTCCCTCATATCTTGCTCCCTAAGTTGTGTCTTCCTCCTTGACTTTTTCCCCTGCTTTTGCAACATCTGTGAGTTTAGTTTTGGCACCTTTTGGTCCTTTGCAATGCAGCTGATTTCCTCACAGCCTATTTTTTGTAGAGACTAAAATTCCCGATTTTCTGCTTTTTTCAATTGCATTTCATTTGAACCTATCTCTTTTCCTGAGTGTTTGTAAGCCTTTCTTTTGGGATTCGCAAGATTCCTTTTCCCTCCCCGAAAGGAAATTTCATTTCCTTTCGGGAAGGGAAAAGGAATCTTGCGATTTCAATGGGGACCAATAGAGGAATCTTTGGTGCATGTCCCTGCACTTGATGGCAGGCCATGCCTTTTGATGGCTTTGATTTTGGGAAAGATTTTTTTCTTTTTTTGGTTGTTTTCTGAAGTGTTCATGCCATGTCCCTCATATCTTGCCCCCTAAGTTGTGTCTTCCTCCTTGACTTTTCCCCCTGCTTTTGCAACATCTGTGAGCTTAGTTTTGGCATCTTTTGGTCCTTTGCACTGCACCTGATATAAACCCAGGCCATTTTCTTAGAGTCACTAAATTTCCAAAATTTTCTTTTTTTCTCCTCCAATTGCAATTCCTTTGATGTTGTCTCCATTCCAGCGTGTTTGTAGGTCCTTCTTTTCTGTTTTGGCCTTCAGTGGGGATCAATTATGGCAAGCTTTGCTGCATGTGCCTGCCCTTGGTGGCGTATGGCCTGCCTGCATTTTGATGGCTTTGACTTTGGTAAAGATTTCTTCTTTTTTTTTTTTTTTTTTATTTTTTTAATTATTCATGCCGTGTCCCTCATATCTTGCCCCCTAAGTTGTGTCTTCCTCCTTGACTTTTTTCCCTGCTTTTGCAACATCTGTGAGATTTGTTTTGGCACCTTTTGGTCCTTTACAATGCAGCTGATTTCCTCACAGCCTATTTTTTGTAGAGACTAAAATTCCCGATTTTCTGATTTTTCAATTGCATTTCATTTGAACCTATCTCCTTTCCAGAGTGTTTGTAAGCCTTTCTTTTGGGATTCGCAAGATTCCTTTTCCCTTCCCGAAAGGAAATGAAATTTCCTTTCGGGAAGGGAAAAGGAATCTTGCGATTTCAATGGGGACCAATAGAGGAATCTTTGGTGCATGTCCCTGCACTTGATGGCAGGCCATGCCTTTTGATGGCTTTGACTTTGGGAAAGATTTTTTTCTTTTTTTGGTTGTTTTCTGAAGTGTTCATGCCATGTCCCTCATATCTTGCCCCCTAAGTTGTGTCTTCCTCCTTGACTTTTTCCCCTGCTTTTGCAACATTTGTGAGCTTAGTTTTGGCACCTTTTGGTCCTTTGCAATGCACCTGATATAAACCCGGGGCCATTTTCTTAGAGTCACTAAATTTCCCAAATTTTCTTTTTTTCTCCTCCAATTGCAATTCCTTTGATGTTGACTCCTTTCCAGCGTGTTTGTAGGTCCTTCTTTTCTGTTTTGGCCTTCAGTGGGGATCAATTTTGGCAGGCTTTGCTGCATGTGCCTGCCCTTGGTGGCGTATGGCCTGCCTGCATTTTGATGGCTTTGACTGTGGGAAAGATTTTTTTCTTTTTTTGGTTGTTTTCTGAAGTGTTCATGCCATGTCCCTCATATCTTGCCCCCTAAGTTGTGTCTTCCTCCTTGACTTTTTCCCCTGCTTTTGCAACATCTGTGAGCTTAGTTTTGGCACCTTTTGGTCCTTTGCAATGCAGCTGATTTCCTCACAGCCTATTTTTTGAAGAGGCTAAAATTCCCGATTTTCTGCTTTTTTCAATTGCATTTCATTTGAACCTATCTCCTTTCCAGAGTGTTTGTAAGCCTTTCTTTTGGGATTCGCAAGATTCCTTTTCCCTTCCCGAAAGGAAATTTCATTTCCTTTTGGGAAGTGAAAAGGAATCTTGCAATTTCAATGGGGACCAATAGAGGAATCTTTGGTGCATGTCCCTGCACTTGATGGCAGGCCATGCCTTTTCATGGCTTTTACTTTGGGAAAGATTTTTTTCTTTTTTTGGTTGTTTTCTGAAGTGTTCATGCCATGTCCCTCATATCTTGCCCCCTAAGTTGTGTCTTCCTCCTTGACTTTTTCCCCTGCTTTTGCAACATCTGTGAGCTTAGTTTTGGCACCTTTTGGTCCTTTGCAATGCAGCTGATTTCCTCACAGCCTATTTTTTGTAGAGACTAAAATTCCCGATTTTCTGCTTTTTTCAATTGCATTTCATTTGAACCTATCTCTTTTCCAGAGTGTTTGTAAGCCTTTCTTTTGGGATTCGCAAGATTCCTTTTCCCTCCCCGAAAGGAAATTTCATTTCCTTTCGGGAAGGGAAAAGGAATCTTGCGATTTCAATGGGGACCAATAGAGGAATCTTTGGTGCATGTCCCTGCACTTGATGGCAGGCCATGCCTTTTGATGGCTTTGACTTTGGGAAAGATTTTTTTCTTTTTTTGGTTGTTTTCTGAAGTGTTCATGCCATGTCCCTCATATCTTGCCCCCTAAGTTGTGTCTTCCTCCTTGACTTTTTCCCCTGCTTTTGCAACATCTGTGAGCTTAGTTTTGGCATCCTTTGGTCCATTTCACTGCACCTGATAGAAACCCAGGCCATTTTCTTAGAATCACTAACTTAACAAATTTTCTTTTTTTATCATAGAAATTGAATTCCTTTGATGTTGTCTCCATTCCAGCGTGTTTGTAAGTCCTTCTTTTCTGTTTTGGCCTTCAGTGGGGATCAATTTTGGCAAGCTTTGCTGCATGTGCCTGCCCTTGGTGCCATATGGCCTGCCTGCATTTTGATGGCTTTAACTTTGGGAAAGATTTTTTCATTTTTTTTTTTTATTATTTTAAGTATTCATGCCATGTCCCTCATATCTTGCCCCCTAAGTTGTGTCTTCCTCCTTGACTTTTTCCCCTGCTTTTGCAACATCTGTGAGCTTAGTTTTGGCATCTTTTGGTCCTTTGCACTGCACCTGATAAAACCCCGGGCCATTTTCTTAGAGTCACTAAATTTCCCATATTTCCTTTTTTCTCCTCCAATTGCAATTCCTTTGATGGTGTCTCCATTCCAGCGTGTTTGTAGGTCCTTCTTTTCTGTTTTGGCCTTCAGTGGGGATCAATTTTGGCAAGCTTTGCTGCATGTGCCTGCCCTTGCTGGCGTATGGCCTGCCTGCATTTTGATGGCTTTGACTTTGGGAAAGATTTTTTTCTTTTTTTTTATTTTTTTCTTTTAAGTATTCATGCCATGTCCCTCATATCTTGCTCCCTAAGTTGTGTCTTCCTCCTTGACTTTTTCCCCTGCTTTTGCAACATCTGTGAGTTTAGTTTTGGCACCTTTTGGTCCTTTGCAATGCAGCTGATTTCCTCACAGCCTATTTTTTGTAGAGACTAAAATTCCCGATTTTCTGCTTTTTTCAATTGCATTTCATTTGAACCTATCTCTTTTCCTGAGTGTTTGTAAGCCTTTCTTTTGGGATTCGCAAGATTCCTTTTCCCTCCCCGAAAGGAAATTTCATTTCCTTTCGGGAAGGGAAAAGGAATCTTGCGATTTCAATGGGGACCAATAGAGGAATCTTTGGTGCATGTCCCTGCACTTGATGGCAGGCCATGCCTTTTGATGGCTTTGATTTTGGGAAAGATTTTTTTCTTTTTTTGGTTGTTTTCTGAAGTGTTCATGCCATGTCCCTCATATCTTGCCCCCTAAGTTGTGTCTTCCTCCTTGACTTTTCCCCCTGCTTTTGCAACATCTGTGAGCTTAGTTTTGGCATCTTTTGGTCCTTTGCACTGCACCTGATATAAACCCAGGCCATTTTCTTAGAGTCACTAAATTTCCAAAATTTTCTTTTTTTCTCCTCCAATTGCAATTCCTTTGATGTTGTCTCCATTCCAGCGTGTTTGTAGGTCCTTCTTTTCTGTTTTGGCCTTCAGTGGGGATCAATTATGGCAAGCTTTGCTGCATGTGCCTGCCCTTGGTGGCGTATGGCCTGCCTGCATTTTGATGGCTTTGACTTTGGTAAAGATTTCTTCTTTTTTTTTTTTTTTTTTATTTTTTTAATTATTCATGCCGTGTCCCTCATATCTTGCCCCCTAAGTTGTGTCTTCCTCCTTGACTTTTTTCCCTGCTTTTGCAACATCTGTGAGATTTGTTTTGGCACCTTTTGGTCCTTTACAATGCAGCTGATTTCCTCACAGCCTATTTTTTGTAGAGACTAAAATTCCCGATTTTCTGATTTTTCAATTGCATTTCATTTGAACCTATCTCCTTTCCAGAGTGTTTGTAAGCCTTTCTTTTGGGATTCGCAAGATTCCTTTTCCCTTCCCGAAAGGAAATGAAATTTCCTTTCGGGAAGGGAAAAGGAATCTTGCGATTTCAATGGGGACCAATAGAGGAATCTTTGGTGCATGTCCCTGCACTTGATGGCAGGCCATGCCTTTTGATGGCTTTGACTTTGGGAAAGATTTTTTTCTTTTTTTGGTTGTTTTCTGAAGTGTTCATGCCATGTCCCTCATATCTTGCCCCCTAAGTTGTGTCTTCCTCCTTGACTTTTTCCCCTGCTTTTGCAACATTTGTGAGCTTAGTTTTGGCACCTTTTGGTCCTTTGCAATGCACCTGATAAAACCCGGGGCCATTTTCTTAGAGTCACTAAATTTCCCAAATTTTCTTTTTTTCTCCTCCAATTGCAATTCCTTTGATGTTGACTCCTTTCCAGCGTGTTTGTAGGTCCTTCTTTTCTGTTTTGGCCTTCAGTGGGGATCAATTTTGGCAGGCTTTGCTGCATGTGCCTGCCCTTGGTGGCGTATGGCCTGCCTGCATTTTGATGGCTTTGACTGTGGGAAAGATTTTTTTCTTTTTTTGGTTGTTTTCTGAAGTGTTCATGCCATGTCCCTCATATCTTGCCCCCTAAGTTGTGTCTTCCTCCTTGACTTTTTCCCCTGCTTTTGCAACATCTGTGAGCTTAGTTTTGGCACCTTTTGGTCCTTTGCAATGCAGCTGATTTCCTCACAGCCTATTTTTTGAAGAGGCTAAAATTCCCGATTTTCTGCTTTTTTCAATTGCATTTCATTTGAACCTATCTCCTTTCCAGAGTGTTTGTAAGCCTTTCTTTTGGGATTCGCAAGATTCCTTTTCCCTTCCCGAAAGGAAATTTCATTTCCTTTTGGGAAGTGAAAAGGAATCTTGCAATTTCAATGGGGACCAATAGAGGAATCTTTGGTGCATGTCCCTGCACTTGATGGCAGGCCATGCCTTTTCATGGCTTTTACTTTGGGAAAGATTTTTTTCTTTTTTTGGTTGTTTTCTGAAGTGTTCATGCCATGTCCCTCATATCTTGCCCCCTAAGTTGTGTCTTCCTCCTTGACTTTTTCCCCTGCTTTTGCAACATCTGTGAGCTTAGTTTTGGCACCTTTTGGTCCTTTGCAATGCAGCTGATTTCCTCACAGCCTATTTTTTGTAGAGACTAAAATTCCCGATTTTCTGCTTGTTTCAATTGCATTTCATTTGAACCTATCTCTTTTCCAGAGTGTTTGTAAGCCTTTCTTTTGGGATTCGCAAGATTCCTTTTCCCTCCCCGAAAGGAAATTTCATTTCCTTTCGGGAAGGGAAAAGGAATCTTGCGATTTCAATGGGGACCAATAGAGGAATCTTTGGTGCATGTCCCTGCACTTGATGGCAGGCCATGCCTTTTGATGGCTTTGACTTTGGGAAAGATTTTTTTCTTTTTTTGGTTGTTTTCTGAAGTGTTCATGCCATGTCCCTCATATCTTGCCCCCTAAGTTGTGTCTTCCTCCTTGACTTTTTCCCCTGCTTTTGCAACATCTGTGAGCTTAGTTTTGGCATCCTTTGGTCCATTTCACTGCACCTGATAGAAACCCAGGCCATTTTCTTAGAATCACTAACTTAACAAATTTTCTTTTTTTATCATAGAAATTGAATTCCTTTGATGTTGTCTCCATTCCAGCGTGTTTGTAAGTCCTTCTTTTCTGTTTTGGCCTTCAGTGGGGATCAATTTTGGCAAGCTTTGCTGCATGTGCCTGCCCTTGGTGCCATATGGCCTGCCTGCATTTTGATGGCTTTAACTTTGGGAAAGATTTTTTCATTTTTTTTTTTTATTATTTTAAGTATTCATGCCATGTCCCTCATATCTTGCCCCCTAAGTTGTGTCTTCCTCCTTGACTTTTTCCCCTGCTTTTGCAACATCTGTGAGCTTAGTTTTGGCATTTTTTGGTCCTTTGCACTGCACCTGATAAAACCCCGGGCCATTTTCTTAGAGTCACTAAATTTCCCATATTTCCTTTTTTCTCCTCCAATTGCAATTCCTTTGATGGTGTCTCCATTCCAGCGTGTTTGTAGGTCCTTCTTTTCTGTTTTGGCCTTCAGTGGGGATCAATTTTGGCAAGCTTTGCTGCATGTGCCTGCCCTTGCTGGCGTATGGCCTGCCTGCATTTTGATGGCTTTGACTTTGGGAAAGATTTTTTTCTTTTTTTTTATTTTTTTCTTTTAAGTATTCATGCCATGTCCCTCATATCTTGCCCCCTAAGTTCTGTCTTCCTCCTTCACTTTTTCCCCTGCTTTTGCAACATCTGTGAGCTTAGTTTTGGCACCTTTTGGTCCTTTGCACTGCACCTGCTAAAACCCCAGGCCACTTTCTAAGAGTCATTAAATTTCCCAAATTTTCTTTTTTTCTCCTCCATTTGCAAATCCTTTGATGTTGTCTCCATTCCAGCGTGTTTGTAGGTCCTTCTTTTCTGTTTTGGCCTTCAGTGGGGATCAATTTTGGCAAGCTTTGCTGCATGTGCCTGCCCTTGGTGGCGTATGGCCTGCCTGCATTTTGATGGCTTTGACTTTGGTAAAGATTTCTTCTTTTTTTTTTTTTTTTTTATTTTTTTAATTATTCATGCCGTGTCCCTCATATCCTGCCCCCTAAGTTCTGTCTTCCTCCTTGACTTTTTTCCCTGCTTTTGCAACATCTGTGAGATTTGTTTTGGCACCTTTTGGTCCTTTACAATGCAGCTGATTTCCTCACAGCCTATTTTTTGTAGAGACTAAAATTCCCGATTTTCTGATTTTTCAATTGCATTTCATTTGAACCTATCTCCTTTCCAGAGTGTTTGTAAGCCTTTCTTTTGGGATTCGCAAGATTCCTTTTCCCTTCCCGAAAGGAAATGAAATTTCCTTTCGGGAAGGGAAAAGGAATCTTGCGATTTCAATGGGGACCAATAGAGGAATCTTTGGTGCATGTCCCTGCACTTGATGGCAGGCCATGCCTTTTGATGGCTTTGACTTTGGGAAAGATTTTTTTCTTTTTTTGGTTGTTTTCTGAAGTGTTCATGCCATGTCCCTCATATCTTGCCCCCTAAGTTGTGTCTTCCTCCTTGACTTTTTCCCCTGCTTTTGCAACATTTGTGAGCTTAGTTTTGGCACCTTTTGGTCCTTTGCAATGCACCTGATAAAACCCGGGGCCATTTTCTTAGAGTCACTAAATTTCCCAAATTTTCTTTTTTTCTCCTCCAATTGCAATTCCTTTGATGTTGACTCCTTTCCAGCGTGTTTGTAGGTCCTTCTTTTCTGTTTTGGCCTTCAGTGGGGATCAATTTTGGCAGGCTTTGCTGCATGTGCCTGCCCTTGGTGGCGTATGGCCTGCCTGCATTTTGATGGCTTTGACTGTGGGAAAGATTTTTTTCTTTTTTTGGTTGTTTTCTGAAGTGTTCATGCCATGTCCCTCATATCTTGCCCCCTAAGTTGTGTCTTCCTCCTTGACTTTTTCCCCTGCTTTTGCAACATCTGTGAGCTTAGTTTTGGCACCTTTTGGTCCTTTGCAATGCAGCTGATTTCCTCACAGCCTATTTTTTGAAGAGGCTAAAATTCCCGATTTTCTGCTTTTTTCAATTGCATTTCATTTGAACCTATCTCCTTTCCAGAGTGTTTGTAAGCCTTTCTTTTGGGATTCGCAAGATTCCTTTTCCCTTCCCGAAAGGAAATTTCATTTCCTTTTGGGAAGTGAAAAGGAATCTTGCAATTTCAATGGGGACCAATAGAGGAATCTTTGGTGCATGTCCCTGCACTTGATGGCAGGCCATGCCTTTTCATGGCTTTTACTTTGGGAAAGATTTTTTTCTTTTTTTGGTTGTTTTCTGAAGTGTTCATGCCATGTCCCTCATATCTTGCCACCTAAGTTGTGTCTTCCTCCTTGACTTTTTCCCCTGCTTTTGCAACATCTGTGAGCTTAGTTTTTGCATCTTTTGGTCCTTCGCACTGCACCTGATATTATCCCGGGCCATTTTCTTACAGTCACTAAATTTCCCAAATTTTCTTTTTTTCTCCTCCAATTACAATTCCTTTGATGGTGTCTCCGCTCCAGCCTGTTTGTAGGCCCTTCTTTTCTGTTTTGGCCTTCAGTGGGGATCAGATTTGGCAAGCTTTGCTGCATGTGCCTGCCCTTGCTGGCGTATGGCCTGCCTGCATTTTGATGGCTTTGACTTTGGTAAAGATTTTTTCTTTTTTTTTTCTTTTTTCTTGTTTTAAATATTCATGCCATGTCCCTCATATCTTGCCCCCTAAGTTGTGTTTTCCTCCTTGACTTTTTCCGCTGCTTTTGAAATATCTGTGAGCTTTGTTTTGGCATCATTTAGTCCTTCGCACTGCACCTGACATAATCCCGGGCCATTTTCTTACAGTCACTAAATTTACCAAATTTACATTTTTACTTTTCCTAATGCAATATTTCCGATGCTGTCTCCATCCACCGCCCCTCACTGCCTGAAGCCCTGCCCCTCACACAGGGAGCCCCAGCCATGACTGCCTAGTGCCCCGCCCCGCACTGACTGGATCCCCATCCCTGAAAGCCTGGAACCCTGCGCCTCACTCATGGGGCCTTGCCCTTCATAATTGGAGCCCCGCCCCTCAAATATGGAGCCTTGCCCCTGACTGCATGGAGCCCTGCCCATCCCTCATGGATCCCCGCCCATCACTGGCTGGAGCCCTGCCCCACAAACATGGAGCCCTTTCCCTCACACATGGAGCCTTGCCCCTCTCTGGCTGGAGCCCTGCCACTAACACAAAGAGCCCCGGCCATCACTGCCCTGAGCCCCGCCCCTCACTGACTGGATCCCCACCCCTGAAAGCCTGGAAGCCCGGCCTTCACTCATGGGGCCTTGCCCTTCATATTTGAAGCCCCGCCCCTCAAATATGGAGCTCTATCCCTCACTGCATGGAGCCCTGCCCACCCCACATGGAGCCCCGCCCATCACTGGCTGGAGCCCTGCCCCACACACATGGAGCCTTTTCCCTCACACATGGAGCCCTGCCCCTCTCTGGCTGCAGCCCTAACCCTAACACATGGAGCCTCGGCAATCACTGCCTAGAGCCCCACCCCTCACTGACTGGATCCCCACCCCTCACAGCCCGGAACCCCGCCCCTCACGCATGGAACCCCTTCCCTCACTCATGGAGCCCTGCCCATCCCACATGGAGCCCCGCCCATCACTGGCTGGAGCCCTGCCCCACACACATGGAGCCGCTTCCGTCACACATAGAGCACCGCCCCTCACTGCCTGAAGCCCTGCCCCTCACACATGGAGCCCCGCGTTTGGAGGTCCTTCTTTTCGGTTTTGGCCTTCAGTGGGGATCAATTTTGGCAAGCTTTGCTGCATGTGTCTGCACTTGCTGGCGTATGGCCTGCCTGCATTTTGATGGCTTTGACTTTGGGAAAGATTTTTTCTTGTTTTTTTTTTTTGTTTAACTGTTCATGCCCTGTCCCCCATATCTTGCCCCGTAAGTTGTGTCTTCCTCCTTGACTATTTCCTCTGATTTTGCAACATCTCTTAGCTTAATTTTTGCATCTTTTGGTCCTTCGCACTGCACCTCATATAATCCCGGTCCATTGTCTTAGAGGCAAGAGATTTCCCAAATTTCCTTTTTTTCTCCTCCAATTGCAATTCCTTTGATGGAGTCTCCGTTCCAGTGTGTTTGTAAGTCCTTCTTTTCTGTTTGGGCCTTCAGTGGGGATGAATTTTGACAAGCTTTGCTGCATGTGCCTGGACTTGCTGGTGTATGGCCTGCCTGCATTTTGATGGCTTTGACTTTGGAAAAAATTTATTTTTTCCGTTGTTTTGTGAAGTGTCCATGCCATGTCCCTCATATCTTGCCCCCTAAGTTGTGTCTTCCTCCTTGACTTTTGGCCCCCCTTCTTTTGCAACATCTGTGAGCCTATTTTTTGCATGTTTTGGTCCTTTGCAATGCAGCTGATTTCCTCACAGCCTATTTTTTGAAGACATTAAAATTACTGATTTTCTGCTTTTTTCAATTGCATTTCATTTGAACTTATCTCCTTTCCAGAGTGTTTGCAAGCCTTTCTTTTGGGATTCACAAGATTCCTTTTCCCTTCCCGAAAGGAAATTTCATTTCCTTTCGGGAAGGGAAAAGGAATCTTGTGACTTCAATGGGGACGAATCGAAGAATCATTGGTGCATTTCCCTGCCCTTGATGGCATGCCATGCCTTTTGGTGGCTTTGACTTGGGGAAAGATTTTTTTCATTTTTTGGTTGATTTCTGAAGTGTCCATGCCATGTCCTCATATCTTGCCACCTAAGTTGTGTCTTCCTCCTTGACTATTTCCCCTGCTTTTGCAACATCTGTGAGCTTAGTTTTTGCATCTTTTGGTCCTTCGCACTGCACCTGATATTATCCCGGGCCATTTTCTTACAGTCACTAAATTTCCCAAATTTTCTTTTTTTCTCCTCCAATTACAATTCCTTTGATGGTGTCTCCGCTCCAGCCTGTTTGTAGGCCCTTCTTTTCTGTTTTGGCCTTCAGTGGGGATCAGATTTGGCAAGCTTTGCTGCATGTGCCTGCACTTGCTGGCGTATGGCCTGCCTGCATTTTGAAGGCTTTGGCTTTGGGAACGATTTTTTCTTGTTTTTCTTTTGCCTTGTTTTAAATATTCATGCCATGTCCGTCATATCTTACCCCCTAAGTTGTGTTTTCGTCCTTGATTTTTTCCGCTGCTTTTGAATTATCTGTGAGCTTTGTTTTGGCATCATTTAGTCCTTCGCACTGCACCTGACATAATCCCGGGCCATTTTCTTACAGTCACTAAATTTACCAAATTTACATTTTTACTTTTCCTAATGCAATATTTCCGATGCTGTCTCCATCCACCACCCCTCACTGTCTGAAGCCCTGCCCCTCACACAGGGAGCCCCAGCCATGACTGCCTAGTGCCCCGCCCCGCACTGACTGGATCCCCACCCCTGAAAGCCTGGAACCCCGCGCCTCACTCATGGGGCCTTGCCCTTCATAATTGGAGCCCCGCCCCTCAAATATGGAGCCTTGCCCCTGACTGCATGGAGCCCTGCCCATCCCTCATGGATCCCCGCCCATCACTGGCTGGAGCCCTGCCCCACACACATGGAGCCTTTTCCCTCACACATGGAGCCCTGCCCCTCTCTGGCTGCAGCCCTAACCCTAACACATGGAGCCTCGGCAATCACTGCCTAGAGCCCCACCCCTCACTGACTGGATCCCCACCCCTCACAGCCCGGAACCCCGCCCCTCACGCATGGAACCCCTTCCCTCACTCATGGAGCCCTGCCCATCCCACATGGAGCCCCGCCCATCACTGGCTGGAGCCCTGCCCCACACACATGGAGCCGCTTCCGTCACACATAGAGCACCGCCCCTCACTGCCTGAAGCCCTGCCCCTCACACATGGAGCCCCGCGTTTGGAGGTCCTTCTTTTCGGTTTTGGCCTTCAGTGGGGATCAATTTTGGCAAGCTTTGCTGCATGTGTCTGCACTTGCTGGCGTATGGTCTGCCTGCATTTTGATGGCTTTGACTTTGGGAAAGATTTTTTCTTGTTTTTTTTTTTTTGTTTAACTGTTCATGCCACGTCCCTCATATCTTGCCCCGTAAGTTGTGTCTTCCTCCTTGACTATTTCCCCTGATTTTGCAACATCTCTTAGCTTAATTTTTGCATCTTTTGGTCCTTCGCACTGCACCTCATATAATCCCGGGCCATTTTCTTAGAGTAACTAGATTTCCCAAATTTCCTTTTTTTCTCCTCCAATTGCAATTCCTTTGATGGAGTCTCCGTTCCAGTGTGTTTGTAGGTCCTTCTTTTCTGTTTTGGGCCTTCAGTGGGGATGAATTTTGGCAAGCTTTGCTGCATGTGCCTGGACTTGCTGGTGTATGGCCTGCCTGCATTTTGAAGGCTGTGACTTTGGAAAAATTTTTTTTTTCGTTTTTTTGTGAAGTGTCCATGCCATGTCCCTCATATCATGCCCCCTAAGTTGTGTCTTCCTCCTTGACTTTTTCCCCTGCTTTTGCAACATCTGCTAGCCTATTTTTTGCATGTTTTGGTCCTTTGCAATGCAGCTGATTTCCTCACAGCCTATTTTTTGAAGACATTAAAATTACTGATTTTCTGCTTTTTTCAATTGCATTTCATTTGAACTTATCTCCTTTCCAGAGTGTTTGCAAGCCTTTCTTTTGGGATTCACAAGATTCCTTTTCCCTTCCCGAAAGGAAATTTCATTTCCTTTCGGGAAGGGAAAGGGAATCTTGTGATTTCAATGGGGACGAATTGAAGAATCATTGGTGCATTTCCCTGCCCTTGATGGCATGCCATGCCTTTTGGTGGCTTTGACTTGGGGAAAGATTTTTTTCATTTCCTGGTTCATTTCTGAAGTGTCCATGCCATGTCCTCATATCTTGCCACCTAAGTTGTGTCTTCCTCCTTGACTTTTTCCCCTGCTTTTGCAACATCTGTGAGCTTCGTTTTTGCATCTTTTGGTCCTTCGCACTGCACCTGATATTATCCCGGGCCATTGTCTTAGAGTCACTAGATTTCCCAAATTTTCTTTTTTTCTCCTCCAATTACAAATCCTTTGATGTTGTCTCCGCTCCAGCCTGTTTGTAGGCCCTTATTTTCTGTTTTGGCCTTCAGTGGGGATCAGATTTGGCAAGCTTTGCTGCATGTGCCTGCACTTGCTGGCGTATGGCCTGCCTGCATTTTGAAGGCTTTGACTTTGGGAACGATTATTTCTTGTTTTTCTTTTTTCTTGTTTTAAATATTCATGCCATGTCCCTCATATCTTGCCCCCTACGTTGTGTTTTCCTCCTTGACTTTTTCCGCTGCTTTTTAAATATCTGTGAGCTTTGTTTTGGCATCATTTAGTCCTTTGCACTGCACCTGACATAATCCCGGGCCATTTTCTTACAGTCACCAAATTTACCAAATTTACATTTTTACTTTTCCTAATGCAATATTTCCGATGCTGTCTCCATCCACCGCCCCTCACTGCCTGAAGCCCTGCCCCTCACACAGGGAGCCCCAGCCATGACTGCCTAGTGCCCCGCCCCGCACTGACTGGATCCCCACCCCTGAAAGCCTGAAACCCTGCGCCTCACTCATGGGGCCTTGCCCTTCATAATTGGAGCCCCGCCCCTCAAATATGGAGCCTTGCCCCTGACTGCATGGAGCCCTGCCCATCCCTCATGGATCCCCGCCCATCACTGGCTGGAGCCCTGCCCCACAAACATGGAGCCCTTTCCCTCACACATGGAGCCTTGCCCCTCTCTGGCTGGAGCCCTGCCACTAACACAAAGAGCCCCGGCCATCACTGCCCTGAGCCCCGCCCCTCACTGACTGGATCCCCACCCCTGAAAGCCTGGAACCCCGGCCTTCACTCATGGGGCCTTGCCCTTCATATTTGAAGCCCCGCCCCTCAAATATGGAGCCCTATCCCTCACTGCATGGAGCCCTGCCCACCCCACATGGAGCCCCGCCCATCACTGGCTGGAGCCCTGCCCCACACACATGGAGCCTTTTCCCTCACACATGGAGCCCTGCCCCTCTCTGGCTCCAGCCCTAACCCTAACACATGGAGCCTCGGCAATCACTGCCTACAGCCCCACCCCTCACTGACTGGATCCCCACCCCTCACAGCCCGGAACCCCGCCCCTCACGCATGGAACCCCTTCCCTCACTCATGGAGCCCTGCCCATCCCACATGGAGCCCCGCCCATCACTGGCTGGAGCCCTGCCCCACACACATGGAGCCGCTTCCGTCACACATAGAGCACCGCCCCTCACTGCCTGAAGCCCTGCCCCTCACACATGGAGCCCCGCGTTTGTAGGTCCTTCTTTTCGGTTTTGGCCTTCAGTGGGGATCAATTTTGGCAAGCTTTGCTGCATGTGCCTGCCCTTGGTGGTGTATGGCCTGCTTGCATTTTGATGGCTTTGACTTTGGAAAAATTATTTTTTTTCGTTGTTTTGTGAAGTGTCCATGCCATGTCCCTCATATCTTGCCCCCTAAGTTGTGTCTTCCTCCTTGACTTTTTCCCCTGCTTTTGCAACATCTGTGAGCCTATTTTTTGCATGTTTTGGTCATTTGCAATGCAGCTGATTTCCTCACAGCCTATTTTTTGAAGACATTAAAATTACTGATTTTCTGCTTTTTTCAATTGCATTTCATTTGAACCAATCTCCTTTCCAGAGTGTTTGCAAGCCTTTCTTTTGGGATTCACAAGATTCCTTTTCCCTTCCGGAAAGGAAATTTCATTTCCTTTCGGGAAGGAAAAAGAAATCTTGTGATTTCAATGGGGACGAATTGAAGAATCATTGGTGCATTTCCCTGCCCTTGATGGCATGCCATGCCTTTTGGTGGCTTTGACTTGGGGAAAGATTTTTTTCATTTCCTGGTTCATTTCTGAAGTGTCCATGCCATGTCCTCATATCTTGCCACCTAAGTTGTGTCTTCCTCCTTGACTTTTTCCCCTGCTTTTGCAACATCTGTGAGCTTAATTTTTGCGTCTTTTGGTCCTTCGCACTGCACCTGATATTATCCCGGGCCATTTTCTTACAGTCACTAAATTTCCCAAATTTTCTTTTTTTCTCCTCCAATTACAATTCCTTTGATGGTGTCTCCGCTCCAGCCTGTTTGTAGGCCCTTATTTTCTGTTTTGGCCTTCAGTGGGGATCAGATTTGGCAAGCTTTGCTGCATGTGCCTGCACTTGCTGGCGTATGGCCTGCCTGCATTTTGAAGGCTTTGACTTTGGGAACGATTATTTCTTGTTTTTCTTTTTCCTTGTTTTAAATATTCATGCCATGTCCCTCATATCTTGCCCCCTAAGTTGTGTTTTCCTCCTTGACTTTTTCCGCTGCTTTTGAAATATCTGTGAGCTTTGTTTTGGCATCATTTAGTCCTTCGCACTGCACCTGACATAATCCCGGGCCATTTTCTTACAGTCACTAAATTTACCAAATTTACATTTTTACTTTTCCTAATGCAATATTTCCGATGCTGTCTCCATCCACCGCCCCTCACTGCCTGAAGCCCTGCCCCTCACACAGGGAGCCCCAGCCATGACTGCCTAGTGCCCCGCCCCGCACTGACTGGATCCCCACCCCTGAAAGCCTGGAACCCCGCGCTTCACTCATGGGGCCTTGCCCTTCATAATTGGAGCCCCGCCCCTCAAATATGGAGCCTTGCCCCTGACTGCATGGAGCCCTGCCCATCCCTCATGGATCCCCGCCCATCACTGGCTGGAGCCCTGCCCCACAAACATGGAGCCCTTTCCCTCACACATGGAGCCTTGCCCCTCTCTGGCTGGAGCCCTGCCACTAACACAAAGAGCCCCGGCCATCACTGCCCTGAGCCCCGCCCATCACTGACTGGATCCCCACCCCTGAAAGCCTGGAACCCCGGCCTTCACTCATGGGGCCTTGCCCTTCATATTTGAAGCCCCGCCCCTCAAATATGGAGCCCTATCCCTCACTGCATGGAGCCCTGCCCACCCCACATGCAGCCCTGCCCATGACTGGCTGGAGCCCTGCCCCACACACATGGAGCCTTTTCCCTCACACATGGAGCCCTGCCCCTCTCTGGCTGCAGCCCTAACCCTAACACATGGAGCCTCGGCAATCACTGCCTAGAGCCCCACCCCTCACTGACTGGATCCCCACCCCTCACAGCCCGGAACCCCGCCCCTCACGCATGGAACCCTTTCCCTCACTCATGGAGCCCGGCCCATCCCACATGGAGCCCCGCCCATCACTGGCTGGAGCCCTGCCCCACACACATGGAGCCGCTTCCGTCACACATAGAGCACCGCCCCTCACTGCCTGAAGCCCTGCCCCTCACACATGGAGCCCCGCGTTTGTAGGTCCTTCTTTTCGGTTTTGGCCTTCAGTGGGGATCAATTTTGGCAAGCTTTGCTGCATGTGTCTGTACTTGCTGGCGTATGGCCTGCCTGCATTTTGATAGCTTTGACTTTGGGAAAGATTTTTTCTTGTTTTTTTTTTTTTGTTTAACTGTTCATGCCATGTCCCTCATATCTTGCCCCGTAAGTTGTGTCTTCCTCCTTGACTATTTCCCCTGATTTTGCAACATCTCTTAGCTTAATTTTTGCATCTTTTGGTCCTTCGCACTGCACCTCATATAATCCCGGGCCATTTTCTTAGAGTAACTAGATTTCCCAAATTTCCTTTTTTTCTCCTCCAATTGCAATTCCTTTGATGGAGTCTCCGTTCCAGTGTGTTTGTAGGTCCTTCTTTTCTGTTTGGGCCTTCAGAGGGGATGAATTTTGGCAAGCTTTGCTGCATGTGCCTGGACTTGCTGGTGTATGGCCTGCCTGCATTTTGATGGCTTTGACTTTGGAAAAATTTTTTTTTTTTCGTTGTTTTGTGAAGTGTCCATGCCATGTCCCTCATATCTTGCCCCCTAAGTTGTGTCTTCCTCCTTGACATTTTCCCCTGCTTTTGCAACATCTGTGAGCCTATTTTTTGCATGTTTTGGTCCTTTGCAATGCAGCTGATTTCCTCACAGCCTATTTTTTGAAGACATTAAAATTACTGATTTTCTGCTTTTTTCAATTGCATTTCATTTGAACTTATCCCCTTTCCAGAGTGTTTGCAAGCCTTTCTTTTGGGATTCACAAGATTCCTTTTCCCTTCCCGAAAGGAAATTTCATTTCCTTTCGGGAAGGAAAAAGAAATCTTGTGATTTCAATGGGGACGAATCGAAGAATCATTGGTGCATTTCCCTGCCCTTGATGGCATGCCATGCCTTTTGGTGGCTTTTACTTGGGGAAAGATTTTTTTCATTTTTTGGTTGATATCTGAAGTGTCCATGCCATGTCCTCATATCTTGCCACCTAAGTTGTGTCTTCCTCCTTGACTTTTTCCCCTGCTTTTGCAACATCTGTGAGCTTAGATTTTGCATCTTTTGGTCCTTCGCACTGCACCTGATATTATCCCGGGCCATTTTCTTACAGTCACTAAATTTCCCAAATTTTCTTTTTTTCTCCTCCAATTACAATTCCTTTGATGGTGTCTCCGCTCCAGCCTGTTTGTAGGCCCTTCTTTTCTGTTTTGGCCTTCAGTGGGGATCAGATTTGGCAAGCTTTGCTGCATGTGCCTGCACTTGCTGGCGTATGGCCTGCCTGCATTTTGAAGGCTTTGACTTTGGGAACGATTTTTTCTTGTTTTTCTTTTTCCTTGTTTTAAATATTCATGCCATGTCCCTCATATCTTGCCCCCTAAGTTGTGTTTTCCTCCTTGACTTTTTCCGCTGCTTTTGAAATATCTGTGAGCTTTGTTTTGGCATCATTTAGTCCTTCGCACTGCACCTGACATAATCCCGGGCCATTTTCTTACAGTCACTAAATTTACCAAATTTACATTTTTACTTTTCCTAATGCAATATTTCCGATGCTGTCTCCATCCACCGCCCCTCACTGCCTGAAGCCCTGCCCCTCACACAGGGAGCCCCAGCCATGACTGCCTAGTGCCCCGCCCCGCACTGACTGGATCCCCACCCCTGAAAGCCTGGAACCCCGCGCCTCACTCATGGGGCCTTGCCCTTCATAATTGGAGCCCCGCCCCTCAAAGATGGAGCCTTGCCCCTGACTGCATGGAGCCCTGCCCATCCCTCATGGATCCCCGCCCATCACTGGCTGGAGCCCTGCCCCACAAACATGGAGCCCTTTCCCTCACACATGGAGCCTTGCCCCTCTCTGGCTGGAGCCCTGCCACTAACACAAAGAGGCCCGGCCATCACTGCCCTGAGCCCCGCTCCTCACTGGCTGGATCCCCACCCCTGAAAGCCTGGAACCCCGGCCTTCACTCATGGGGCCTTGCCCTTCATATTTGAAGCCCCGCCCCTCAAATATGGAGCCCTATCCCTCACTGCATGGAGCCCTGCCCATCCCACATGGAGCCCCGCCCATCACTGGCTGGAGCCCCGCCCCACACACATGGAGCCTTTTCCCTCACACATGGAGCCCTGCCCCTCTCTGGCTGCAGCCCTAACCCTAACACATGGAGCCTCGGCAATCACTGCCTAGAGCCCCACCCCTCACTGACTGGATCCCCACCCCTCACAGCCCGGAACCCCGCCCCTCACCCATGGAACCCCTTCCCTCACTCATGGAGCCCTGCCCATCCCACATGGAGCCCCGCCCATCACTGGCTGGAGCCCTGCCCCACACACATGGAGCCGCTTCCGTCACACATAGAGCACCGCCCCTCACTGCCTGAAGCCCTGCCCCTCACACATGGAGCCCCGCGTTTGTAGGTCCTTCTTTTCGGTTTTGGCCTTCAGTGGGGATCAATTTTGGCAAGCTTTGCTGCATGTGTCTGCACTTGCTGGCGTATGGCCTGCCTGCATTTTGATAGCTTTGACTTTGGGAAAGATTTTTTCTTGTTTTTTTTTTTTTTTGTTTAACTGTTCATGCCATGTCCCTCATATCTTGCCCCGTAAGTTGTGTCTTCCTCCTTGACTATTTCCCCTGATTTTGCAACATCTCTTAGCTTAATTTTTGCATCTTTTGGTCCTTCGCACTGCACCTCATATAATCCCGGGCCATTTTCTTAGAGTAACTAGATTTCCCAAATTTCCTTTTTTTCTCCTCCAATTGCAATTCCTTTGATGGAGTCTCCGTTCCAGTGTGTTTGTAGGTCCTTCTTTTCTGTTTGGGCCTTCAGAGGGGATGAATTTTGGCAAGCTTTGCTGCATGTGCCTGGACTTGCTGGTGTATGGCCTGCCTGCATTTTGATGGCTTTGACTTTGGAAAAATTTTTTTTTTTTCGTTGTTTTGTGAAGTGTCCATGCCATGTCCCTCATATCTTGCCCCCTAAGTTGTGTCTTCCTCCTTGACTTTTTCCCCTGCTTTTGCAACATCTGTGAGCCTATTTTTTGCATGTTTTGGTCCTTTGCAATGCAGCTGATTTCCTCACAGCCTATTTTTTGAAGACATTAAAATTACTGATTTTCTGCTTTTTTCAATTGCATTTCATTTGAACTTGTCTCCTTTCCAGAGTGTTTGCAAGCCTTTCTTTTGGGATTCACAAGATTCCTTTTCCCTTCCCGAAAGGAAATTTCATTTCCTTTCGGGAAGGGAAAAGAAATCTTGTGATTTCAATGGGGACGAATCGAAGAATCATTGGTGCATGTCCCTGCCCTTGATGGCATGCCATGCCTTTTGGTGGCTTTGACTTGGGGAAAGATTTTTTTCATTTTTTGGTTGATTTCTGAAGTGTCCATGCCATGTCCTCATATCTTGCCACCTAAGTTGTGTCTTCCTCCTTCACTTTTTCCCCTGCTTTTGCAACATCTGTGAGCTTAGTTTTTGCATCTTTTGGTCCTTCGCACTGCACCTGATATTATCCCGGGCCATTTTCTTACAGTCACTAAATTTCCCAAATTTTCTTTTTTTCTCCTCCAATTACAATTCCTTTGATGGTGTCTCCGCTCCAGCCTGTTTGTAGGCCCTTCTTTTCTGTTTTGGCCTTCAGTGGGGATCAGATTTGGCAAGCTTTGCTGCATGTGCCTGCACTTGCTGGCGTATGGCCTGCCTGCATTTTGAAGGCTTTGACTTTGGGAACGATTTTTTCTTGTTTTTCTTTTTTCTTGTTTTAAATATTCATGCCATGTCCCTCATATCTTGCCCCCTAAGTTGTGTTTTCCTCCTTGACTTTTTCCGCTGCTTTTGAAATATCTGTGAGCTTTGTTTTGGCATCATTTAGTCCTTCGCACTGCACCTGACATAATCCCGGGCCATTTTCTTACAGTCACCAAATTTACCAAATTTACATTTTTACTTTTCCTAATGCAATATTTCTGATGCTGTCTCCATCCACCGCCCCTCACTGCCTGAAGCCCTGCCCCTCACACAGGGAGCCCCAGCCATGACTGCCTAGTGCCCCGCCCCGCACTGACTGGATCCCCACCCCTGAAAGCCTGGAACCCCGCGCCTCACTCATGGGGCCTTGCCCTTCATAATTGGAGCCCCGCCCCTCAAAGATGGAGCCTTGCCCCTGACTGCATGGAGCCCTGCCCATCCCTCATGGATCCCCGCCCATCACTGGCTGGAGCCCTGCCCCACAAACATGGAGCCCTTTCCCTCACACATGGAGCCTTGCCCCTCTCTGGCTGGAGCCCTGCCACTAACACAAAGAGCCCCGGCCATCACTGCCATGAGCCCCGCCCCTCACTGACTGGATCCCTACCCCTGAAAGCCTGGAACCCCGGCCTTCACTCATGGGGCCTTGCCCTTCATATTTGAAGCCCCGCCCCTCAAATATGGAGCCCTATCCCTCACTGCATGGAGCCCTGCCCATCCCACATGGAGCCCCGCCCATCACTGGCTGGAGCCCTGCCCCACACACATGGAGCCTTTTCCCTCACACATGGAGCCCTGCCCCTCTCTGGCTGCAGCCCTAACCCTAACACATGGAGCCTCGGCAATCACTGCCTAGAGCCCCACCCCTCACTGACTGGATCCCCACCCCTCACAGCCCGGAACCCCGCCCCTCACCCATGGAACCCCTTCCCTCACTCATGGAGCCCTGCCCATCCCACATGGAGCCCCGCCCATCACTGGCTGGAGCCCTGCCCCACACACATGGAGCTGCTTCCGTCACACATAGAGCACCGCCCCTCACTGCCTGAAGCCCTGCGCCTCACACATGGAGCCCCGCCTTTGTAGGTCCTTCTTTTCGGTTTTGGCCTTCAGTGGGGATCAATTTTGGCAAGCTTTGCTGCATGTGCCTGGACTTGCTGGTGTATGGCCTGCCTGCATTTTGATGGCTTTGACTTTGGAAAAATTATTTTTTTTCGTTGTTTTGTGAAGTGTCCATGCCATGTCCCTCATATCTTGCCCCCTAAGTTGTGTCTTCCTCCTTGACTTTTTCCCCTGCTTTTGCAACATCTGTGAGCCTATTTTTTGCATGTTTTGGTCATTTGCAATGCAGCTGATTTCCTCACAGCCTATTTTTTGAAGACATTAAAATTACTGATTTTCTGCTTTTTTCAATTGCATTTCATTTGAACCAATCTCCTTTCCAGAGTGTTTGCAAGCCTTTCTTTTGGGATTCACAAGATTCCTTTTCCCTTCCGGAAAGGAAATTTCATTTCCTTTCGGGAAGGAAAAAGAAATCTTGTGATTTCAATGGGGACGAATTGAAGAATCATTGGTGCATTTCCCTGCCCTTGATGGCATGCCATGCCTTTTGGTGGCTTTGACTTGGGGAAAGATTTTTTTCATTTCCTGGTTCATTTCTGAAGTGTCCATGCCATGTCCTCATATCTTGCCACCTAAGTTGTGTCTTCCTCCTTGACTTTTTCCCCTGCTTTTGCAACATCTGTGAGCTTAATTTTTGCGTCTTTTGGTCCTTCGCACTGCACCTGATATTATCCCGGGCCATTTTCTTACAGTCACTAAATTTCCCAAATTTTCTTTTTTTCTCCTCCAATTACAATTCCTTTGATGGTGTCTCCGCTCCAGCCTGTTTGTAGGCCCTTCTTTTCTGTTTTGGCCTTCAGTGGGGATCAGATTTGGCAAGCTTTGCTGCATGTGCCTGCACTTGCTGGCGTATGGCCTGCCTGCATTTTGAAGGCTTTGACTTTGGGAACGATTTTTTCTTGTTTTTCTTTTTTCTTGTTTTAAATATTCATGCCATGTCCCTCATATCTTGCCCCCTAAGTTGTGTTTTCCTCCTTGACTTTTTCCGCTGCTTTTGAAATATCTGTGAGCTTTGTTTTGGCATCATTTAGTCCTTCGCACTGCACCTGACATAATCCCGGGCCATTTTCTTACAGTCACTAAATTTACCAAATTTACATTTTTACTTTTCCTAATGCAATATTTCCGATGCGTTCTCCATCCACCGCCCCTCACTGCCTGAAGCCCTGCCCCTCACACAGGGAGCCCCAGCCATGACTGCCTAGTGCCCCGCCCCGCACTGACTGGATCCCCACCCCTGAAAGCCTGGAACCCCGCGCCTCACTCATGGGGCCTTGCCCTTCATAATTGGAGCCCCGCCCCTCAAATATGGAGCCTTGCCCCTGACTGCATGGAGCCCTGCCCATCCCTCATGGATCCCCGCCCATCACTGGCTGGAGCCCTGCCCCACAAACATGGAGCCCTTTCCCTCACACATGGAGCCTTGCCCCTCTCTGGCTGGAGCCCTGCCAGTAACACAAAGAGCCCCGGCCATCACTGCCCTGAGCCCCGCCCCTCACTGACTGGATCCCCACCCCTGAAAGCCTGGAAGCCCGGCCTTCACTCATGGGGCCTTGCCCTTCATATTTGAAGCCCCGCCCCTCAAATATGGAGCCCTATCCCTCACTGCATGGAGCCCTGCCCATCCCACATGGAGCCCCGCCCATCACTGGCTGGAGCCCCGCCCCACACACATGGAGCCTTTTCCCTCACACATGGAGCCCTGCCCCTCTCTGGCTGCAGCCCTAACCCTAACACATGGAGCCTCGGCAATCACTGCCTACAGCCCCACCCCTCACTGACTGGATCCCCACCCCTCACAGCCCGGAACCCCGCCCCTCACGCATGGAACCCCTTCCCTCACTCATGGAGCCCTGCCCATCCCACATGGAGCCCCGCCCATCACTGGCTGGAGCCCTGCCCCACACACATGGAGCCGCTTCCGTCACACATAGAGCACCGCCCCTCACTGCCTGAAGCCCTGCCCCTCACACATGGAGCCCCGCGTTTGTAGGTCCTTCTTTTCGGTTTTGGCCTTCAGTGGGGATCAATTTTGGCAAGCTTTGCTGCATGTGTCTGCACTTGCTGGCGTATGGCCTGCCTGCATTTTGATGGCTTTGACTTTGGGAAAGATTTTTTCTTGTTTTTTTTTTTTTTGTTTAACTGTTCATGCCATGTCCCTCATATCTTGCCCCGTAAGTTGTGTCTTCCTCCTTGACTATTTCCCCTGATTTTGCAACATCTCTTAGCTTAATTTTTGCATCTTTTGGTCCTTCGCACTGCACCTCATATAATCCCGGGCCATTTTCTTAGAGTAACTAGATTTCCCAAATTTCCTTTTTTTCTCCTCCAATTGCAATTCCTTTGATGGAGTCTCCGTTCCAGTGTGTTTGTAGGTCCTTCTTTTCTGTTTGGGCCTTCAGTGGGGATCAATTTTGGCAAGCTTTGCAGCATGTGCCTGCACTTGCTGGTGTATGGCCTGCCTGCATTTTGATGGCTTTGAGTTTGGAAAAAATTTTTTTTTCGTTATTTTGTGAAGTGTCCATGCCATGTCCCTCATATCTTGCCCCCTAAGTTGTGTCTTCCTCCTTGACTTTTTCCCCTGCTTTTGCAACATCTGTGAGCCTATTTTTTGCATGTTTTGGTCCTTTGCAATGCAGCTGATTTCCTCACAGCCTATTTTTTGAAGACATTAAAATTACTGATTTTCTGCTTTTTTCAATTGCATTTCATTTGAACTTATCTCCTTTCCAGAGTGTTTGCAAGCCTTTCTTTTGGGATTCACAAGATTCCTTTTCCCTTCCCGAAAGGAAATTTCATTTCCTTTCGGGAAGGGAAAAGAAATCTTGTGATTTCAATGGGGACGAATCGAAGAATCATTGGTGCATGTCCCTGCCCTTGATGGCATGCCATGCCTTTTGGTGGCTTTGACTTGGGGAAAGATTTTTTTCATTTTTTGGTTGATTTCTGAAGTGTCCATGCCATGTCCTCATATCTTGCCACCTAAGTTGTGTCTTCCTCCTTCACTTTTTCCCCTGCTTTTGCAACATCTGTGAGCTTAGTTTTTGCATCTTTTGGTCCTTCGCACTGCACCTGATATTATCCCGGGCCATTTTCTTACAGTCACTAAATTTCCCAAATTTTCTTTTTTTCTCCTCCAATTACAATTCCTTTGATGGTGTCTCCGCTCCAGCCTGTTTGTAGGCCCTTCTTTTCTGTTTTGGCCTTCAGTGGGGATCAGATTTGGCAAGCTTTGCTGCATGTGCCTGCACTTGCTGGCGTATGGCCTGCCTGCATTTTGAAGGCTTTGACTTTGGGAACGATTTTTTCTTGTTTTTCTTTTTTCTTGTTTTAAATATTCATGCCATGTCCCTCATATCTTGCCCCCTAAGTTGTGTTTTCCTCCTTGACTTTTTCCGCTGCTTTTGAAATATCTGTGAGCTTTGTTTTGGCATCATTTAGTCCTTCGCACTGCACCTGACATAATCCCGGGCCATTTTCTTACAGTCACCAAATTTACCAAATTTACATTTTTACTTTTCCTAATGCAATATTTCTGATGCTGTCTCCATCCACCACCCCTCACTGCCTGAAGCCCTGCCCCTCACACAGGGAGCCCCAGCCATGACTGCCTAGTGCCCCGCCCCGCACTGACTGGATCCCCACCCCTGAAAGCCTGGAACCCCGCGCCTCACTCATGGGGCCTTGCCCTTCATAATTGGAGCCCCGCCCCTCAAAGATGGAGCCTTGCCCCTGACTGCATGGAGCCCTGCCCATCCCTCATGGATCCCCGCCCATCACTGGCTGGAGCCCTGCCCCACAAACATGGAGCCCTTTCCCTCACACATGGAGCCTTGCCCCTCTCTGGCTGGAGCCCTGCCACTAACACAAAGAGCCCCGGCCATCACTGCCCTGAGCCCCGCCCCTCACTGACTGGATCCCCACCCCTGAAAGCCTGGAACCCCGGCCTTCACTCATGGGGCCTTGCCCTTCATATTTGAAGCCCCGCCCCTCAAATATGGAGCCCTATCCCTCACTGCATGGAGCCCTGCCCATCCCACATGGAGCCCTGCCCATGACTGGCTGGAGCCCTGCCCCACACACATGGAGCCTTTTCCCTCACACATGGAGCCCTGCCCCTCTCTGGCTGCAGCCCTAACCCTAACACATGGAGCCTCGGCAATCACTGCCTACAGCCCCACCCCTCACTGACTGGATCCCCACCCCTCACAGCCCGGAACCCCGCCCCTCACGCATGGAACCCTTTCCCTCACTCATGGAGCCCGGCCCATCCCACATGGAGCCCCGCCCATCACTGGCTGGAGCCCTGCCCCACACACATGGAGCCGCTTCCGTCACACATAGAGCACCGCCCCTCACTGCCTGAAGCCCTGCGCCTCACACATGGAGCCCCGCCTTTGTAGGTCCTTCTTTTCGATTTTGGCCTTCAGTGGGGATCAATTTTGGCAAGCTTTGCTGCATGTGCCTGCCCTTGGTGGTGTATGGCCTGCCTGCATTTTGATGGCTTTGACTTTGGAAAAATTATTTTTTTTCGTTGTTTTGTGAAGTGTCCATGCCATGTCCCTCATATCTTGCCCCCTAAGTTGTGTCTTCCTCCTTGACTTTTTCCCCTGATTTTGCAACATCTGTGAGCCTATTTTTTGCATGTTTTGGTCATTTGCAATGCAGCTGATTTCCTCACAGCCTATTTTTTGAAGACATTAAAATTACTGATTTTCTGCTTTTTTCAATTGCATTTCATTTGAACCAATCTCCTTTCCAGAGTGTTTGCAAGCCTTTCTTTTGGGATTCACAAGATTCCTTTTCCCTTCCGGAAAGGAAATTTCATTTCCTTTCGGGAAGGAAAAAGAAATCTTGTGATTTCAATGGGGACGAATTGAAGAATCATTGGTGCATTTCCCTGCCCTTGATGGCATGCCATGCCTTTTGGTGGCTTTGACTTGGGGAAAGATTTTTTTCATTTTTTGGTTGATTTCTGAAGTGTCCATGCCATGTCCTCATATCTTGCCACCTAAGTTGTGTCTTCCTCCTTGACTTTTTCCCCTGCTTTTGCAACATCTGTGAGCTTAATTTTTGCGTCTTTTGGTCCTTCGCACTGCACCTGATATTATCCCGGGCCATTTTCTTACAGTCACTAAATTTCCCAAATTTTCTTTTTTTCTCCTCCAATTACAATTCCTTTGATGGTGTCTCCGCTCCAGCCTGTTTGTAGGCCCTTATTTTCTGTTTTGGCCTTCAGTGGGGATCAGATTTGGCAAGCTTTGCTGCATGTGCCTGCACTTGCTGGCGTATGGCCTGCCTGCATTTTGAAGGCTTTGACTTTGGGAACGATTATTTCTTGTTTTTCTTTTTCCTTGTTTTAAATATTCATGCCATGTCCCTCATATCTTGCCCCCTAAGTTGTGTTTTCCTCCTTGACTTTTTCCGCTGCTTTTGAAATATCTGTGAGCTTTGTTTTGGCATCATTTAGTCCTTCGCACTGCACCTGACATAATCCCGGGCCATTTTCTTACAGTCACTAAATTTACCAAATTTACATTTTTACTTTTCCTAATGCAATATTTCCGATGCTGTCTCCATCCACCGCCCCTCACTGCCTGAAGCCCTGCCCCTCACACAGGGAGCCCCAGCCATGACTGCCTAGTGCCCCGCCCCGCACTGACTGGATCCCCACCCCTGAAAGCCTGGAACCCCGCGCTTCACTCATGGGGCCTTGCCCTTCATAATTGGAGCCCCGCCCCTCAAAGATGGAGCCTTGCCCCTGACTGCATGGAGCCCTGCCCATCCCTCATGGATCCCCGCCCATCACTGGCTGGAGCCCTGCCCCACAAACATGGAGCCCTTTCCCTCACACATGGAGCCTTGCCCCTCTCTGGCTGGAGCCCTGCCACTAACACAAAGAGCCCCGGCCATCACTGCCCTGAGCCCCGCCCATCACTGACTGGATCCCCACCCCTGAAAGCCTGGAACCCCGGCCTTCACTCATGGGGCCTTGCCCTTCATATTTGAAGCCCCGCCCCTCAAATATGGAGCCCTATCCCTCACTGCATGGAGCCCTGCCCACCCCACATGGAGCCCTGCACATGACTGGCTGGAGCCCTGCCCCACACACATGGAGCCTTTTCCCTCACACATGGAGCCCTGCCCCTCTCTGGCTGAAGCCCTAACCCTAACACATGGAGCCTCGGCAATCACTGCCTACAGCCCCACCCCTCACTGACTGGATCCCCACCCCTCACAGCCCGGAACCCCGCCCCTCACGCATGGAACCCCTTCCCTCACTCATGGAGCCCTGCCCATCCCACATGGAGCCCCGCCCATCACTGGCTGGAGCCCTGCCCCACACACATGGAGCCGCTTCCGTCACACATAGAGCACCGCCCCTCACTGCCTGAAGCCCTGCCCCTCACACATGGAGCCCCGCGTTTGTAGGTCCTTCTTTTCGGTTTTGGCCTTCAGTGGGGATCAATTTTGGCAAGCTTTGCTGCATGTGTCTGCACTTGCTGGCGTATGGCCTGCCTGCATTTTGATGGCTTTGACTTTGGGAAAGATTTTTTCTTGTTTTTTTTTTTTTTGTTTAACTGTTCATGCCATGTCCCTCATATCTTGCCCCGTAAGTTGTGTCTTCCTCCTTGACTATTTCCCCTGATTTTGCAACATCTCTTAGCTTAATTTTTGCATCTTTTGGTCCTTCGCACTGCACCTCATATAATCCCGGGCCATTTTCTTAGAGTAACTAGATTTCCCAAATTTCCTTTTTTTCTCCTCCAATTGCAATTCCTTTGATGGAGTCTCCGTTCCAGTGTGTTTGTAGGTCCTTCTTTTCTGTTTGGGCCTTCAGTGGGGATCAATTTTGGCAAGCTTTGCAGCATGTGCCTGCACTTGCTGGTGTATGGCCTGCCTGCATTTTGATGGCTTTGAGTTTGGAAAAAATTTTTTTTTCGTTATTTTGTGAAGTGTCCATGCCATGTCCCTCATATCTTGCCCCCTAAGTTGTGTCTTCCTCCTTGACTTTTTCCCCTGCTTTTGCAACATCTGTGAGCCTATTTTTTGCATGTTTTGGTCCTTTGCAATGCAGCTGATTTCCTCACAGCCTATTTTTTGAAGACATTAAAATTACTGATTTTCTGCTTTTTTCAATTGCATTTCATTTGAACTTATCTCCTTTCCAGAGTGTTTGCAAGCCTTTCTTTTGGGATTCACAAGATTCCTTTTCCCTTCCCGAAAGGAAATTTCATTTCCTTTCGGGAAGGGAAAAGAAATCTTGTGATTTCAATGGGGACGAATCGAAGAATCATTGGTGCATGTCCCTGCCCTTGATGGCATGCCATGCCTTTTGGTGGCTTTGACTTGGGGAAAGATTTTTTTCATTTTTTGGTTGATTTCTGAAGTGTCCATGCCATGTCCTCATATCTTGCCACCTAAGTTGTGTCTTCCTCCTTCACTTTTTCCCCTGCTTTTGCAACATCTGTGAGCTTAGTTTTTGCATCTTTTGGTCCTTCGCACTGCACCTGATATTATCCCGGGCCATTTTCTTACAGTCACTAAATTTCCCAAATTTTCTTTTTTTCTCCTCCAATTACAATTCCTTTGATGGTGTCTCCGCTCCAGCCTGTTTGTAGGCCCTTCTTTTCTGTTTTGGCCTTCAGTGGGGATCAGATTTGGCAAGCTTTGCTGCATGTGCCTGCACATGCTGGCGTATGGCCTGCCTGCATTTTGAAGGCTTTGACTTTGGGAACGATTTTTTCTTGTTTTTCTTTTTTCTTGTTTTAAATATTCATGCCATGTCCCTCATATCTTGCCCCCTAAGTTGTGTTTTCCTCCTTGACTTTTTCCGCTGCTTTTGAAATATCTGTGAGCTTTGTTTTGGCATCATTTAGTCCTTCGCACTGCACCTGACATAATCCCGGGCCATTTTCTTACAGTCACCAAATTTACCAAATTTACATTTTTACTTTTCCTAATGCAATATTTCTGATGCTGTCTCCATCCACCACCCCTCACTGCCTGAAGCCCTGCCCCTCACACAGGGAGCCCCAGCCATGACTGCCTAGTGCCCCGCCCCGCACTGACTGGATCCCCACCCCTGAAAGCCTGGAACCCCGCGCCTCACTCATGGGGCCTTGCCCTTCATAATTGGAGCCCCGCCCCTCAAAGATGGAGCCTTGCCCCTGACTGCATGGAGCCCTGCCCATCCCTCATGGATCCCCGCCCATCACTGGCTGGAGCCCTGCCCCACAAACATGGAGCCCTTTCCCTCACACATGGAGCCTTGCCCCTCTCTGGCTGGAGCCCTGCCACTAACACAAAGAGCCCCGGCCATCACTGCCATGAGCCCCGCCCCTCACTGACTGGATCCCTACCCCTGAAAGCCTGGAACCCCGGCCTTCACTCATGGGGCCTTGCCCTTCATATTTGAAGCCCCGCCCCTCAAATATGGAGCCCTATCCCTCACTGCATGGAGCCCTGCCCATCCCACATGGAGCCCCGCCCATCACTGGCTGGAGCCCTGCCCCACACACATGGAGCCTTTTCCCTCACACATGGAGCCCTGCCCCTCTCTGGCTGCAGCCCTAACCCTAACACATGGAGCCTCGGCAATCACTGCCTAGAGCCCCACCCCTCACTGACTGGATCCCCACCCCTCACAGCCCGGAACCCCGCCCCTCACCCATGGAACCCCTTCCCTCACTCATGGAGCCCTGCCCATCCCACATGGAGCCCCGCCCATCACTGGCTGGAGCCCTGCCCCACACACATGGAGCTGCTTCCGTCACACATAGAGCACCGCCCCTCACTGCCTGAAGCCCTGCGCCTCACACATGGAGCCCCGCCTTTGTAGGTCCTTCTTTTCGGTTTTGGCCTTCAGTGGGGATCAATTTTGGCAAGCTTTGCTGCATGTGCCTGCCCTTGGTGGTGTATGGCCTGCCTGCATTTTGATGGCTTTGACTTTGGAAAAATTATTTTTTTTCGTTGTTTTGTGAAGTGTCCATGCCATGTCCCTCATATCTTGCCCCCTAAGTTGTGTCTTCCTCCTTGACTTTTTCCCCTGCTTTTGCAACATCTGTGAGCCTATTTTTTGCATGTTTTGGTCATTTGCAATGCAGCTGATTTCCTCACAGCCTATTTTTTGAAGACATTAAAATTACTGATTTTCTGCTTTTTTCAATTGCATTTCATTTGAACCAATCTCCTTTCCAGAGTGTTTGCAAGCCTTTCTTTTGGGATTCACAAGATTCCTTTTCCCTTCCGGAAAGGAAATTTCATTTCCTTTCGGGAAGGAAAAAGAAATCTTGTGATTTCAATGGGGACGAATCGAAGAATCATTGGTGCATTTCCCTGCCCTTGATGGCATGCCATGCCTTTTGGTGGCTTTGACTTGGGGAAAGATTTTTTTCATTTCCTGGTTCATTTCTGAAGTGTCCATGCCATGTCCTCATATCTTGCCACCTAAGTTGTGTCTTCCTCCTTGACTTTTTCCCCTGCTTTTGCAACATCTGTGAGCTTAATTTTTGCGTCTTTTGGTCCTTCGCACTGCACCTGATATTATCCCGGGCCATTTTCTTACAGTCACTAAATTTCCCAAATTTTCTTTTTTTCTCCTCCAATTACAATTCCTTTGATGGTGTCTCCGCTCCAGCCTGTTTGTAGGCCCTTATTTTCTGTTTTGGCCTTCAGTGGGGATCAGATTTGGCAAGCTTTGCTGCATGTGCCTGCACTTGCTGGCGTATGGCCTGCCTGCATTTTGAAGGCTTTGACTTTGGGAACGATTATTTCTTGTTTTTCTTTTTCCTTGTTTTAAATATTCATGCCATGTCCCTCATATCTTGCCCCCTAAGTTGTGTTTTCCTCCTTGACTTTTTCCGCTGCTTTTGAAATATCTGTGAGCTTTGTTTTGGCATCATTTAGTCCTTCGCACTGCACCTGACATAATCCCGGGCCATTTTCTTACAGTCACTAAATTTACCAAATTTACATTTTTACTTTTCCTAATGCAATATTTCCGATGCTGTCTCCATCCACCGCCCCTCACTGCCTGAAGCCCTGCCCCTCACACAGGGAGCCCCAGCCATGACTGCCTAGTGCCCCGCCCCGCACTGACTGGATCCCCACCCCTGAAAGCCTGGAACCCCGCGCTTCACTCATGGGGCCTTGCCCTTCATAATTGGAGCCCCGCCCCTCAAATATGGAGCCTTGCCCCTGACTGCATGGAGCCCTGCCCATCCCTCATGGATCCCCGCCCATCACTGGCTGGAGCCCTGCCCCACAAACATGGAGCCCTTTCCCTCACACATGGAGCCTTGCCCCTCTCTGGCTGGAGCCCTGCCACTAACACAAAGAGCCCCGGCCATCACTGCCCTGAGCCCCGCCCATCACTGACTGGATCCCCACCCCTGAAAGCCTGGAACCCCGGCCTTCACTCATGGGGCCTTGCCCTTCATATTTGAAGCCCCGCCCCTCAAATATGGAGCCCTATCCCTCACTGCATGGAGCCCTGCCCACCCCACATGGAGCCCTGCCCATGACTGGCTGGAGCCCTGCCCCACACACATGGAGCCTTTTCCCTCACACATGGAGCCCTGCCCCTCTCTGGCTGAAGCCCTAACCCTAACACATGGAGCCTCGGCAATCACTGCCTACAGCCCCACCCCTCACTGACTGGATCCCCACCCCTCACAGCCCGGAACCCCACCCCTCACGCATGGAACCCTTTCCCTCACTCATGGAGCCCGGCCCATCCCACATGGAGCCCCGCCCATCACTGGCTGGAGCCCTGCCCCACACACATGGAGCCGCTTCCGTCACACATAGAGCACCGCCCCTCACTGCCTGAAGCCCTGCGCCTCACACATGGAGCCCCGCCTTTGTAGGTCCTTCTTTTCGGTTTTGGCCTTCAGTGGGGATCAATTTTGGCAAGCTTTGCTGCATGTGCCTGCCCTTGGTGGTGTATGGCCTGCCTGCATTTTGATGGCTTTGACTTTGGAAAAATTATTTTTTTTCGTTGTTTTGTGAAGTGTCCATGCCATGTCCCTCATATCTTGCCCCCTAAGTTGTGTCTTCCTCCTTGACTTTTTCCCCTGCTTTTGCAACATCTGTGAGCCTATTTTTTGCATGTTTTGGTCATTTGCAATGCAGCTGATTTCCTCACAGCCTATTTTTTGAAGACATTAAAATTACTGATTTTCTGCTTTTTTCAATTGCATTTCATTTGAACCAATCTCCTTTCCAGAGTGTTTGCAAGCCTTTCTTTTGGGATTCACAAGATTCCTTTTCCCTTCCGGAAAGGAAATTTCATTTCCTTTCGGGAAGGAAAAAGAAATCTTGTGATTTCAATGGGGACGAATTGAAGAATCATTGGTGCATTTCCCTGCCCTTGATGGCATGCCATGCCTTTTGGTGGCTTTGACTTGGGGAAAGATTTTTTTCATTTCCTGGTTCATTTCTGAAGTGTCCATGCCATGTCCTCATATCTTGCCACCTAAGTTGTGTCTTCCTCCTTGACTTTTTCCCCTGCTTTTGCAACATCTGTGAGCTTAATTTTTGCGTCTTTTGGTCCTTCGCACTGCACCTGATATTATCCCGGGCCATTTTCTTACAGTCACTAAATTTCCCAAATTTTCTTTTTTTCTCCTCCAATTACAATTCCTTTGATGGTGTCTCCGCTCCAGCCTGTTTGTAGGCCCTTATTTTCTGTTTTGGCCTTCAGTGGGGATCAGATTTGGCAAGCTTTGCTGCATGTGCCTGGACTTGCTGGCGTATGGCCTGCCTGCATTTTGAAGGCTTTGACTTTGGGAACGATTATTTCTTGTTTTTCTTTTTCCTTGTTTTAAATATTCATGCCATGTCCCTCATATCTTGCCCCCTAAGTTGTGTTTTCCTCCTTGACTTTTTCCGCTGCTTTTGAAATATCTGTGAGCTTTGTTTTGGCATCATTTAGTCCTTCGCACTGCACCTGACATAATCCCGGGCCATTTTCTTACAGTCACTAAATTTACCAAATTTACATTTTTACTTTTCCTAATGCAATATTTCCGATGCTGTCTCCATCCACCGCCCCTCACTGCCTGAAGCCCTGCCCCTCACACAGGGAGCCCCAGCCATGACTGCCTAGTGCCCCGCCCCGCACTGACTGGATCCCCACCCCTGAAAGCCTGGAACCCCGCGCTTCACTCATGGGGCCTTGCCCTTCATAATTGGAGCCCCGCCCCTCAAATATGGAGCCTTGCCCCTGACTGCATGGAGCCCTGCCCATCCCTCATGGATCCCCGCCCATCACTGGCTGGAGCCCTGCCCCACAAACATGGAGCCCTTTCCCTCACACATGGAGCCTTGCCCCTCTCTGGCTGGAGCCCTGCCACTAACACAAAGAGCCCCGGCCATCACTGCCCTGAGCCCCGCCCATCACTGACTGGATCCCCACCCCTGAAAGCCTGGAACCCCGGCCTTCACTCATGGGGCCTTGCCCTTCATATTTGAAGCCCCGCCCCTCAAATATGGAGCCCTATCCCTCACTGCATGGAGCCCTGCCCACCCCACATGGAGCCCTGCCCATGACTGGCTGGAGCCCTGCCCCACACACATGGAGCCTTTTCCCTCACACATGGAGCCCTGCCCCTCTCTGGCTGAAGCCCTAACCCTAACACATGGAGCCTCGGCAATCACTGCCTACAGCCCCACCCCTCACTGACTGGATCCCCACCCCTCACAGCCCGGAACCCCGCCCCTCACGCATGGAACCCTTTCCCTCACTCATGGAGCCCGGCCCATCCCACATGGAGCCCCGCCCATCACTGGCTGGAGCCCTGCCCCACACACATGGAGCCGCTTCCGTCACACATAGAGCACCGCCCCTCACTGCCTGAAGCCCTGCCCCTCACACATGGAGCCCCGCGTTTGTAGGTCCTTCTTTTCGGTTTTGGCCTTCAGTGGGGATCAATTTTGGCAAGCTTTGCTGCATGTGTCTGTACTTGCTGGCGTATGGCCTGCCTGCATTTTGATAGCTTTGACTTTGGGAAAGATTTTTTCTTGTTTTTTTTTTTTTTCTTTAACTGTTCATGCCATGTCCCTCATATCTTGCCCCGTAAGTTGTGTCTTCCTCCTTGACTATTTCCCCTGATTTTGCAACATCTCTTAGCTTAATTTTTGCATCTTTTGGTCCTTCGCACTGCACCTCATATAATCCCGGGCCATTTTCTTAGAGTAACTAGATTTCCCAAATTTCCTTTTTTTCTCCTCCAATTGCAATTCCTTTGATGGAGTCTCCGTTCCAGTGTGTTTGTAGGTCCTTCTTTTCTGTTTGGGCCTTCAGAGGGGATGAATTTTGGCAAGCTTTGCTGCATGTGCCTGGACTTGCTGGTGTATGGCCTGCCTGCATTTTGATGGCTTTGACTTTGGAAAAATTTTTTTTTTTTCGTTGTTTTGTGAAGTGTCCATGCCATGTCCCTCATATCTTGCCCCCTAAGTTGTGTCTTCCTCCTTGACATTTTCCCCTGCTTTTGCAACATCTGTGAGCCTATTTTTTGCATGTTTTGGTCCTTTGCAATGCAGCTGATTTCCTCACAGCCTATTTTTTGAAGACATTAAAATTACTGATTTTCTGCTTTTTTCAATTGCATTTCATTTGAACTTATCCCCTTTCCAGAGTGTTTGCAAGCCTTTCTTTTGGGATTCACAAGATTCCTTTTCCCTTCCCGAAAGGAAATTTCATTTCCTTTCGGGAAGGAAAAAGAAATCTTGTGATTTCAATGGGGACGAATCGAAGAATCATTGGTGCATTTCCCTGCCCTTGATGGCATGCCATGCCTTTTGGTGGCTTTGACTTGGGGAAAGATTTTTTTCATTTTTTGGTTGATTTCTGAAGTGTCCATGCCATGTCCTCATATCTTGCCACCTAAGTTGTGTCTTCCTCCTTGACTTTTTCCCCTGCTTTTGCAACATTTGTGAGCTTAGATTTTGCATCTTTTGGTCCTTCGCACTGCACCTGATATTATCCCGGGCCATTTTCTTACAGTCACTAAATTTCCCAAATTTTCTTTTTTTCTCCTCCAATTACAATTCCTTTGATGGTGTCTCCGCTCCAGCCTGTTTGTAGGCCCTTCTTTTCTGTTTTGGCCTTCAGTGGGGATCAGATTTGGCAAGCTTTGCTGCATGTGCCTGCACTTGCTGGCGTATGGCCTGCCTGCATTTTGAAGGCTTTGACTTTGGGAACGATTTTTTCTTGTTTTTCTTTTTCCTTGTTTTAAATATTCATGCCATGTCCCTCATATCTTGCCCCCTAAGTTGTGTTTTCCTCCTTGACTTTTTCCGCTGCTTTTGAAATATCTGTGAGCTTTGTTTTGGCATCATTTAGTCCTTCGCACTGCACCTGACATAATCCCGGGCCATTTTCTTACAGTCACTAAATTTACCAAATTTACATTTTTACTTTTCCTAATGCAATATTTCCGATGCTGTCTCCATCCACCGCCCCTCACTGCCTGAAGCCCTGCCCCTCACACAGGGAGCCCCAGCCATGACTGCCTAGTGCCCCGCCCCGCACTGACTGGATCCCCACCCCTGAAAGCCTGGAACCCCGCGCCTCACTCATGGGGCCTTGCCCTTCATAATTGGAGCCCCGCCCCTCAAAGATGGAGCCTTGCCCCTGACTGCATGGAGCCCTGCCCATCCCTCATGGATCCCCGCCCATCACTGGCTGGAGCCCTGCCCCACAAACATGGAGCCCTTTCCCTCACACATGGAGCCTTGCCCCTCTCTGGCTGGAGCCCTGCCACTAACACAAAGAGGCCCGGCCATCACTGCCCTGAGCCCCGCTCCTCACTGGCTGGATCCCCACCCCTGAAAGCCTGGAACCCCGGCCTTCACTCATGGGGCCTTGCCCTTCATATTTGAAGCCCCGCCCCTCAAATATGGAGCCCTATCCCTCACTGCATGGAGCCCTGCCCATCCCACATGGAGCCCCGCCCATCACTGGCTGGAGCCCCGCCCCACACACATGGAGCCTTTTCCCTCACACATGGAGCCCTGCCCCTCTCTGGCTCCAGCCCTAACCCTAACACATGGAGCCTCGGCAATCACTGCCTAGAGCCCCACCCCTCACTGACTGGATCCCCACCCCTCACAGCCCGGAACCCCGCCCCTCACCCATGGAACCCCTTCCCTCACTCATGGAGCCCTGCCCATCCCACATGGAGCCCCGCCCATCACTGGCTGGAGCCCTGCCCCACACACATGGAGCTGCTTCCGTCACACATAGAGCACCGCCCCTCACTGCCTGAAGCCCTGCCCCTCACACATGGAGCCCCGCGTTTGTAGGTCCTTCTTTTCGGTTTTGGCCTTCAGTGGGGATCAATTTTGGCAAGCTTTGCTGCATGTGTCTGCACTTGCTGGCGTATGGCCTGCCTGCATTTTGATGGCTTTGACTTTGGGAAAGATTTTTTCTTGTTTTTTTTTTTTTTGTTTAACTGTTCATGCCATGTCCCTCATATCTTGCCCCGTAAGTTGTGTCTTCCTCCTTGACTATTTCCCCTGATTTTGCAACATCTCTTAGCTTAATTTTTGCATCTTTTGGTCCTTCGCACTGCACCTCATATAATCCCGGGCCATTTTCTTAGAGTGACTAGATTTCCCAAATTTCCTTTTTTTCTCCTCCAATTGCAATTCCTTTGATGGAGTCTCCGTTCCAGTGTGTTTGTAGGTCCTTCTTTTCTGTTTGGGCCTTCAGTGGGGATGAATTTTGGCAAGCTTTGCTGCATGTGCCTGGACTTGCTGGCGTATGGCCTGCCTGCATTTTGATGGCTTTGACTTTGGAAAAATTTTTTTTTTTTCGTTGTTTTGTGAAGTGTCCATGCCATGTCCCTCATATCTTGCCCCCTAAGTTGTGTCTTCCTCCTTGACTTTTTCCCCTGCTTTTGCAACATCTGTGAGCTTTTTTTTTGCATGTTTTGGTCCTTTGCAATGCAGCTGATTTCCTCACAGCCTATTTTTTGAAGACATTAAAATTACTGATTTTCTGCTTTTTTCAATTGCATTTCATTTGAACTTATCTCCTTTCCAGAGTGTTTGCAAGCCTTTCTTTCGGATTCACAAGATTCCTTTTCCCTTCCCGAAAGGAAATTTCATTTCCTTTCGGGAAGGAAAAAGAAATCTTGTGATTTCAATGGGGACGAATCGAAGAATCATTGGTGCATTTCCCTGCCCTTGATGGCATGCCATGCCTTTTGGTGGCTTTGACTTGGGGAAAGATTTTTTTCATTTTTTGGTTGATTTCTGAAGTGTCCATGCCATGTCCTCATATCTTGCCACCTAAGTTGTGTCTTCCTCCTTGACTTTTTCCCCTGCTTTTGCAACATCTGTGAGCTTAGTTTTGGCATCTTTTGGTCCTTCGCACTGCACCTGATATTATCCCGGGCCATTTTCTTACAGTCACTAAATTTCCCAAATTTTCTTTTTTTCTCCTCCAATTACAATTCCTTTGATGGTGTCTCCGCTCCAGCCTGTTTGTAGGCCCTTCTTTTCTGTTTTGGCCTTCAGTGGGGATCAGATTTGGCAAGCTTTGCTGCATGTGCCTGGACTTGCTGGCGTATGGCCTGCCTGCATTTTGAAGGCTTTGACTTTGGGAACGATTTTTTCTTGTTTTTCTTTTTCCTTGTTTTAAATATTCATGCCATGTCCCTCATATCTTGCCCCCTAAGTTGTGTTTTCCTCCTTGACTTTTTCCGCTGCTTTTGAAATATCTGTGAGCTTTGTTTTGGCATCATTTAGTCCTTCGCACTGCACCTGACATAATCCCAGGCCATTTTCTTACAGTCACTAAATTTACCAAATTTACATTTTTACTTTTCCTAATGCAATATTTCCGATGCTGTCTCCATCCACCGCCCCTCACTGCCTGAAGCCCTGCCCCTCACACAGGGAGCCCCAGCCATGACTGCCTAGTGCCCCGCCCCGCACTGACTGGATCCCCACCCCTGAAAGCCTGGAACCCCGCGCTTCACTCATGGGGCGTTGCCCTTCATAATTGGAGCCCCGCCCCTCAAATATGGAGCCTTGCCCCTGACTGCATGGAGCCCTGCCCATCCCTCATGGATCCCCGCCCATCACTGGCTGGAGCCCTGCCCCACAAACATGGAGCCCTTTCCCTCACACATGGAGCCTTGCCCCTCTCTGGCTGGAGCCCTGCCACTAACACAAAGAGCCCCGGCCATCACTGCCCTGAGCCCCGCCCATCACTGACTGGATCCCCACCCCTGAAAGCCTGGAACCCCGGCCTTCACTCATGGGGCCTTGCCCTTCATATTTGAAGCCCCGCCCCTCAAATATGGAGCCCTATCCCTCACTGCCTGAAGCCCTGCCCATCCCACATGGAGCCCTGCCCATGACTGGCTGGAGCCCTGCCCCACACACATGGAGCCTTTTCCCTCACACATGGAGCCCTGCCCCTCTCTGGCTGCAGCCCTAACCCTAACACATGGAGCCTCGGCAATCACTGCCTACAGCCCCACCCCTCACTGACTGGATCCCCACCCCTCACAGCCCGGAACCCCGCCCCTCACGCATGGAACCCTTTCCCTCACTCATGGAGCCCGGCCCATCCCACATGGAGCCCCGCCCATCACTGGCTGGAGCCCTGCCCCACACACATGGAGCCGCTTCCGTCACACATAGAGCACCGCCCCTCACTGCCTGAAGCCCTGCGCCTCACACATGGAGCCCCGCCTTTGTAGGTCCTTCTTTTCGGTTTTGGCCTTCAGTGGGGATCAATTTTGGCAAGCTTTGCTGCATGTGCCTGCCCTTGGTGGTGTATGGCCTGCCTGCATTTTGATGGCTTTGACTTTGGAAAAATTATTTTTTTTCGTTGTTTTGTGAAGTGTCCATGCCATGTCCCTCATATCTTGCCCCCTAAGTTGTGTCTTCCTCCTTGACTTTTTCCCCTGCTTTTGCAACATCTGTGAGCCTATTTTTTGCATGTTTTGGTCATTTGCAATGCAGCTGATTTCCTCACAGCCTATTTTTTGAAGACATTAAAATTACTGATTTTCTGCTTTTTTCAATTGCATTTCATTTGAACCAATCTCCTTTCCAGAGTGTTTGCAAGCCTTTCTTTTGGGATTCACAAGATTCCTTTTCCCTTCCGGAAAGGAAATTTCATTTCCTTTCGGGAAGGAAAAAGAAATCTTGTGATTTCAATGGGGACGAATTGAAGAATCATTGGTGCATTTCCCTGCCCTTGATGGCATGCCATGCCTTTTGGTGGCTTTGACTTGGGGAAAGATTTTTTTCATTTTTTGGTTGATTTCTGAAGTGTCCATGCCATGTCCTCATATCTTGCCACCTAAGTTGTGTCTTCCTCCTTGACTTTTTCCCCTGCTTTTGCAACATCTGTGAGCTTAATTTTTGCGTCTTTTGGTCCTTCGCACTGCACCTGATATTATCCCGGGCCATTTTCTTACAGTCACTAAATTTCCCAAATTTTCTTTTTTTCTCCTCCAATTACAATTCCTTTGATGGTGTCTCCGCTCCAGCCTGTTTGTAGGCCCTTATTTTCTGTTTTGGCCTTCAGTGGGGATCAGATTTGGCAAGCTTTGCTGCATGTGCCTGCACTTGCTGGCGTATGGCCTGCCTGCATTTTGAAGGCTTTGACTTTGGGAACGATTATTTCTTGTTTTTCTTTTTCCTTGTTTTAAATATTCATGCCATGTCCCTCATATCTTGCCCCCTAAGTTGTGTTTTCCTCCTTGACTTTTTCCGCTGCTTTTGAAATATCTGTGAGCTTTGTTTTGGCATCATTTAGTCCTTCGCACTGCACCTGACATAATCCCGGGCCATTTTCTTACAGTCACTAAATTTACCAAATTTACATTTTTACTTTTCCTAATGCAATATTTCCGATGCTGTCTCCATCCACCGCCCCTCACTGCCTGAAGCCCTGCCCCTCACACAGGGAGCCCCAGCCATGACTGCCTAGTGCCCCGCCCCGCACTGACTGGATCCCCACCCCTGAAAGCCTGGAACCCCGCGCTTCACTCATGGGGCCTTGCCCTTCATAATTGGAGCCCCGCCCCTCAAATATGGAGCCTTGCCCCTGACTGCATGGAGCCCTGCCCATCCCTCATGGATCCCCGCCCATCACTGGCTGGAGCCCTGCCCCACAAACATGGAGCCCTTTCCCTCACACATGGAGCCTTGCCCCTCTCTGGCTGGAGCCCTGCCACTAACACAAAGAGCCCCGGCCATCACTGCCCTGAGCCCCGCCCATCACTGACTGGATCCCCACCCCTGAAAGCCTGGAACCCCGGCCTTCACTCATGGGGCCTTGCCCTTCATATTTGAAGCCCCGCCCCTCAAATATGGAGCCCTATCCCTCACTGCATGGAGCCCTGCCCACCCCACATGGAGCCCTGCCCATGACTGGCTGGAGCCCTGCCCCACACACATGGAGCCTTTTCCCTCACACATGGAGCCCTGCCCCTCTCTGGCTGAAGCCCTAACCCTAACACATGGAGCCTCGGCAATCACTGCCTACAGCCCCACCCCTCACTGACTGGATCCCCACCCCTCACAGCCCGGAACCCCGCCCCTCACGCATGGAACCCTTTCCCTCACTCATGGAGCCCGGCCCATCCCACATGGAGCCCCGCCCATCACTGGCTGGAGCCCTGCCCCACACACATGGAGCCGCTTCCGTCACACATAGAGCACCGCCCCTCACTGCCTGAAGCCCTGCCCCTCACACATGGAGCCCCGCGTTTGTAGGTCCTTCTTTTCGGTTTTGGCCTTCAGTGGGGATCAATTTTGGCAAGCTTTGCTGCATGTGTCTGTACTTGCTGGCGTATGGCCTGCCTGCATTTTGATGGCTTTGACTTTGGGAAAGATTTTTTCTTGTTTTTTTTTTTTTGTTTAACTGTTCATGCCATGTCCCTCATATCTTGCCCCGTAAGTTGTGTCTTCCTCCTTGACTATTTCCCCTGATTTTGCAACATCTCTTAGCTTAATTTTTGCATCTTTTGGTCCTTCGCACTGCACCTCATATAATCCCGGGCCATTTTCTTAGAGTAACTAGATTTCCCAAATTTCCTTTTTTTCTCCTCCAATTGCAATTCCTTTGATGGAGTCTCCGTTCCAGTGTGTTTGTAGGTCCATCTTTTCTGTTTGGGCCTTCAGTGGGGTGAATTTTGGAAAGCTTTGCTGCATGTGCCTGGACTTGCTGGTGTATGGCCTGCCTGCATTTTGATGGCTTTGACTTTGGAAAAATTTTTTTTTTTTCGTTGTTTTGTGAAGTGTCCATGCCATGTCCCTCATATCTTGCCCCCTAAGTTGTGTCTTCCTCCTTGACATTTTCCCCTGCTTTTGCAACATCTGTGAGCCTATTTTTTGCATGTTTTGGTCCTTTGCAATGCAGCTGATTTCCTCACAGCCTATTTTTTGAAGACATTAAAATTACTGATTTTCTGCTTTTTTCAATTGCATTTCATTTGAACTTATCCCCTTTCCAGAGTGTTTGCAAGCCTTTCTTTTGGGATTCACAAGATTCCTTTTCCCTTCCCGAAAGGAAATTTCATTTCCTTTCGGGAAGGAAAAAGAAATCTTGTGATTTCAATGGGGACGAATCGAAGAATCATTGGTGCATTTCCCTGCCCTTGATGGCATGCCATGCCTTTTGGTGGCTTTGACTTGGGGAAAGATTTTTTTCATTTTTTGGTTGATTTCTGAAGTGTCCATGCCATGTCCTCATATCTTGCCACCTAAGTTGTGTCTTCCTCCTTGACTTTTTCCCCTGCTTTTGCAACATCTGTGAGCTTAGATTTTGCATCTTTTGGTCCTTCGCACTGCACCTGATATTATCCCGGGCCATTTTCTTACAGTCACTAAATTTCCCAAATTTTCTTTTTTTCTCCTCCAATTACAATTCCTTTGATGGTGTCTCCGCTCCAGCCTGTTTGTAGGCCCTTCTTTTCTGTTTTGGCCTTCAGTGGGGATCAGATTTGGCAAGCTTTGCTGCATGTGCCTGCACTTGCTGGCGTATGGCCTGCCTGCATTTTGAAGGCTTTGACTTTGGGAACGATTTTTTCTTGTTTTTCTTTTTCCTTGTTTTAAATATTCATGCCATGTCCCTCATATCTTGCCCCCTAAGTTGTGTTTTCCTCCTTGACTTTTTCCGCTGCTTTTGAAATATCTGTGAGCTTTGTTTTGGCATCATTTAGTCCTTCGCACTGCACCTGACATAATCCCGGGCCATTTTCTTACAGTCACTAAATTTACCAAATTTACATTTTTACTTTTCCTAATGCAATATTTCCGATGCTGTCTCCATCCACCGCCCCTCACTGCCTGAAGCCCTGCCCCTCACACAGGGAGCCCCAGCCATGACTGCCTAGTGCCCCGCCCCGCACTGACTGGATCCCCACCCCTGAAAGCCTGGAACCCCGCGCCTCACTCATGGGGCCTTGCCCTTCATAATTGGAGCCCCGCCCCTCAAAGATGGAGCCTTGCCCCTGACTGCATGGAGCCCTGCCCATCCCTCATGGATCCCCGCCCATCACTGGCTGGAGCCCTGCCCCACAAACATGGAGCCCTTTCCCTCACACATGGAGCCTTGCCCCTCTCTGGCTGGAGCCCTGCCACTAACACAAAGAGGCCCGGCCATCACTGCCCTGAGCCACGCTCCTCACTGGCTGGATCCCAACCCCTGAAAGCCTGGAACCCCGGCCTTCACTCATGGGGCCTTGCCCTTCATATTTGAAGCCCCGCCCCTCAAATATGGAGCCCTATCCCTCACTGCATGGAGCCCTGCCCATCCCACATGGAGTCCCGCCCATCACTGGCTGGAGCCCCGCCCCACACACATGGAGCCTTTTCCCTCACACATGGAGCCCTGCCCCTCTCTGGCTGCAGCCCTAACCCTAACACATGGAGCCTCGGCAATCACTGCCTAGAGCCCCACCCCTCACTGACTGGATCCCCACCCCTCACAGCCCGGAACCCCGCCCCTCACCCATGGAACCCCTTCCCTCACTCATGGAGCCCTGCCCATCCCACATGGAGCCCCGCCCATCACTGGCTGGAGCCCTGCCCCACACACATGGAGCTGCTTCCGTCACACATAGAGCACCGCCCCTCACTGCCTGAAGCCCTGCCCCTCACACATGGAGCCCCGCGTTTGTAGGTCCTTCTTTTCGGTTTTGGCCTTCAGTGGGGATCAATTTTGGCAAGCTTTGCTGCATGTGTCTGCACTTGCTGGCGTATGGCCTGCCTGCATTTTGATGGCTTTGACTTTGGGAAAGATTTTTTCTTGTTTTTTTTTTTTTGTTTAACTGTTCATGCCATGTCCCTCATATCTTGCCCCGTAAGTTGTGTCTTCCTCCTTGACTATTTCCCCTGATTTTGCAACATCTCTTAGCTTAATTTTTGCATCTTTTGGTCCTTCGCACTGCACCTCATATAATCCCGGGCCATTTTCTTAGAGTGACTAGATTTCCCAAATTTCCTTTTTTTCTCCTCCAATTGCAATTCCTTTGATGGAGTCTCCGTTCCAGTGTGTTTGTAGGTCCTTCTTTTCTGTTTGGGCCTTCAGTGGGGATGAATTTTGGCAAGCTTTGCTGCATGTGCCTGGACTTGCTGGCGTATGGCCTGCCTGCATTTTGATGGCTTTGACTTTGGAAAAATTTTTTTTTTTCGTTGTTTTGTGAAGTGTCCATGCCATGTCCCTCATATCTTGCCCCCTAAGTTGTGTCTTCCTCCTTGACTTTTTCCCCTGCTTTTGCAACATCTGTGAGCCTATTTTTTGCATGTTTTGGTCCTTTGCAATGCAGCTGATTTCCTCACAGCCTATTTTTTGAAGACATTAAAATTACTGATTTTCTGCTTTTTTCAATTGCATTTCATTTGAACTTATCTCCTTTCCAGAGTGTTTGCAAGCCTTTCTTTTGGGATTCACAAGATTCCTTTTCCCTTCCCGAAAGGAAATGAAATTTCCTTTCGGGAAGGGAAAAGAAATCTTGTGATTTCAATGGGGACGAATCGAAGAATCATTGGTGCATTTCCCTGCCCTTGATGGCATGCCATGCCTTTTGGTGGCTTTGACTTGGGGAAAGATTTTTTTCATTTTTTGGTTGATTTCTGAAGTGTCCATGCCATGTCCTCATATCTTGCCAACTAAGTTGTGTCTTCCTCCTTGACTTTTTCCCCTGCTTTTGCAACATCTGTGAGCTTAGTTTTTGCATCTTTTGGTCCTTCGCACTGCACCTGATATTATCCCGGGCCATTTTCTTACAATCACTAAATTTCCCAAATTTTCTTTTTTTCTCCTCCAATTACAATTCCTTTGATGGTGTCTCCGCTCCAGCCTGTTTGTAGGCCCTTCTTTTCTCTTTTGGCCTTCAGTGGGGATCAGATTTGGCAAGCTTTGCTGCATGTGCCTGCACTTGCTGGCGTATGGCCTGCCTGCATTTTGATGGCTTTGACTTTGGGAACGATTTTTTCTTGTTTTTCTTTTTTCTTGTTTTAAATATTCATGCCATGTCCCTCATATCTTGCCCCCTAAGTTGTGTTTTCCTCCTTGACTTTTTCCGCTGCTTTTGAAATATCTGTGAGCTTTGTTTTGGCATCATTTAGTCCTTCGCACTGCACCTGACATAATCCCGGGCCATTTTCTTACAGTCACTAAATTTACCAAATTTACATTTTTACTTTTCCTAATGCAATATTTCCGATGCTGTCTCCATCCACCGCCCCTCACTGCCTGAAGCCCTGCCCCTCACACAGGGAGCCCCAGCCATGACTGCCTAGTGCCCCGCCCCGCACTGACTGGATCCCCACCCCTGAAAGCCTGGAACCCCGCGCCTCACTCATGGGGCCTTGCCCTTCATAATTGGAGCCCCGCCCCTCAAAGATGGAGCCTTGCCCCTGACTGCATGGAGCCCTGCCCATCCCTCATGGATCCCCGCCCATCACTGGCTGGAGCCCTGCCCCACAAACATGGAGCCCTTTCCCTCACACATGGAGCCTTGGCCCTCTCTGGCTGGAGCCCTGCCACTAACACAAAGAGCCCCGGCCATCACTGCCCTGAGCCCCGCCCCTCACTGACTGGATCCCCACCCCTGAAAGCCTGGAACCCCGGCCTTCACTCATGGGGCCTTGCCCTTCATATTTGAAGCCCCGCCCCTCAAATATGGAGCCCTATCCCTCACTGCATGGAGCCCTGCCCATCCCACATGGAGCCCCGCCCATCACTGGCTGGAGCCCTGCCCCACACACATGGAGCCTTTTCCCTCACACATGGAGCCCTGCCCCTCTCTGGCTGCAGCCCTAACCCTAACACATGGAGCCTCGGCAATCACTGCCTAGAGCCCCACCCCTCACTGACTGGATCCCCACCCCTCACAGCCCGGAACCCCGCCCCTCACGCATGGAACCCCTTCCCTCACTCATGGAGCCCTGCCCATCCCACATGGAGCCCCGCCCATCACTGGCTGGAGCCCTGCCCCACACACATGGAGCCGCTTCCGTCACACATAGAGCACCGCCCCTCACTGCCTGAAGCCCTGCCCCTCACACATGGAGCCCCGCCTTTGTAGGTCCTTCTTTTCGGTTTTGGCCTTCAGTGGGGATCAATTTTGGCAAGCTTTGCTGCATGTGTCTGCACTTGCTGGCGTATGGCCTGCCTGCATTTTGATGGCTTTGACTTTGGGAAAGATTTTTTCTTGTTTTTTTTTTTTTTTGTTTAACTGTTCATGCCATGTCCCTCATATCTTGCCCCGTAAGTTGTGTCTTCCTCCTTGACTATTTCCCCTGATTTTGCAACATCTCTTAGCTTAATTTTTGCATCTTTTGGTCCTTCGCACTGCACCACATAAAATCCCGGGCCATTTTCTTAGAGTAACTAGATTTCCCAAATTTCCTTTTTTTCTCCTCCAATTGGAATTCCTTTGATGGAGTCTCCGTTCCAGTGTGTTTGTAGGTCCTTCTTTTCTGTTTGGGCCTTCAGTGGGGATGAATTTTGGCAAGCTTTGCTGCATGTGCCTGGACTTGCTGGTGTATGGCCTGCCTGCATTTTGATGGCTTTGACTTTGGAAAATTTTTTTTTTTCGTTGTTTTGTGAAGTGTCCATGCCATGTCCCTCATATCTTGCCCCCTAAGTTGTGTCTTCCTCCTTGACTTTTTCCCCTGCTTTTGCAACATCTGTGAGCCTATTTTTTGCATCTTTTGGTCCTTTGCAATGCAGCTGATTTCCTCACAGCCTATTTTTTGAAGACATTAAAATTACTGATTTTCTGCTTTTTTCAATTGCATTTCATTTGAACTTATCTCCTTTCCAGAGTGTTTGCAAGCCTTTCTTTTGGGATTCACAAGATTCCTTTTCCCTTCCCGAAAGGAAATTTCATTTCCTTTCGGGAAGGGAAAAGAAATCTTGTGATTTCAATGGGGACGAATCGAAGAATCATTGGTGCATTTCCCTGCCCTTGATGGCATGCCATGCCTTTTGGTGGCTTTGACTTGGGGAAAGATTTTTTTCATTTTTTGGTTGATTTCTGAAGTGTCCATGCCATGTCCTCATATCTTGCCACCTAAGTTGTGTCTTCCTCCTTGACTTTTTCCCCTGCTTTTGCAACATCTGTGAGCTTAGTTTTTGCATCTTTTGGTCCTTCGCACTGCACCTGATATTATCCCGGGCCATTTTCTTACAATCACTAAATTTCCCAAATTTTCTTTTTTTCTCCTCCAATTACAATTCCTTTGATGGTGTCTCCGCTCCAGCCTGTTTGTAGGCCCTTATTTTCTGTTTTGGCCTTCAGTGGGGATCAGATTTGGCAAGCTTTGCTGCATGTGCCTGCACTTGCTGGCGTATGGCCTGCCTGCATTTTGATGGCTTTGACTTTGGGAACGATTTTTTCTTGTTTTTCTTTTTTCTTGTTTTAAATATTCATGCCATGTCCCTCATATCTTGCCCCCTAAGTTGTGTTTTCCTCCTTGACTTTTTCCGCTGCTTTTGAAATATCTGTGAGCTTTGTTTTGGCATCATTTAGTCCTTCGCACTGCACCTGACATAATCCCGGGCCATTTTCTTACAGTCACTAAATTTACCAAATTTACATTTTTACTTTTCCTAATGCAATATTTCCGATGCTGTCTCCATCCACCGCCCCTCACTGCCTGAAGCCCTGCCCCTCACACAGGGAGCCCCAGCCATGACTGCCTAGTGCCCCGCCCCGCACTGACTGGATCCCCACCCCTGAAAGCCTGGAACCCCGCGCCTCACTCATGGGGCCTTGCCCTTCATAATTGGAGCCCCGCCCCTCAAAGATGGAGCCTTGCCCCTGACTGCATGGAGCCCTGCCCATCCCTCATGGATCCCCGCCCATCACTGGCTGGAGCCCTGCCCCACAAACATGGAGCCCTTTCCCTCACACATGGAGCCTTGGCCCTCTCTGGCTGGAGCCCTGCCACTAACACAAAGAGCCCCGGCCATCACTGCCCTGAGCCCCGCCCCTCACTGACTGGATCCCCACCCCTGAAAGCCTGGAAGCCCGGCCTTCACTCATGGGGCCTTGCCCTTCATATTTGAAGCCCCGCCCCTCAAATATGGAGCCCTATCCCTCACTGCATGGAGCCCTGCCCATCCCACATGGAGCCCCGCCCATCACTGGCTGGAGCCCTGCCCCACACACATGGAGCCTTTTCCCTCACACATGGAGCCCTGCCCCTCTCTGGCTGCAGCCCTAACCCTAACACATGGAGCCTCGGCAATCACTGCCTACAGCCCCACCCCTCACTGACTGGATCCCCACCCCTCACAGCCCGGAACCCCGCCCCTCACCCATGGAACCCCTTCCCTCACTCATGGAGCCCTGCCCATCCCACATGGAGCCCCGCCCATCACTGGCTGGAGCCCTGCCCCACACACATGGAGCCGCTTCCGTCACACATAGAGCACCGCCCCTCACTGCCTGAAGCCCTGCCCCTCACACATGGAGTCCCGCCTTTGTAGGTCCTTCTTTTCGGTTTTGGCCTTCAGTGGGGATCAATTTTGGCAAGCTTTGCTGCATGTGTCTGCACTTGCTGGCGTATGGCCTGCCTGCATTTTGATGGCTTTGACTTTGGGAAAGATTTTTTCTTGTTTTTTTTTTTTTTTGTTTAACTGTTCATGCCATGTCCCTCATATCTTGCCCCGTAAGTTGTGTCTTCCTCCTTGACTATTTCCCCTGATTTTGCAACATCTCTTAGCTTAATTTTTGCATCTTTTGGTCCTTCGCACTGCACCTCATAAAATCCCGGGCCATTTTCTTAGAGTAACTAGATTTCCCAAATTTCCTTTTTTTCTCCTCCAATTGGAATTCCTTTGATGGAGTCTCCGTTCCAGTGTGTTTGTAGGTCCTTCTTTTCTGTTTGGGCCTTCAGTGGGGATCAATTTTGGCAAGCTTTGCTGCATGTGCCTGGACTTGCTGGTGTATGGCCTGCCTGCATTTTGATGGCTTTGACTTTGGAAAATTTTTTTTTTTTCGTTGTTTTGTGAAGTGTCCATGCCATGTCCCTCATATCTTGCCCCCTAAGTTGTGTCTTCCTCCTTGACTTTTTCCCCTGCTTTTGCAACATCTGTGAGCCTATTTTTTGCATCTTTTGGTCCTTTGCAATGCAGCTGATTTCCTCACAGCCTATTTTTTGAAGACATTAAAATTACTGATTTTCTGCTTTTTTCAATTGCATTTCATTTGAACTTATCTCCTTTCCAGAGTGTTTGCAAGCCTTTCTTTTGGGATTCACAAGATTCCTTTTCCCTTCCCGAAAGGAAATTTCATTTCCTTTCGGGAAGGGAAAAGAAATCTTGTGATTTCAATGGGGACGAATCGAAGAATCATTGGTGCATTTCCCTGCCCTTGATGGCATGCCATGCCTTTTGGTGGCTTTGACTTGGGGAAAGATTTTTTTCATTTTTTGGTTGATTTCTGAAGTGTCCATGCCATGTCCTCATATCTTGCCACCTAAGTTGTGTCTTCCTCCTTGACTTTTTCCCCTGCTTTTGCAACATCTGTGAGCTTAGTTTTTGCATCTTTTGGTCCTTCGCACTGCACCTGATATTATCCCGGGCCATTTTCTTACAATCACTAAATTTCCCAAATTTTCTTTTTTTCTCCTCCAATTACAATTCCTTTGATGGTGTCTCCGCTCCAGCCTGTTTGTAGGCCCTTATTTTCTGTTTTGGCCTTCAGTGGGGATCAGATTTGGCAAGCTTTGCTGCATGTGCCTGCACTTGCTGGCGTATGGCCTGCCTGCATTTTGATGGCTTTGACTTTGGGAACGATTTTTTCTTGTTTTTCTTTTTTCTTGTTTTAAATATTCATGCCATGTCCCTCATATCTTGCCCCCTAAGTTGTGTTTTCCTCCTTGACTTTTTCCGCTGCTTTTGAAATATCTGTGAGCTTTGTTTTGGCATCATTTAGTCCTTCGCACTGCACCTGACATAATCCCGGGCCATTTTCTTACAGTCACTAAATTTACCAAATTTACATTTTTACTTTTCCTAATGCAATATTTCCGATGCTGTCTCCATCCACCGCCCCTCACTGCCTGAAGCCCTGCCCCTCACACAGGGAGCCCCAGCCATGACTGCCTAGTGCCCCGCCCCGCACTGACTGGATCCCCACCCCTGAAAGCCTGGAACCCCGCGCCTCACTCATGGGGCCTTGCCCTTCATAATTGGAGCCCCGCCCCTCAAATATGGAGCCTTGCCCCTGACTGCATGGAGCCCTGCCCATCCCTCATGGATCCCCGCCCATCACTGGCTGGAGCCCTGCCCCACAAACATGGAGCCCTTTCCCTCACACATGGAGCCTTGGCCCTCTCTGGCTGGAGCCCTGCCACTAACACAAAGAGCCCCGGCCATCACTGCCCTGAGCCCCGCCCCTCACTGACTGGATCCCCACCCCTGAAAGCCTGGAAGCCCGGCCTTCACTCATGGGGCCTTGCCCTTCATATTTGAAGCCCCGCCCCTCAAATATGGAGCCCTATCCCTCACTGCATGGAGCCCTGCCCATCCCACATGGAGCCCCGCCCATCACTGGCTGGAGCCCTGCCCCACACACATGGAGCCTTTTCCCTCACACATGGAGCCCTGCCCCTCTCTGGCTGCAGCCCTAACCCTAACACATGGAGCCTCGGCAATCACTGCCTACAGCCCCACCCCTCACTGACTGGATCCCCACCCCTCACAGCCCGGAACCCCGCCCCTCACGCATGGAACCCCTTCCCTCACTCATGGAGCCCTGCCCATCCCACATGGAGCCCCGCCCATCACTGGCTGGAGCCCTGCCCCACACACATGGAGCCGCTTCCGTCACACATAGAGCACCGCCCCTCACTGCCTGAAGCCCTGCCCCTCACACATGGAGCCCCGCGTTTGTAGGTCCTTCTTTTCGGTTTTGGCCTTCAGTGGGGATCAATTTTGGCAAGCTTTGCTGCATGTGTCTGCACTTGCTGGCGTATGGCCTGCCTGCATTTTGATGGCTTTGACTTTGGGAAAGATTTTTTCTTGTTTTTTTTTTTTTTTGTTTAACTGTTCATGCCATGTCCCTCATATCTTGCCCCGTAAGTTGTGTCTTCCTCCTTGACTATTTCCCCTGATTTTGCAACATCTCTTAGCTTAATTTTTGCATCTTTTGGTCCTTCGCACTGCACCACATAAAATCCCGGGCCATTTTCTTAGAGTAACTAGATTTCCCAAATTTCCTTTTTTTCTCCTCCAATTGCAATTCCTTTGATGGAGTCTCCGTTCCAGTGTGTTTGTAGGTCCTTCTTTTCTGTTTGGGCCTTCAGTGGGGATGAATTTTGGCAAGCTTTGCTGCATGTGCCTGGACTTGCTGGTGTATGGCCTGCCTGCATTTTGATGGCTTTGACTTTGGAAAATTTTTTTTTTTTCGTTGTTTTGTGAAGTGTCCATGCCATGTCCCTCATATCTTGCCCCCTAAGTTGTGTCTTCCTCCTTGACTTTTTCCCCTGCTTTTGCAACATCTGTGAGCCTATTTTTTGCATCTTTTGGTCCTTTGCAATGCAGCTGATTTCCTCACAGCCTATTTTTTGAAGACATTAAAATTACTGATTTTCTGCTTTTTTCAATTGCATTTCATTTGAACTTATCTCCTTTCCAGAGTGTTTGCAAGCCTTTCTTTTGGGATTCACAAGATTCCTTTTCCCTTCCCGAAAGGAAATTTCATTTCCTTTCGGGAAGGGAAAAGAAATCTTGTGATTTCAATGGGGACGAATCGAAGAATCATTGGTGCATTTCCCTGCCCTTGATGGCATGCCATGCCTTTTGGTGGCTTTGACTTGGGGAAAGATTTTTTTCATTTTTTGGTTGATTTCTGAAGTGTCCATGCCATGTCCTCATATCTTGCCCCCTAAGTTGTGTCTTCCTCCTTGACTTTTTCCCCTGCTTTTGCAACATCTGTGAGCTTAGTTTTTGCATCTTTTGGTCCTTCGCACTGCACCTGATATTATCCCGGGCCATTTTCTTACAATCACTAAATTTCCCAAATTTTCTTTTTTTCTCCTCCAATTACAATTCCTTTGATGGTGTCTCCGCTCCAGCCTGTTTGTAGGCCCTTCTTTTCTGTTTTGGCCTTCAGTGGGGATCAGATTTGGCAAGCTTTGCTGCATGTGCCTGCACTTGCTGGCGTATGGCCTGCCTGCATTTTGATGGCTTTGACTTTGGGAACGATTTTTTCTTGTTTTTCTTTTTTCTTGTTTTAAATATTCATGCCATGTCCCTCATATCTTGCCCCCTAAGTTGTGTTTTCCTCCTTGACTTTTTCCGCTGCTTTTGAAATATCTGTGAGCTTTGTTTTGGCATCATTTAGTCCTTCGCACTGCACCTGACATAATCCCGGGCCATTTTCTTACAGTCACTAAATTTACCAAATTTACATTTTTACTTTTCCTAATGCAATATTTCCGATGCTGTCTCCATCCACCGCCCCTCACTGCCTGAAGCCCTGCCCCTCACACAGGGAGCCCCAGCCATGACTGCCTAGTGCCCCGCCCCGCACTGACTGGATCCCCACCCCTGAAAGCCTGGAACCCCGCGCCTCACTCATGGGGCCTTGCCCTTCATAATTGGAGCCCCGCCCCTCAAAGATGGAGCCTTGCCCCTGACTGCATGGAGCCCTGCCCATCCCTCATGGATCCCCGCCCATCACTGGCTGGAGCCCTGCCCCACAAACATGGAGCCCTTTCCCTCACACATGGAGCCTTGGCCCTCTCTGGCTGGAGCCCTGCCACTAACACAAAGAGCCCCGGCCATCACTGCCCTGAGCCCCGCCCCTCACTGACTGGATCCCCACCCCTGAAAGCCTGGAACCCCGGCCTTCACTCATGGGGCCTTGCCCTTCATATTTGAAGCCCCGCCCCTCAAATATGGAGCCCTATCCCTCACTGCATGGAGCCCTGCCCATCCCACATGGAGCCCCGCCCATCACTGGCTGGAGCCCTGCCCCACACACATGGAGCCTTTTCCCTCACACATGGAGCCCTGCCCCTCTCTGGCTGCAGCCCTAACCCTAACACATGGAGCCTCGGCAATCACTGCCTAGAGCCCCACCCCTCACTGACTGGATCCCCACCCCTCACAGCCCGGAACCCCGCCCCTCACGCATGGAACCCCTTCCCTCACTCATGGAGCCCTGCCCATCCCACATGGAGCCCCGCCCATCACTGGCTGGACCCTGCCCCACACACATGGAGCCGCTTCCGTCACACATAGAGCACCGCCCCTCACTGCCTGAAGCCCTGCCCCTCACACATGGAGCCCCGCCTTTGTAGGTCCTTCTTTTCGGTTTTGGCCTTCAGTGGGGATCAATTTTGGCAAGCTTTGCTGCATGTGTCTGCACTTGCTGGCGTATGGCCTGCCTGCATTTTGATGGCTTTGACTTTGGGAAAGATTTTTTCTTGTTTTTTTTTTTTTTTTGTTTAACTGTTCATGCCATGTCCCTCATATCTTGCCCCGTAAGTTGTGTCTTCCTCCTTGACTATTTCCCCTGATTTTGCAACATCTCTTAGCTTAATTTTTGCATCTTTTGGTCCTTCGCACTGCACCTAATAAAATCCCGGGCCATTTTCTTAGAGTAACTAGATTTCCCAAATTTCCTTTTTTTCTCCTCCAATTGCAATTCCTTTGATGGAGTCAACCGTTCCAGTGTGTTTGTAGGTCCTTCTTTTCTGTTTGGGCCTTCAGTGGGGATGAATTTTGGCAAGCTTTGCTGCATGTGCCTGGACTTGCTGGTGTATGGCCTGCCTGCATTTTGATGGCTTTGACTTTGGAAAATTTTTTTTTTCGTTGTTTTGTGAAGTGTCCATGCCATGTCCCTCATATCTTGCCCCCTAAGTTGTGTCTTCCTCCTTGACTTTTTCCCCTGCTTTTGCAACATCTGTGAGCCTATTTTTTGCATCTTTTGGTCCTTTGCAATGCAGCTGATTTCCTCACAGCCTATTTTTTGAAGACAATAAAATTACTGATTTTCTGCTTTTTTCAATTGCATTTCATTTGAACTTATCTCCTTTCCAGAGTGTTTGCAAGCCTTTCTTTTGGGATTCACAAGATTCCTTTTCCCTTCCCGAAAGGAAATTTCATTTCCTTTCGGGAAGGGAAAAGAAATCTTGTTATTTCAATGGGGACGAATCGAAGAATCATTGGTGCATTTCCCTGCCCTTGATGGCATGCCATGCCTTTTGGTGGCTTTGACTTGGGGAAAGATTTTTTTCATTTTTTGGTTGATTTCTGAAGTGTCCATGACATGTCCTCATATCTTGCCACCTAAGTTGTGTCTTCCTCCTTGACTTTTTCCCCTGCTTTTGCAACATCTGTGAGCTTAGTTTTTGCATCTTTTGGTCCTTCGCACTGCACCTGATATTATCCCGGGCCATTTTCTTACAGTCACTAAATTTACCAAATTTTCTTTTTTTCTCCTCCAATTACAATTCCTTTGATGGTGTCTCCGCTCCAGCCTGTTTGTAGGCCCTTCTTTTCTGTTTTGGCCTTCAGTGGGGATCAGATTTGGCAAGCTTTGCTGCATGTGCCTGCACTTGGTGGCGTATGGCCTGCCTGCATTTTGAAGGCTTTGACTTTGGGAACGATTTTTTCTTGTTTTTCTTTTTTCTTGTTTTAAATATTCATGCCATGTCCCTCATATCTTGCCCCCTAAGTTGTGTTTTCCTCCTTGACTTTTTCCGCTGCTTTTGAAATATCTGTGAGCTTTGTTTTGGCATCATTTAGTCCTTCGCACTGCACCTGACATAATCCCGGGCCATTTTCTTACAGTCACTAAATTTACCAAATTTACATTTTTACTTTTCCTAATGCAATATTTCCGATGCTGTCTCCATCCACCGCCCCTCACTGCCTGAAGCCCTGCCCCTCACACAGGGAGCCCCAGCCATGACTGCCTAGTGCCCCACCCCGCACTGACTGGATCCCCACCCCTGAAAGCCTGGAACCCCGCGCCTAACTCATGGGGCCTTGCCCTTCATAATTGGAGCCCCGCCCCTCAAATATGGAGCCTTGCCCCTGACTGCATGGAGCCCTGCCCATCCCTCATGGATCCCCGCCCATCACTGGCTGGAGCCCTGCCCCACAAACATGGAGCCCTTTCCCTCACACATGGAGCCTTGGCCCTCTCTGGCTGGAGCCCTGCCACTAACACAAAGAGCCCCGGCCATCACTGCCCTGAGCCCCGCCCCTCACTGACTGGATCCCCACCCCTGAAAGCCTGGAACCCCGGCCTTCACTCATGGGGCCTTGCCCTTCATATTTGAAGCCCCGCCCCTCAAATATGGAGCCCTATCCCTCACTGCATGGAGCCCTGCCCATCCCACATGGAGCCCCGCCCATCACTGGCTGGAGCCCTGCCCCACACACATGGAGCCTTTTCCCTCACACATGGAGCCCTGCCCCTCTCTGGCTCCAGCCCTAACCCTAACACATGGAGCCTCGGCAATCACTGCCTAGAGCCCCACCCCTCACTGACTGGATCCCCACCCCTCACAGCCCGGAACCCCGCCCCTCATGCATGGAACCCCTTCCCTCACTCATGGAGCCCTGCCCATCCCACATGGAGCCCCGCCCATCACTGGCTGGAGCCCTGCCCCACACACATGGAGCCGCTTCCGTCACACATAGAGCACCGCCCCTCACTGCCTGAAGCCCTGCCCCTCACAGATGGAGCCCCGCGTTTGTAGGTCCTTCTTTTCGGTTTTGGCCTTCAGTGGGGATCAATTTTGGCAAGCTTTGCTGCATGTGTCTGCACTTGCTGGCGTATGGCCTGCCTGCATTTTGATGGCTTTGACTTTGGGAAAGATTTTTTCTTGTTTTTTTTTTTTTTTGTTTAACTGTTCATGCCATGTCCCTCATATCTTGCCCCGTAAGTTGTGTCTTCCTCCTTGACTATTTCCCCTGATTTTGCAACATCTCTTAGCTTAATTTTTGCATCTTTTGGTCCTTCGCACTGCACCTCATATAATCCCGGGCCATTTTCTTAGAGTAACTAGATTTCCCAAATTTCCTTTTTTTCTCCTCCAATTGGAATTCCTTTGATGGAGTCTCCGTTCCAGTGTGTTTGTAGGTCCTTCTTTTCTGTTTGGGCCTTCAGTGGGGATGAATTTTGGCAAGCTTTGCTGCATGTGCCTGGACTTGCTGGTGTATGGCCTGCCTGCATTTTGATGGCTTTGACTTTGGAAAAATTTTTTTTTTCGTTGTTTTGTGAAGTGTCCATGCCATGCCCCTCATATCTTGCCCCCTAAGTTGTGTCTTCCTCCTTGACTTTTTCCCCTGCTTTTGCAACATCTGTGAGCCTATTTTTTGCATGTTTTGGTCCTTTGCAATGCAGCTGATTTCCTCACAGCCTATTTTTTGAAGACATTAAAATTACTGATTTTCTGCTTTTTTCAATTGCATTTCATTTGAACTTATCTCCTTTCCAGAGTGTTTGCAAGCCTTTCTTTTGGGATTCACAAGATTCCTTTTCCCTTCCCGAAAGGAAATTTCATTTCCTTTCGGGAAGGGAAAAGAAATCTTGTGATTTCAATGGGGACGAATCGAAGAATCATTGGTGCATTTCCCTGCCCTTGATGGCATGCCATGCCTTTTGGTGGCTTTGACTTGGGGAAAGATTTTTTCTTTTTTTGGTTGATTTCTGAAGCGTCCATGCCATGTCCTCATATCTTGCCACCTAAGTTGTGTCTTCCTCCTTGACTTTTTCCCCTGCTTTTGCAACATCTGTGAGCTTAGTTTTTGCATCTTTTGGTCCTTCGCACTGCACCTGATATTATCCCGGGCCATTTTCTTACAATCACTAAATTTCCCAAATTTTCTTTTTTTCTCCTCCAATTACAATTCCTTTGATGGTGTCTCCGCTCCAGCCTGTTTGTAGGCCCTTCTTTTCTGTTTTGGCCTTCAGTGGGGATCAGATTTGGCAAGCTTTGCTGCATGTGCCTGCACTTGCTGGCGTATGGCCTGCCTGCATTTTGATGGCTTTGACTTTGGGAACGATTTTTTCTTGTTTTTCTTTTTTCTTGTTTTAAATATTCATGCCATGTCCCTCATATCTTGCCCCCTAAGTTGTGTTTTCCTCCTTGACTTTTTCCGCTGCTTTTGAAATATCTGTGAGCTTTGTTTTGGCATCATTTAGTCCTTCGCACTGCACCTGACATAATCCCGGGCCATTTTCTTACAGTCACTAAATTTACCAAATTTACATTTTTACTTTTCCTAATGCAATATTTCCGATGCTGTCTCCATCCACCGCCCCTCACTGCCTGAAGCCCTGCCCCTCACACAGGGAGCCCCAGCCATGACTGCCTAGTGCCCCGCCCCGCACTGACTGGATCCCCACCCCTGAAAGCCTGGAACCCCGCGCCTCACTCATGGGGCCTTGCCCTTCATAATTGGAGCCCCGCCCCTCAAAGATGGAGCCTTGCCCCTGACTGCATGGAGCCCTGCCCATCCCTCATGGATCCCCGCCCATCACTGGCTGGAGCCCTGCCCCACAAACATGGAGCCCTTTCCCTCACACATGGAGCCTTGGCCCTCTCTGGCTGGAGCCCTGCCACTAACACAAAGAGCCCCGGCCATCACTGCCCTGAGCCCCGCCCCTCACTGACTGGATCCCCACCCCTGAAAGCCTGGAACCCCGGCCTTCACTCATGGGGCCTTGCCCTTCATATTTGAAGCCCCGCCCCTCAAATATGGAGCCCTATCCCTCACTGCATGGAGCCCTGCCCATCCCACATGGAGCCCCGCCCATCACTGGCTGGAGCCCTGCCCCACACACATGGAGCCTTTTCCCTCACACATGGAGCCCTGCCCCTCTCTGGCTGCAGCCCTAACCCTAACACATGGAGCCTCGGCAATCACTGCCTAGAGCCCCACCCCTCACTGACTGGATCCCCACCCCTCACAGCCCAGAACCCCGCCCCTCACGCATGGAACCCCTTCCCTCACTCATGGAGCCCTGCCCATCCCACATGGAGCCCCGCCCATCACTGGCTGGAGCCCTGCCCCACACACATGGAGCCGCTTCCGTCACACATAGAGCACCGCCCCTCACTGCCTGAAGCCCTGCCCCTCACACATGGAGCCCCGCCTTTGTAGGTCCTTCTTTTCGGTTTTGGCCTTCAGTGGGGATCAATTTTGGCAAGCTTTGCTGCATGTGTCTGCACTTGCTGGCGTATGGCCTGCCTGCATTTTGATGGCTTTGACTTTGGGAAAGATTTTTTCTTGTTTTTTTTTTTTTTTGTTTAACTGTTCATGCCATGTCCCTCATATCTTGCCCCGTAAGTTGTGTCTTCCTCCTTGACTATTTCCCCTGATTTTGCAACATCTCTTAGCTTAATTTTTGCATCTTTTGGTCCTTCGCACTGCACCACATAAAATCCCGGGCCATTTTCTTAGAGTAACTAGATTTCCCAAATTTCCTTTTTTTCTCCTCCAATTGCAATTCCTTTGATGGAGTCTCCGTTCCAGTGTGTTTGTAGGTCCTTCTTTTCTGTTTGGGCCTTCAGTGGGGATGAATTTTGGCAAGCTTTGCTGCATGTGCCTGGACTTGCTGGTGTATGGCCTGCCTGCATTTTGATGGCTTTGACTTTGGAAAATTTTTTTTTTTTCGTTGTTTTGTGAAGTGTCCATGCCATGTCCCTCATATCTTGCCCCCTAAGTTGTGTCTTCCTCCTTGACTTTTTCCCCTGCTTTTGCAACATCTGTGAGCCTATTTTTTGCATGTTTTGGTCCTTTGCAATGCAGCTGATTTCCTCACAGCCTATTTTTTGAAGACATTAAAATTACTGATTTTCTGCTTTTTTCAATTGCATTTCATTTGAACTTATCTCCTTTCCAGAGTGTTTGCAAGCCTTTCTTTTGGGATTCACAAGATTCCTTTTCCCTTCCCGAAAGGAAATTTCATTTCCTTTCGGGAAGGGAAAAGAAATCTTGTTATTTCAATGGGGACGAATCGAAGAATCATTGGTGCATTTCCCTGCCCTTGATGGCATGCCATGCCTTTTGGTGGCTTTGACTTGGGGAAAGATTTTTTTCATTTTTTGGTTGATTTCTGAAGTGTCCATGCCATGTCCTCATATCTTGCCCCCTAAGTTGTGTCTTCCTCCTTGACTTTTTCCCCTGCTTTTGCAACATCTGTGAGCTTAGTTTTTGCATCTTTTGGTCCTTCGCACTGCACCTGATATTATCCCGGGCCATTTTCTTACAATCACTAAATTTCCCAAATTTTCTTTTTTTCTCCTCCAATTACAATTCCTTTGATGGTGTCTCCGCTCCAGCCTGTTTGTAGGCCCTTCTTTTCTGTTTTGGCCTTCAGTGGGGATCAGATTTGGCAAGCTTTGCTGCATGTGCCTGCACTTGCTGGCGTATGGCCTGCCTGCATTTTGATGGCTTTGACTTTGGGAACGATTTTTTCTTGTTTTTCTTTTTTCTTGTTTTAAATATTCATGCCATGTCCCTCATATCTTGCCCCCTAAGTTGTGTTTTCCTCCTTGACTTTTTCCGCTGCTTTTGAAATATCTGTGAGCTTTGTTTTGGCATCATTTAGTCCTTCGCACTGCACCTGACATAATCCCGGGCCATTTTCTTACAGTCACTAAATTTACCAAATTTACATTTTTACTTTTCCTAATGCAATATTTCCGATGCTGTCTCCATCCACCGCCCCTCACTGCCTGAAGCCCTGCCCCTCACACAGGGAGCCCCAGCCATGACTGCCTAGTGCCCCGCCCCGCACTGACTGGATCCCCACCCCTGAAAGCCTGGAACCCCGCGCCTCACTCATGGGGCCTTGCCCTTCATAATTGGAGCCCCGCCCCTCAAAGATGGAGCCTTGCCCCTGACTGCATGGAGCCCTGCCCATCCCTCATGGATCCCCGCCCATCACTGGCTGGAGCCCTGCCCCACAAACATGGAGCCCTTTCCCTCACACATGGAGCCTTGGCCCTCTCTGGCTGGAGCCCTGCCACTAACACAAAGAGCCCCGGCCATCACTGCCCTGAGCCCCGCCCCTCACTGACTGGATCCCCACCCCTGAAAGCCTGGAACCCCGGCCTTCACTCATGGGGCCTTGACCTTCATATTTGAAGCCCCGCCCCTCAAATATGGAGCCCTATCCCTCACTGCATGGAGCCCTGCCCATCCCACATGGAGCCCCGCCCATCACTGGCTGGAGCCCTGCCCCACACACATGGAGCCTTTTCCCTCACACATGGAGCCCTGCCCCTCTCTGGCTGCAGCCCTAACCCTAACACATGGAGCCTCGGCAATCACTGCCTAGAGCCCCACCCCTCACTGACTGGATCCCCACCCCTCACAGCCCGGAACCCCGCCCCTCACGCATGGAACCCCTTCCCTCACTCATGGAGCCCTGCCCATCCCACATGGAGCCCCGCCCATCACTGGCTGGACCCTGCCCCACACACATGGAGCCGCTTCCGTCACACATAGAGCACCGCCCCTCACTGCCTGAAGCCCTGCCCCTCACACATGGAGCCCCGCGTTTGTAGGTCCTTCTTTTCGGTTTTGGCCTTCAGTGGGGATCAATTTTGGCAAGCTTTGCTGCATGTGTCTGCACTTGCTGGCGTATGGCCTGCCTGCATTTTGATGGCTTTGACTTTGGGAAAGATTTTTTCTTGTTTTTTTTTTTTTTTGTTTAACTGTTCATGCCATGTCCCTCATATCTTGCCCCGTAAGTTGTGTCTTCCTCCTTGACTATTTCCCCTGATTTTGCAACATCTCTTAGCTTAATTTTTGCATCTTTTGGTCCTTCGCACTGCACCTAATAAAATCCCGGGCCATTTTCTTAGAGTAACTAGATTTCCCAAATTTCCTTTTTTTCTCCTCCAATTGCAATTCCTTTGATGGAGTCAACCGTTCCAGTGTGTTTGTAGGTCCTTCTTTTCTGTTTGGGCCTTCAGTGGGGATGAATTTTGGCAAGCTTTGCTGCATGTGCCTGGACTTGCTGGTGTATGGCCTGCCTGCATTTTGATGGCTTTGACTTTGGAAAAATTTTTTTTTTTCGTTGTTTTGTGAAGTGTCCATGCCATGTCCCTCATATCTTGCCCCCTAAGTTGTGTCTTCCTCCTTGACTTTTTCCCCTGCTTTTGCAACATCTGTGAGCCTATTTTTTGCATCTTTTGGTCCTTTGCAATGCAGCTGATTTCCTCACAGCCTATTTTTTGAAGACAATAAAATTACTGATTTTCTGCTTTTTTCAATTGCATTTCATTTGAACTTATCTCCTTTCCAGAGTGTTTGCAAGCCTTTCTTTTGGGATTCACAAGATTCCTTTTCCCTTCCCGAAAGGAAATTTCATTTCCTTTCGGGAAGGGAAAAGAAATCTTGTTATTTCAATGGGGACGAATCGAAGAATCATTGGTGCATTTCCCTGCCCTTGATGGCATGCCATGCCTTTTGGTGGCTTTGACTTGGGGAAAGATTTTTTTCATTTTTTGGTTGATTTCTGAAGTGTCCATGACATGTCCTCATATCTTGCCACCTAAGTTGTGTCTTCCTCCTTGACTTTTTCCCCTGCTTTTGCAACATCTGTGAGCTTAGTTTTTGCATCTTTTGGTCCTTCGCACTGCACCTGATATTATCCCGGGCCATTTTCTTACAGTCACTAAATTTACCAAATTTTCTTTTTTTCTCCTCCAATTACAATTCCTTTGATGGTGTCTCCGCTCCAGCCTGTTTGTAGGCCCTTCTTTTCTGTTTTGGCCTTCAGTGGGGATCAGATTTGGCAAGCTTTGCTGCATGTGCCTGCACTTGCTGGCGTATGGCCTGCCTGCATTTTGAAGGCTTTGACTTTGGGAACGATTTTTTCTTGTTTTTCTTTTTTCTTGTTTTAAATATTCATGCCATGTCCCTCATATCTTGCCCCCTAAGTTGTGTTTTCCTCCTTGACTTTTTCCGCTGCTTTTGAAATATCTGTGAGCTTTGTTTTGGCATCATTTAGTCCTTCGCACTGCACCTGACATAATCCCGGGCCATTTTCTTACAGTCACTAAATTTACCAAATTTACATTTTTACTTTTCCTAATGCAATATTTCCGATGCTGTCTCCATCCACCGCCCCTCACTGCCTGAAGCCCTGCCCCTCACACAGGGAGCCCCAGCCATGACTGCCTAGTGCCCCACCCCGCACTGACTGGATCCCCACCCCTGAAAGCCTGGAACCCCGCGCCTCACTCATGGGGCCTTGCCCTTCATAATTGGAGCCCCGCCCCTCAAAGATGGAGCCTTGCCCCTGACTGCATGGAGCCCTGCCCATCCCTCATGGATCCCCGCCCATCACTGGCTGGAGCCCTGCCCCACAAACATGGAGCCCTTTCCCTCACACATGGAGCCTTGGCCCTCTCTGGCTGGAGCCCTGCCACTAACACAAAGAGCCCCGGCCATCACTGCCCTGAGCCCCGCCCCTCACTGACTGGATCCCCACCCCTGAAAGCCTGGAACCCCGGCCTTCACTCATGGGGCCTTGCCCTTCATATTTGAAGCCCCGCCCCTCAAATATGGAGCCCTATCCCTCACTGCATGGAGCCCTGCCCATCCCACATGGAGCCCCGCCCATCACTGGCTGGAGCCCTGCCCCACACACATGGAGCCTTTTCCCTCACACATGGAGCCCTGCCCCTCTCTGGCTCCAGCCCTAACCCTAACACATGGAGCCTCGGCAATCACTGCCTAGAGCCCCACCCCTCACTGACTGGATCCCCACCCCTCACAGCCCGGAACCCCGCCCCTCATGCATGGAACCCCTTCCCTCACTCATGGAGCCCTGCCCATCCCACATGGAGCCCCGCCCATCACTGGCTGGAGCCCTGCCCCACACACATGGAGCCGCTTCCGTCACACATAGAGCACCGCCCCTCACTGCCTGAAGCCCTGCCCCTCACAGATGGAGCCCCGCGTTTGTAGGTCCTTCTTTTCGGTTTTGGCCTTCAGTGGGGATCAATTTTGGCAAGCTTTGCTGCATGTGTCTGCACTTGCTGGCGTATGGCCTGCCTGCATTTTGATGGCTTTGACTTTGGGAAAGATTTTTTCTTGTTTTTTTTTTTTTTGTTTAACTGTTCATGCCATGTCCCTCATATCTTGCCCCGTAAGTTGTGTCTTCCTCCTTGACTATTTCCCCTGATTTTGCAACATCTCTTAGCTTAATTTTTGCATCTTTTGGTCCTTCGCACTGCACCTCATATAATCCCGGGCCATTTTCTTAGAGTAACTAGATTTCCCAAATTTCCTTTTTTTCTCCTCCAATTGGAATTCCTTTGATGGAGTCTCCGTTCCAGTGTGTTTGTAGGTCCTTCTTTTCTGTTTGGGCCTTCAGTGGGGATGAATTTTGGCAAGCTTTGCTGCATGTGCCTGGACTTGCTGGTGTATGGCCTGCCTGCATTTTGATGGCTTTGACTTTGGAAAAATTTTTTTTTTCGTTGTTTTGTGAAGTGTCCATGCCATGCCCCTCATATCTTGCCCCCTAAGTTGTGTCTTCCTCCTTGACTTTTTCCCCTGCTTTTGCAACATCTGTGAGCCTATTTTTTGCATGTTTTGGTCCTTTGCAATGCAGCTGATTTCCTCACAGCCTATTTTTTGAAGACATTAAAATTACTGATTTTCTGCTTTTTTCAATTGCATTTCATTTGAACTTATCTCCTTTCCAGAGTGTTTGCAAGCCTTTCTTTTGGGATTCACAAGATTCCTTTTCCCTTCCCGAAAGGAAATTTCATTTCCTTTCGGGAAGGGAAAAGAAATCTTGTGATTTCAATGGGGACGAATCGAAGAATCATTGGTGCATTTCCCTGCCCTTGATGGCATGCCATGCCTTTTGGTGGCTTTGACTTGGGGAAAGATTTTTTCTTTTTTTGGTTGATTTCTGAAGCGTCCATGCCATGTCCTCATATCTTGCCACCTAAGTTGTGTCTTCCTCCTTGACTTTTTCCCCTGCTTTTGCAACATCTGTGAGCTTAGTTTTTGCATCTTTTGGTCCTTCGCACTGCACCTGATATTATCCCGGGCCATTTTCTTACAATCACTAAATTTCCCAAATTTTCTTTTTTTCTCCTCCAATTACAATTCCTTTGATGGTGTCTCCGCTCCAGCCTGTTTGTAGGCCCTTATTTTCTGTTTTGGCCTTCAGTGGGGATCAGATTTGGCAAGCTTTGCTGCATGTGCCTGCACTTGCTGGCGTATGGCCTGCCTGCATTTTGATGGCTTTGACTTTGGGAACGATTTTTTCTTGTTTTTCTTTTTTCTTGTTTTAAATATTCATGCCATGTCCCTCATATCTTGCCCCCTAAGTTGTGTTTTCCTCCTTGACTTTTTCCGCTGCTTTTGAAATATCTGTGAGCTTTGTTTTGGCATCATTTAGTCCTTCGCACTGCACCTGACATAATCCCGGGCCATTTTCTTACAGTCACTAAATTTACCAAATTTACATTTTTACTTTTCCTAATGCAATATTTCCGATGCTGTCTCCATCCACCGCCCCTCACTGCCTGAAGCCCTGCCCCTCACACAGGGAGCCCCAGCCATGACTGCCTAGTGCCCCGCCCCGCACTGACTGGATCCCCACCCCTGAAAGCCTGGAACCCCGCGCCTCACTCATGGGGCCTTGCCCTTCATAATTGGAGCCCCGCCCCTCAAAGATGGAGCCTTGCCCCTGACTGCATGGAGCCCTGCCCATCCCTCATGGATCCCCGCCCATCACTGGCTGGAGCCCTGCCCCACAAACATGGAGCCCTTTCCCTCACACATGGAGCCTTGGCCCTCTCTGGCTGGAGCCCTGCCACTAACACAAAGAGCCCCGGCCATCACTGCCCTGAGCCCCGCCCCTCACTGACTGGATCCCCACCCCTGAAAGCCTGGAACCCCGGCCTTCACTCATGGGGCCTTGCCCTTCATATTTGAAGCCCCGCCCCTCAAATATGGAGCCCTATCCCTCACTGCATGGAGCCCTGCCCATCCCACATGGAGCCCCGCCCATCACTGGCTGGAGCCCTGCCCCACACACATGGAGCCTTTTCCCTCACACATGGAGCCCTGCCCCTCTCTGGCTGCAGCCCTAACCCTAACACATGGAGCCTCGGCAATCACTGCCTAGAGCCCCACCCCTCACTGACTGGATCCCCACCCCTCACAGCCCGGAACCCCGCCCCTCACGCATGGAACCCCTTCCCTCACTCATGGAGCCCTGCCCATCCCACATGGAGCCCCGCCCATCACTGGCTGGAGCCCTGCCCCACACACATGGAGCCGCTTCCGTCACACATAGAGCACCGCCCCTCACTGCCTGAAGCCCTGCCCCTCACACATGGAGCCCCGCGTTTGTAGGTCCTTCTTTTCGGTTTTGGCCTTCAGTGGGGATCAATTTTGGCAAGCTTTGCTGCATGTGTCTGCACTTGCTGGCGTATGGCCTGCCTGCATTTTGATGGCTTTGACTTTGGGAAAGATTTTTTCTTGTTTTTTTTTTTTTTTGTTTAACTGTTCATGCCATGTCCCTCATATCTTGCCCCGTAAGTTGTGTCTTCCTCCTTGACTATTTCCCCTGATTTTGCAACATCTCTTAGCTTAATTTTTGCATCTTTTGGTCCTTCGCACTGCACCACATAAAATCCCGGGCCATTTTCTTAGAGTAACTAGATTTCCCAAATTTCCTTTTTTTCTCCTCCAATTGCAATTCCTTTGATGGAGTCTCCGTTCCAGTGTGTTTGTAGGTCCTTCTTTTCTGTTTGGGCCTTCAGTGGGGATGAATTTTGGCAAGCTTTGCTGCATGTGCCTGGACTTGCTGGTGTATGGCCTGCCTGCATTTTGATGGCTTTGACTTTGGAAAATTTTTTTTTTTTCGTTGTTTTGTGAAGTGTCCATGCCATGTCCCTCATATCTTGCCCCCTAAGTTGTGTCTTCCTCCTTGACTTTTTCCCCTGCTTTTGCAACATCTGTGAGCCTATTTTTTGCATCTTTTGGTCCTTTGCAATGCAGCTGATTTCCTCACAGCCTATTTTTTGAAGACATTAAAATTACTGATTTTCTGCTTTTTTCAATTGCATTTCATTTGAACTTATCTCCTTTCCAGAGTGTTTGCAAGCCTTTCTTTTGGGATTCACAAGATTCCTTTTCCCTTCCCGAAAGGAAATTTCATTTCCTTTCGGGAAGGGAAAAGAAATCTTGTGATTTCAATGGGGACGAATCGAAGAATCATTGGTGCATTTCCCTGCCCTTGATGGCATGCCATGCCTTTTGGTGGCTTTGACTTGGGGAAAGATTTTTTTCATTTTTTGGTTGATTTCTGAAGTGTCCATGCCATGTCCTCATATCTTGCCACCTAAGTTGTGTCTTCCTCCTTGACTTTTTCCCCTGCTTTTGCAACATCTGTGAGCTTAGTTTTTGCATCTTTTGGTCCTTCGCACTGCACCTGATATTATCCCGGGCCATTTTCTTACAATCACTAAATTTCCCAAATTTTCTTTTTTTCTCCTCCAATTACAATTCCTTTGATGGTGTCTCCGCTCCAGCCTGTTTGTAGGCCCTTCTTTTCTGTTTTGGCCTTCAGTGGGGATCAGATTTGGCAAGCTTTGCTGCATGTGCCTGCACTTGCTGGCGTATGGCCTGCCTGCATTTTGATGGCTTTGACTTTGGGAACGATTTTTTCTTGTTTTTCTTTTTTCTTGTTTTAAATATTCATGCCATGTCCCTCATATCTTGCCCCCTAAGTTGTGTTTTCCTCCTTGACTTTTTCCGCTGCTTTTGAAATATCTGTGAGCTTTGTTTTGGCATCATTTAGTCCTTCGCACTGCACCTGACATAATCCCGGGCCATTTTCTTACAGTCACTAAATTTACCAAATTTACATTTTTACTTTTCCTAATGCAATATTTCCGATGCTGTCTCCATCCACCGCCCCTCACTGCCTGAAGCCCTGCCCCTCACACAGGGAGCCCCAGCCATGACTGCCTAGTGCCCCGCCCCGCACTGACTGGATCCCCACCCCTGAAAGCCTGGAACCCCGCGCCTCACTCATGGGGCCTTGCCCTTCATAATTGGAGCCCCGCCCCTCAAAGATGGAGCCTTGCCCCTGACTGCATGGAGCCCTGCCCATCCCTCATGGATCCCCGCCCATCACTGGCTGGAGCCCTGCCCCACAAACATGGAGCCCTTTCCCTCACACATGGAGCCTTGGCCCTCTCTGGCTGGAGCCCTGCCACTAACACAAAGAGCCCCGGCCATCACTGCCCTGAGCCCCGCCCCTCACTGACTGGATCCCCACCCCTGAAAGCCTGGAACCCCGGCCTTCACTCATGGGGCCTTGCCCTTCATATTTGAAGCCCCGCCCCTCAAATATGGAGCCCTATCCCTCACTGCATGGAGCCCTGCCCATCCCACATGGAGCCCCGCCCATCACTGGCTGGAGCCCTGCCCCACACACATGGAGCCTTTTCCCTCACACATGGAGCCCTGCCCCTCTCTGGCTGCAGCCCTAACCCTAACACATGGAGCCTCGGCAATCACTGCCTAGAGCCCCACCCCTCACTGACTGGATCCCCACCCCTCACAGCCCGGAACCCCGCCCCTCACGCATGGAACCCCTTCCCTCACTCATGGAGCCCTGCCCATCCCACATGGAGCCCCGCCCATCACTGGCTGGACCCTGCCCCACACACATGGAGCCGCTTCCGTCACACATAGAGCACCGCCCCTCACTGCCTGAAGCCCTGCCCCTCACACATGGAGCCCCGCCTTTGTAGGTCCTTCTTTTCGGTTTTGGCCTTCAGTGGGGATCAATTTTGGCAAGCTTTGCTGCATGTGTCTGCACTTGCTGGCGTATGGCCTGCCTGCATTTTGATGGCTTTGACTTTGGGAAAGATTTTTTCTTGTTTTTTTTTTTTTTTGTTTAACTGTTCATGCCATGTCCCTCATATCTTGCCCCGTAAGTTGTGTCTTCCTCCTTGACTATTTCCCCTGATTTTGCAACATCTCTTAGCTTAATTTTTGCATCTTTTGGTCCTTCGCACTGCACCTAATAAAATCCCGGGCCATTTTCTTAGAGTAACTAGATTTCCCAAATTTCCTTTTTTTCTCCTCCAATTGGAATTCCTTTGATGGAGTCTCCGTTCCAGTGTGTTTGTAGGTCCTCCTTTTCTGTTTGGGCCTTCAGTGGGGATCAATTTTGGCAAGCTTTGCTGCATGTGCCTGGACTTGCTGGTGTATGGCCTGCCTGCATTTTGATGGCTTTGACTTTGGAAAAATTTATTTTTTTCGTTGTTTTGTGAAGTGTCCATGCCATGTCCCTCATATCTTGCCCCCTAAGTTGTGTCTTCCTCCTTGACTTTTTCCCATGCTTTTGCAACATCTGTGAGCCTATTTTTTGCATCTTTTAGTCCTTTGCAATGCAGCTGATTTCCTCACAGCCTATTTTTTGAAGACATTAAAATTACTGATTTTCTGCTTTTTTCAATTGCATTTCATTTGAACTTATCTCCTTTCCAGAGTGTTTGCAAGCCTTTCTTTTGGGATTCACAAGATTCCTTTTCCCTTCCCGAAAGGAAATTTCATTTCCTTTCGGGAAGGGAAAAGAAATCTTGTGATTTCAATGGGGACGAATCGAAGAATCATTGGTGCATTTCCCTGCCCTTGATGGCATGCCATGCCTTTTGGTGGCTTTGACTTGGGGAAAGATTTTTTTCATTTTTTGGTTGATTTCTGAAGTGTCCATGCCATGTCCTCATATCTTGCCACCTAAGTTGTGTCTTCCTCCTTGACTTTTTCCCCTGCTTTTGCAACATCTGTGAGCTTAGTTTTTGCATCTTTTGGTCCTTCGCACTGCACCTGATATTATCCCGGGCCATTTTCTTACAGTCACTAAATTTCCCAAATTTTCTTTTTTTCTCCTCCAATTACAATTCCTTTGATGGTGTCTCCGCTCCAGCCTGTTTGTAGGCCCTTCTTTTCTGTTTTGGCCTTCAGTGGGGATCAGATTTGGCAAGCTTTGCTGCATGTGCCTGCACTTGCTGGCGTATGGCCTGCCTGCATTTTGAAGGCTTTGACTTTGGGAACGATTTTTTCTTGTTTTTCTTTTTTCTTGTTTTAAATATTCATGCCATGTCCCTCATATCTTGCCCCCTAAGTTGTGTTTTCCTCCTTGACTTTTTCTGCTGCTTTTGAAATATCTGTGAGCTTTGTTTTGGCATCATTTAGTCCTTCGCGCTGCACCTGACATAATCCCGGGCCATTTTCTTACAGTCACTAAATTTACCAAATTTACATTTTTACTTTTCCTAATGCAATATTTCCGATGCTGTCTCCATCCACTGCCCCTCACTGCTTGAAGCCCTGCCCCTCACACAGGGAGCCCCAGCCATGACTGCCTAGTGCCCCGCCCCGCACTGACTGGATCCCCACCCCTGAAAGCCTGGAACCCCGCGCCTCACTCATGGGGCCTTGCCCTTCATAATTGGAGCCCTGCCCCTCAAAGATGGAGCCTTGCCCCTGACTGCATGGAGCCCTTCCCCTTCCTTCATGGATCCCCGCCCATCACTGGCTGGAGCCCTGCCCCACAAACATGGAGCCCTTTCCCTCACACATGGAGCCTTGCCCCTCTCTGGCTGGAGCCCTGCCACTAACACAAAGAGCCCCGGCCATCACTGCCCTGAGCCCCGCCCCTCACTGACTGGATCCCCACCCCTGAAAGCCTGGAACCCCGGCCTTCACTCATGGGGCCTTGCCCTTCATATTTGAAGCCCCGCCCCTCAAATATGGAGCCCTATCCCTCACTGCATGGAGCCCTGCCCATCCCACATGGAGCCCCGCCCATCACTGGCTGGAGCCCTGCCCCACACACATAGAGCCTTTTCCCTCACACATGGAGCCCTGCCCCTCTCTGGCTGCAGCCCTAACCCTAACACATGGAGCCTCGGCAATCACTGCCTAGAGCCCCACCCCTCACTGACTGGATCCCCACCCCTCACAGCCCGGAACCCCGCCCCTCACGCATGGAACCCCTTCCCTCACTCATGGAGCCCTGCCCATCCCACATGGAGCCCCGCCCATCACTGGCTGGAGCCCTGCCCCACACACATGGAGCCGCTTCCGTCACACATAGAGCACCGCCCCTCACTGCCTGAAGCCCTGCCCCTCACACATGGAGCCCCGCGTTTGTAGGTCCTTCTTTTCGGTTTTGGCCTTCAGTGGGGATCAATTTTGGCAAGCTTTGCTGCATGTGTCTGCACTTGCTGGCGTATGGCCTGCCTGCATTTTGATGGCTTTGACTTTGGGAAAGATTTTTTCTTGTTTTTTTTTTTTTTTGTTTAACTGTTCATGCCATGTCCCTCATATCTTGCCCCGTAAGTTGTGTCTTCCTCCTTGACTATTTCCCCTGATTTTGCAACATCTCTTAGCTTAATTTTTGCATCTTTTGGTCCTTCGCACTGCACCTCATATAATCCCGGGCCATTTTCTTAGAGTAACTAGATTTCCCAAATTTCCTTTTTTTCTCCTCCAATTGCAATTCCTTTGATGGAGTCTCCATTCCAGTGTGTTTGTAGGTCCTTCTTTTCTGTTTGGGCCTTCAGTGGGGATGAATTTTGGCAAGCTTTGCTGCATGTGCCTGGACTTGCTGGTGTATGGCCTGCCTGCATTTTGATGGCTTTGACTTTGGAAAAATTTTTTTTTTCGTTGTTTTGTGAAGTGTCCATGCCATGTCCCTCATATCTTGCCCCCTAAGTTGTGTCTTCCTCCTTGACTTTTTCCCCTGCTTTTGCAACATCTGTGAGCCTATTTTTTGCATCTTTTGGTCCTTTGCAATGCAGCTGATTTCCTCACAGCCTATTTTTTGAAGACATTAAAATTACTGATTTTCTGCTTTTTTCAATTGCATTTCATTTGAACTTATCTCCTTTCCAGAGTGTTTGCAAGCCTTTCTTTTGGGATTCACAAGATTCCTTTTCCCTTCCCGAAAGGAAATTTCATTTCCTTTCGGGAAGGGAAAAGAAATCTTGTGATTTCAATGGGGACGAATCGAAGAATCATTGGTGCATTTCCCTGCCCTTGATGGCATGCCATGCCTTTTGGTGGCTTTGACTTGGGGAAAGATTTTTTTCATTTTTTGTTTGATTTCTGAAGTGTCCATGCCATGTCCTCATATCTTGCCACCTAAGTTGTGTCTTCCTCCTTGACTTTTTCCCCTGCTTTTGCAACATCTGTGAGCTTAGTTTTTGCATCTTTTGGTCCTTCGCACTGCACCTGATATTATCCCGGGCCATTTTCTTACAGTCACTAAATTTCCCAAATTTTCTTTTTTTCTCCTCCAATTACAATTCCTTTGATGGTGTCTCCGCTCCAGCCTGTTTGTAGGCCCTTCTTTTCTGTTTTGGCCTTCAGTGGGGATCAGATTTGGCAAGCTTTGCTGCATGTGCCTGCAATTGCTGGCGTATGGCCTGCCTGCATTTTGATGGCTTTGACTTTGGGAACGATTTTTTCTTGTTTTTCTTTTTTCTTGTTTTAAATATTCATGCCATGTCCCTCATATCTTGCCCCCTAAGTTGTGTTTTCCTCCTTGACTTTTTCCGCTGCTTTTGAAATATCTGTGAGCTTTGTTTTGGCATCATTTAGTCCTTCGCACTGCACCTGACATAATCCCGGGCCATTTTCTTACAGTCACTAAATTTACCAAATTTACATTTTTACTTTTCCTAATGCAATATTTCCGATGCTGTCTCCATCCACCGCCCCTCACTGCCTGAAGCCCTGCCCCTCACACAGGGAGCCCCAGCCATGACTGCCTAGTGCCCCGCCCCGCACTGACTGGATCCCCACCCCTGAAAGCCTGGAACACCGCGCCTCACTCATGGGGCCTTGCCCTTCATAATTGGAGCCCCACCCCTCAAATATGGAGCCTTGCCCCTGACTGCATGGAGCCCTGCCCATCCCTCATGGATCCCCACCCATCACTGGCTGGAGCCCTGCCCCACAAACATGGAGCCCTTTCCCTCACACATGGAGCCTTACCCCTCTCTGGCTGGAGCCCTGCCACTAACACAAAGAGCCCTGGCCATCACTGCCCTGAGCCCCGCCCCTCACTGACTGGATCCCCACCCCTGAAAGCCTGGAACCCCGGCCTTCACTCATGGGGCCTTGCCCTTCATACTTGAAGCCCCGCCCCTCAAATATGGAGCCCTATCCCTCACTGCATGGAGCCCTGCCCATCCCACATGGAGCCCCGCCCATCACTGGCTGGAGCCCTGCCCCACACACATGGAGCCTTTTCCCTCACACATGGAGCCCTGCCCCTCTCTGGCTGCAGCCCTAACCCTAACACATGGAGCCTCGGCAATCACTGCCTAGAGCCCCACCCCTCACTGACTGGATCCCCACCCCTCACAGCCCGGAACCCCGCCCCTCACGCATGGAACCCCTTCCCTCACTCATGGAGCCCTGCCCATCCCACATGGAGCCCCGCCCATCACTGGCTGGAGCCCTGCCCCACACACATGGAGCCGCTTCCGTCACACATAGAGCACCGCCCCTCACTGCCTGAAGCCCTGCCCCTCACAGATGGAGCCCCGCGTTTGTAGGTCCTTCTTTTCGGTTTTGGCCTTCAGTGGGGATCAATTTTGGCAAGCTTTGCTGCATGTGTCTGCACTTGCTGGCGTATGGCCTGCCTGCATTTTGATGACTTTGACTTTGGGTAAGATTTTTTCGTGGTTTTTTTTTTTTGTTTAACTGTTCATGCCATGTCCCTCATATCTTGCCCCGTAAGTTGTGTCTTCCTCCTTGACTATTTCCCCTGATTTTGCAACATCTCTTAGCTTAATTTTTGCATCTTTTGGTCCTTCGCACTGCACCTCATATAATCCCGGGCCATTTTCTTAGAGTAACTAGATTTCCCAAATTTCCTTTTTTTCTCCTCCAATTGCAATTCCTTTGATGGAGTCTCCATTCCAGTGTGTTTGTAGGTCCTTCTTTTCTGTTTGGGCCTTCAGTGGGGATGAATTTTGGCAAGCTTTGCTGCATGTGCCTGGACTTGCTGGTGTATGGCCTGCCTGCATTTTGATGGCTTTGACTTTGGAAAAATTTTTTTTTTCGTTGTTTTGTGAAGTGTCCATGCCATGTCCCTCATATCTTGCCCCCTAAGTTGTGTCTTCCTCCTTGACTTTTTCCCCTGCTTTTGCAACATCTGTGAGCCTATTTTTTGCATCTTTTGGTCCTTTGCAATGCAGCTGATTTCCTCACAGCCTATTTTTTGAAGACATTAAAATTACTGATTTTCTGCTTTTTTCAATTGCATTTCATTTGAACTTATCTCCTTTCCAGAGTGTTTGCAAGCCTTTCTTTTGGGATTCACAAGATTCCTTTTCCCTTCCCGAAAGGAAATTTCATTTCCTTTCGGGAAGGGAAAAGAAATCTTGTGATTTCAATGGGGACGAATCGAAGAATCATTGGTGCATTTCCCTGCCCTTGATGGCATGCCATGCCTTTTGGTGGCTTTGACTTGGGGAAAGATTTTTTTCATTTTTTGTTTGATTTCTGAAGTGTCCATGCCATGTCCTCATATCTTGCCACCTAAGTTGTGTCTTCCTCCTTGACTTTTTCCCCTGCTTTTGCAACATCTGTGAGCTTAGTTTTTGCATCTTTTGGTCCTTCGCACTGCACCTGATATTATCCCGGGCCATTTTCTTACAGTCACTAAATTTCCCAAATTTTCTTTTTTTCTCCTCCAATTACAATTCCTTTGATGGTGTCTCCGCTCCAGCCTGTTTGTAGGCCCTTCTTTTCTGTTTTGGCCTTCAGTGGGGATCAGATTTGGCAAGCTTTGCTGCATGTGCCTGCACTTGCTGGCGTATGGCCTGCCTGCATTTTGAAGGCTTTGACTTTGGGAACGATTTTTTCTTGTTTTTCTTTTTTCTTGTTTTAAATATTCATGCCATGTCCCTCATATCTTGCCCCCTAAGTTGTGTTTTCCTCCTTGACTTTTTCCGCTGCTTTTGAAATATCTGTGAGCTTTGTTTTGGCATCATTTAGTCCTTCGCACTGCACCTGACATAATCCCGGGCCATTTTCTTACAGTCACTAAATTTACCAAATTTACATTTTTACTTTTCCTAATGCAATATTTCCGATGCTGTCTCCATCCACCGCCCCTCACTGCCTGAAGCCCTGCCCCTCACACAGGGAGCCCCAGCCATGACTGCCTAGTGCCCCGCCCCGCACTGACTGGATCCCCACCCCTGAAAGCCTGGAACCCCGCGCCTCACTCATGGGGCCTTGCCCTTCATAATTGGAGCCCTGCCCCTCAAAGATGGAGCCTTGCCCCTGACTGCATGGAGCCCTTCCCCTTCCTTCATGGATCCCCGCCCATCACTGGCTGGAGCCCTGCCCCACAAACATGGAGCCCTTTCCCTCACACATGGAGCCTTGCCCCTCTCTGGCTGGAGCCCTGCCACTAACACAAAGAGCCCCGGCCATCACTGCCCTGAGCCCCGCCCCTCACTGACTGGATCCCCACCCCTGAAAGCCTGGAACCCCGGCCTTCACTCATGGGGCCTTGCCCTTCATATTTGAAGCCCCGCCCCTCAAATATGGAGCCCTATCCCTCACTGCATGGAGCCCTGCCCATCCCACATGGAGCCCCGCCCATCACTGGCTGGAGCCCTGCCCCACACACATAGAGCCTTTTCCCTCACACATGGAGCCCTGCCCCTCTCTGGCTGCAGCCCTAACCCTAACACATGGAGCCTCGGCAATCACTGCCTAGAGCCCCACCCCTCACTGACTGGATCCCCACCCCTCACAGCCCGGAACCCCGCCCCTCACGCATGGAACCCCTTCCCTCACTCATGGAGCCCTGCCCATCCCACATGGAGCCCCGCCCATCACTGGCTGGAGCCCTGCCCCACACACATGGAGCCGCTTCCGTCACACATAGAGCACCGCCCCTCACTGCCTGAAGCCCTGCCCCTCACACATGGAGCCCCGCGTTTGTAGGTCCTTCTTTTCGGTTTTGGCCTTCAGTGGGGATCAATTTTGGCAAGCTTTGCTGCATGTGTCTGCACTTGCTGGCGTATGGCCTGCCTGCATTTTGATGGCTTTGACTTTGGGAAAGATTTTTTCTTGTTTTTTTTTTTTTTTTGTTTAACTGTTCATGCCATGTCCCTCATATCTTGCCCCGTAAGTTGTGTCTTCCTCCTTGACTATTTCCCCTGATTTTGCAACATCTCTTAGCTTAATTTTTGCATCTTTTGGTCCTTCGCACTGCACCTCATATAATCCCGGGCCATTTTCTTAGAGTAACTAGATTTCCCAAATTTCCTTTTTTTCTCCTCCAATTGCAATTCCTTTGATGGAGTCTCCATTCCAGTGTGTTTGTAGGTCCTTCTTTTCTGTTTGGGCCTTCAGTGGGGATGAATTTTGGCAAGCTTTGCTGCATGTGCCTGGACTTGCTGGTGTATGGCCTGCCTGCATTTTGATGGCTTTGACTTTGGAAAAATTTTTTTTTTCGTTGTTTTGTGAAGTGTCCATGCCATGTCCCTCATATCTTGCCCCCTAAGTTGTGTCTTCCTCCTTGACTTTTTCCCCTGCTTTTGCAACATCTGTGAGCCTATTTTTTGCATCTTTTGGTCCTTTGCAATGCAGCTGATTTCCTCACAGCCTATTTTTTGAAGACATTAAAATTACTGATTTTCTGCTTTTTTCAATTGCATTTCATTTGAACTTATCTCCTTTCCAGAGTGTTTGCAAGCCTTTCTTTTGGGATTCACAAGATTCCTTTTCCCTTCCCGAAAGGAAATTTCATTTCCTTTCGGGAAGGGAAAAGAAATCTTGTGATTTCAATGGGGACGAATCGAAGAATCATTGGTGCATTTCCCTGCCCTTGATGGCATGCCATGCCTTTTGGTGGCTTTGACTTGGGGAAAGATTTTTTTCATTTTTTGTTTGATTTCTGAAGTGTCCATGCCATGTCCTCATATCTTGCCACCTAAGTTGTGTCTTCCTCCTTGACTTTTTCCCCTGCTTTTGCAACATCTGTGAGCTTAGTTTTTGCATCTTTTGGTCCTTCGCACTGCACCTGATATTATCCCGGGCCATTTACTTACAGTCACTAAATTTCCCAAATTTTCTTTTTTTCTCCTCCAATTACAATTCCTTTGATGGTGTCTCCGCTCCAGCCTGTTTGTAGGCCCTTCTTTTCTGTTTTGGCCTTCAGTGGGGATCAGATTTGGCAAGCTTTGCTGCATGTGCCTGCACTTGCTGGCGTATGGCCTGCCTGCATTTTGATGGCTTTGACTTTGGGAACGATTTTTTCTTGTTTTTCTTTTTTCTTGTTTTAAATATTCATGCCATGTCCCTCATATCTTGCCCCCTAAGTTGTGTTTTCCTCCTTGACTTTTTCCGCTGCTTTTGAAATATCTGTGAGCTTTGTTTTGGCATCATTTAGTCCTTCGCACTGCACCTGACATAATCCCGGGCCATTTTCTTACAGTCACTAAATTTACCAAATTTACATTTTTACTTTTCCTAATGCAATATTTCCGATGCTGTCTCCATCCACCGCCCCTCACTGCCTGAAGCCCTGCCCCTCACACAGGGAGCCCCAGCCATGACTGCCTAGTGCCCCGCCCCGCACTGACTGGATCCCCACCCCTGAAAGCCTGGAACACCGCGCCTCACTCATGGGGCCTTGCCCTTCATAATTGGAGCCCCGCCCCTCAAATATGGAGCCTTGCCCCTGACTGCATGGAGCCCTGCCCATCCCTCATGGATCCCCACCCATCACTGGCTGGAGCCCTGCCCCACAAACATGGAGCCCTTTCCCTCACACATGGAGCCTTACCCCTCTCTGGCTGGAGCCCTGCCACTAACACAAAGAGCCCTGGCCATCACTGCCCTGAGCCCCGCCCCTCACTGACTGGATCCCCACCCCTGAAAGCCTGGAACCCCGGCCTTCACTCATGGGGCCTTGCCCTTCATACTTGAAGCCCCGCCCCTCAAATATGGAGCCCTATCCCTCACTGCATGGAGCCCTGCCCATCCCACATGGAGCCCCGCCCATCACTGGCTGGAGCCCTGCCCCACACACATGGAGCCTTTTCCCTCACACATGGAGCCCTGCCCCTCTCTGGCTGCAGCCCTAACCCTAACACATGGAGCCTCGGCAATCACTGCCTAGAGCCCCACCCCTCACTGACTGGATCCCCACCCCTCACAGCCCGGAACCCCGCCCCTCACGCATGGAACCCCTTCCCTCACTCATGGAGCCCTGCCCATCCCACATGGAGCCCCGCCCATCACTGGCTGGAGCCCTGCCCCACACACATGGAGCCGCTTCCGTCACACATAGAGCACCGCCCCTCACTGCCTGAAGCCCTGCCCCTCACAGATGGAGCCCCGCGTTTGTAGGTCCTTCTTTTCGGTTTTGGCCTTCAGTGGGGATCAATTTTGGCAAGCTTTGCTGCATGTGTCTGCACTTGCTGGCGTATGGCCTGCCTGCATTTTGATGACTTTGACTTTGGGTAAGATTTTTTCGTGGTTTTTTTTTTTTGTTTAACTGTTCATGCCATGTCCCTCATATCTTGCCCCGTAAGTTGTGTCTTCCTCCTTGACTATTTCCCCTGATTTTGCAACATCTCTTAGCTTAATTTTTGCATCTTTTGGTCCTTCGCACTGCACCTCATATAATCCCGGGCCATTTTCTTAGAGTAACTAGATTTCCCAAATTTCCTTTTTTTCTCCTCCAATTGCAATTCCTTTGATGGAGTCTCCATTCCAGTGTGTTTGTAGGTCCTTCTTTTCTGTTTGGGCCTTCAGTGGGGATGAATTTTGGCAAGCTTTGCTGCATGTGCCTGGACTTGCTGGTGTATGGCCTGCCTGCATTTTGATGGCTTTGACTTTGGAAAAATTTTTTTTTTCGTTGTTTTGTGAAGTGTCCATGCCATGTCCCTCATATCTTGCCCCCTAAGTTGTGTCTTCCTCCTTGACTTTTTCCCCTGCTTTTGCAACATCTGTGAGCCTATTTTTTGCATCTTTTGGTCCTTTGCAATGCAGCTGATTTCCTCACAGCCTATTTTTTGAAGACATTAAAATTACTGATTTTCTGCTTTTTTCAATTGCATTTCATTTGAACTTATCTCCTTTCCAGAGTGTTTGCAAGCCTTTCTTTTGGGATTCACAAGATTCCTTTTCCCTTCCCGAAAGGAAATTTCATTTCCTTTCGGGAAGGGAAAAGAAATCTTGTGATTTCAATGGGGACGAATCGAAGAATCATTGGTGCATTTCCCTGCCCTTGATGGCATGCCATGCCTTTTGGTGGCTTTGACTTGGGGAAAGATTTTTTTCATTTTTTGTTTGATTCTGAAGTGTCCATGCCATGTCCTCATATCTTGCCACCTAAGTTGTGTCTTCCTCCTTGACTTTTTCCCCTGCTTTTGCAACATCTGTGAGCTTAGTTTTTGCATCTTTTGGTCCTTCGCACTGCACCTGATATTATCCCGGGCCATTTTCTTACAGTCACTAAATTTCCCAAATTTTCTTTTTTTCTCCTCCCAATTACAATTCCTTTGATGGTGTCTCCGCTCCAGCCTGTTTGTAGGCCCTTCTTTTCTGTTTTGGCCTTCAGTGGGGATCAGATTTGGCAAGCTTTGCTGCATGTGCCTGCACTTGCTGGCGTATGGCCTGCCTGCATTTTGAAGGCTTTGACTTTGGGAACGATTTTTTCTTGTTTTTCTTTTTTCTTGTTTTAAATATTCATGCCATGTCCCTCATATCTTGCCCCCTAAGTTGTGTTTTCCTCCTTGACTTTTTCCGCTGCTTTTGAAATATCTGTGAGCTTTGTTTTGGCATCATTTAGTCCTTCGCACTGCACCTGACATAATCCCGGGCCATTTTCTTACAGTCACTAAATTTACCAAATTTACATTTTTACTTTTCCTAATGCAATATTTCCGATGCTGTCTCCATCCACCGCCCCTCACTGCCTGAAGCCCTGCCCCTCACACAGGGAGCCCCAGCCATGACTGCCTAGTGCCCCCGCCCCGCACTGACTGGATCCCCACCCCTGAAAGCCTGGAACACCGCGCCTCACTCATGGGGCCTTGCCCTTCATAATTGGAGCCCCGCCCCTCAAATATGGAGCCTTGCCCCTGACTGCATGGAGCCCTGCCCATCCCTCATGGATCCCCACCCATCACTGGCTGGAGCCCTGCCCCCACAAACATGGAGCCCTTTCCCTCACACATGGAGCCTTACCCTCTCTGGCTGGAGCCCTGCCACTAACACAAAGAGCCCTGGCCATCACTGCCCTGAGCCCCGCCCCTCACTGACTGGATCCCCACCCCTGAAAGCCTGGAACCCCGGCCTTCACTCATGGGGCCTTGCCCTTCATACTTGAAGCCCCCGCCCCTCAAATATGGAGCCCTATCCCTCACTGCATGGAGCCCTGCCCATCCCACATGGAGCCCCGCCCATCACTGGCTGGAGCCCTGCCCCACACACATGGAGCCTTTTCCCTCACACATGGAGCCCTGCCCCTCTCTGGCTGCAGCCCTAACCCTAACACATGGAGCCTCGGCAATCACTGCCTAGAGCCCCACCCCTCACTGACTGGATCCCCACCCCTCACAGCCCGGAACCCCGCCCCTCACGCATGGAACCCCTTCCCTCACTCATGGAGCCCTGCCCATCCCCACATGGAGCCCCGCCCATCACTGGCTGGAGCCCTGCCCCACACACATGGAGCCGCTTCCGTCACACATAGAGCACCGCCCCTCACTGCCTGAAGCCCTGCCCCTCACAGATGGAGCCCCGCGTTTGTAGGTCCTTCTTTTCGGTTTTGGCCTTCAGTGGGGATCAATTTTGGCAAGCTTTGCTGCATGTGTCTGCACTTGCTGGCGTATGGCCTGCCTGCATTTTGATGACTTTGACTTTGGGTAAGATTTTTTCGTGGTTTTTTTTTTTTGTTTAACTGTTCATGCCATGTCCCTCATATCTTGCCCCCTAAGTTGTGTCTTCCTCCTTGACTATTTCCCCTGATTTTGCAACATCTCTTAGCTTAATTTTTTGCATCTTTTGGTCCTTCGCACTGCACCTCATATAATCTTGGGCCATTTTCTTAGAGTAACTAGATTTCCCAAATTTCCTTTTTTTCTCCTCCAATTGCAATTCCTTTGATGGAGTCTCCATTCCAGTGTGTTTGTAGGTCCTTCTTTTCTGTTTGGGCCTTCAGTGGGGATGAATTTTGGCAAGCTTTGCTGCATGTGCCTGGACTTGCTGGTGTATGGCCTGCCTGCATTTTGATGGCTTTGACTTTGGAAAAATTTTTTTTTTTTCGTTGTTTTCTGAAGTGTCCATGCCATGTCCCTCATATCTTGCCCCCTAAGTTGTGTCTTCCTCCTTGACTTTTTCCCCTGCTTTTGCAACATCTGTGAGCCTATTTTTTGCATCTTTTGGTCCTTTGCAATGCAGCTGATTTCCTCACAGCCTATTTTTTGAAGACATTAAAATTACTGATTTTCTGCTTTTTTCAATTGCATTTCATTTGAACTTATCTCCTTTCCAGAGTGTTTGCAAGCCTTTCTTTTGGGATTCACAAGATTCCTTTTCCCTTCCCAAAAGGAAATTTCATTTCCTTTCGGGAAGGAAAAGGAATCTTGTGATTTCAATGGGGACGAATCGAAGAATCATTGGTGCATTTCCCTGCCCTTGATGGCATGCCATGCCTTTTGGTGGCTTTGACTTGGGGAAAGATTTTTTTCATTTTTTGGTTGATTTCTGAAGTGTCCATGCCATGTCCTCATATCTTGCCACCTAAGTTGTGTCTTCCTCCTTGACTTTTTCCCCTGCATTTGCAAAATCTGTGAGCTTAGTTTTTGCATCTTTTGGTCCTTCGCACTGCACCTGATATTATCCGGGCCATTTCCTTACAGTCACTAAATTTCCCAAATTTTCTTTTTTTCTCCTCCAATTACAATTCCTTTGATGGTGTCTCCGCTCCAGCCTGTTTGTAGGCCCTTCTTTTCTGTTTTGGCCTTCAGTGGGGATCAGATTTGGCAAGCTTTGCTGCATGTGCCCTGCACTTGCTGGCGTATGGCCTGCCTGCATTTTGAAGGCTTTGACTTTGGGAACGATTTTTTCTTGTTTTTCTTTTTTCTTGTTTTAAATATTCATGCCATGTCCCTCATATCTTGCCCCCTAAGTTGTGTTTTCCTCCTTGACTTTTTCCGCTGCTTTTGAAATATCTGTGAGCTTTGTTTTGGCATCATTTAGTCCTTCGCACTGCACCTGACATAATCCCGGGCCATTTTCTTACAGTCACTAAATTTACCAAATTTACATTTTTACTTTTCCTAATGCAATATTTCCGATGCTGTCTCCACCCCGCCGCCCCTCACTGCCTGAAGCCCTGCCCCTCACACAGGGAGCCCCAGCCATGACTGCCTAGTGCCCCGCCCCGCACTGACTGGATCCCCACCCCTGAAAGCCTGGAACCCCGGCCTTCACCCATGGGGCCTTGCCCTTCATAATTCGAGCCCCGCCCCTCAAATATGGAGCCTTGCCCCTGACTGCATGGAGCCCTGCCCATCCCTCATGGATCCCCGCCCATCACTGGCTGGAGCCCTGCCCCACAAACATGGAGCCCTTTCCCTCACACATGGAGCCTTGCCCCTCTCTGGCTGGAGCCCTGCCACTAACACAAAGAGCCCCGGCCATCACTGCCCTGAGCCCCGCCCCTCACTGACTGGATCCCCACCCCTGAAAGCCTGGAACCCCCGGCCTTCACTCATGGGGCCTTGCCCTTCATATTTGAAGCCCCGCCCCTCAAATATGGAGCCCTATCCCTCACTGCATGGAGCCCTGCCCATCCCACATGGAGCCCCGCCCATCACTGGCTGGAGCCCTGCCCCACACACATAGAGCCTTTTCCCTCACACATGAGCCCTGCCCCTCTCTGGCTGCAGCCCTAACCCTAACACATGGAGCCTCGGCAATCACTGCCTAGAGCCCCACCCCTCACTGACTGGATCCCCACCCCTCACAGCCCGGAACCCCGCCCCTCACGCATGGAACCCCTTCCCTCACTCATGGAGCCCTGCCCATCCCACATGGAGCCCCGCCCATCACTGGCTGGAGCCCTGCCCCACACACATGGAGCCGCTTCCGTCACACATAGAGCACCCGCCCCTCACTGCCTGAAGCCCTGCCCCTCACACATGGAGCCCCGCGTTTGTAGGTCCTTCTTTTCGGTTTTGGCCTTCAGTGGGGATCAATTTTGGCAAGCTTTGCTGCATGTGTCTGCACTTGCTGGCGTATGGCCTGCCTGCATTTTGATGGCTTTGACTTTGGGAAAGATTTTTTCTTGTTTTTTTTTTTTTTTTGTTTAACTGTTCATGCCATGTCCCTCATATCTTGCCCCGTAAGTTGTGTCTTCCTCCTTGACTATTTCCCCTGATTTTGCAACATCTCTTAGCTTAATTTTTGCATCTTTTGGTCCTTCGCACTGCACCTCATATAATCCCGGGCCATTTTCTTAGAGTAACTAGATTTCCCAAATTTCCTTTTTTCTCCTCCAATTGCAATTCCTTTGATGGAGTCTCCATTCCAGTGTGTTTGTAGGTCCTTCTTTTCTGTTTGGGCCTTCAGTGGGGATGAATTTTGGCAAGCTTTGCTGCATGTGCCTGGACTTGCTGGTGTATGGCCTGCCTGCATTTTGATGGCTTTGACTTTGGAAAAATTTTTTTTTTCGTTGTTTTGTGAAGTGTCCCATGCCATGTCCCTCATATCTTGCCCCCTAAGTTGTGTCTTCCTCCTTGACTTTTTCTCCCCTGCTTTTGCAACATCTGTGAGCCTATTTTTTGCATCTTTTGGTCCTTTGCAATGCAGCTGATTTCCTCACAGCCTATTTTTTGAAGACATTAAAATTACTGATTTTCTGCTTTTTTCAATTGCATTTCATTGAACTTATCTCCTTTCCAGAGTGTTTGCAAGCCTTTCTTTTGGGATTCACAAGATTCCTTTTCCCCTTCCCGAAAGGAAATTTCATTTCCTTTCGGGAAGGGAAAAGAAATCTTGTGATTTCAATGGGGACGAATCGAAGAATCATTGGTGCATTTCCCTGCCCTTGATGGCATGCCATGCCTTTTGGTGGCTTTGACTTGGGGAAAGATTTTTTCATTTTTTGTTTGATTTCTGAAGTGTCCATGCCATGTCCTCATATCTTGCCACCTAAGTTGTGTCTTCCTCCTTGACTTTTTCCCCTGCTTTTGCAACATCTGTGAGCTTAGTTTTTGCATCTTTTGGTCCTTCGCACTGCACCTGATATTATCCCGGGGCCATTTACTTACAGTCACTAAATTTCCCAAATTTTCTTTTTTTCTCCTCCAATTACAATTCCTTTGATGGTGGTCTCCGCTCCAGCCTGTTTGTAGGCCCTTCTTTTCTGTTTTGGCCTTCAGTGGGGATCAGATTTGGCAAGCTTTGCTGCATGTGCCTGCACTTGCTGGCGTATGGCCTGCCTGCATTTTGATGGCTTTGACTTTGGGAACGATTTTTTCTTGTTTTTCTTTTTTCTTGTTTTAAATATTCATGCCATGTCCCTCATATCTTGCCCCCTAAGTTGTGTTTTCCTCCTTGACTTTTTCGCTGCTTTTGAAATATCTGTGAGCTTTGTTTTGGCATCATTTAGTCCTTCGCACTGCACCTGACATAATCCCGGGCCATTTTCTTACAGTCACTAAATTTACCAAATTTACATTTTTACTTTTCCTAATGCAATATTTCCGATGCTGTCTCCATCCACCGCCCCTCACTGCCTGAAGCCCTGCCCCTCACACAGGGAGCCCCAGCCATGACTGCCTAGTGCCCCGCCCCGCACTGACTGGATCCCCCACCCCTGAAAGCCTGGAACACCGCGCCTCACTCATGGGGCCTTGCCCTTCATAATTGGAGCCCCGCCCCTCAAATATGGAGCCTTGCCCCTGACTGCATGGAGCCCTGCCCATCCCTCATGGATCCCCACCCATCACTGGCTGGAGCCCTGCCCCACAAACATGGAGCCCTTTCCCTCACACATGGAGCCCTTACCCCTCTCTGGCTGGAGCCCTGCCACTAACACAAAGAGCCCTGGCCATCACTGCCCTGAGCCCCGCCCCTCACTGACTGGATCCCCACCCCTGAAAGCCTGGAACCCCGGCCTTCACTCATGGGGCCTTGCCCTTCATACTTGAAGCCCCGCCCCTCAAATATGGAGCCCTATCCCTCACTGCATGGAGCCCTGCCCATCCCACATGGAGCCCCCGCCCATCACTGGCTGGAGCCCTGCCCCACACACATGGAGCCTTTTCCCTCACACATGGAGCCCTGCCCCTCTCTGGCTGCAGCCCTAACCCTAACACATGGAGCCTCGGCAATCACTGCCTAGAGCCCCACCCCTCACTGACTGGATCCCCACCCCTCACAGCCGGAACCCCGCCCCTCACGCATGGAACCCCTTCCCTCACTCATGGAGCCCTGCCCATCCCACATGGAGCCCCGCCCATCACTGGCTGGAGCCCTGCCCCAACACACTGGAGCCGCTTCCGTCACACATAGAGCACCGCCCCTCACTGCCTGAAGCCCTGCCCCTCACAGATGGAGCCCCGCGTTTGTAGGTCCTTCTTTTCGGTTTTGGCCTTCAGTGGGGATCAATTTTGGCAAGCTTTGCTGCATGTGTCTGCACTTGCTGGCGTATGGCCTGCCTGCATTTTGATGACTTTGACTTTGGGTAAGATTTTTTCGTGGTTTTTTTTTTTTGTTTAACTGTTCATGCCATGTCCCTCATATCTTGCCCCGTAAGTTGTGTCTTCCTCCTTGACTATTTCCCCTGATTTTGCAACATCTCTTAGCTTAATTTTTGCATCTTTTGGTCCTTCGCACTGCAACCTCATATAATCCCGGGCCATTTTCTTAGAGTAACTAGATTTCCCAAATTTCCTTTTTTTCTCCTCCAATTGCAATTCCTTTGATGGAGTCTCCATTCCAGTGTGTTTGTAGGTCCTTCTTTTCTGTTTGGGCCTTCAGTGGGGATGAATTTTGGCAAGCTTTGCTGCATGTGCCCTGGACTTGCTGGTGTATGGCCTGCCTGCATTTTGATGGCTTTGACTTTGGAAAAATTTTTTTTTTCGTTGTTTTGTGAAGTGTCCATGCCATGTCCCTCATATCTTGCCCCCTAAGTTGTGTCTTCCTCCTTGACTTTTTCCCCTGCTTTTGCACATCTGTGAGCCTATTTTTTGCATCTTTTGGTCCTTTGCAATGCAGCTGATTTCCTCACAGCCTATTTTTGAAGACATTAAAATTACTGATTTTCTGCTTTTTTCAATTGCATTTCATTTGAACTTATCTCCTTT